>JAZKJV010000532.1:1180058-1182558 GCA_037367405.1 Ottelia alismoides | reverse complement strand
GCCCGTACGCCAGCACGCATGCACACACACACGCACACAACACACACATACACACACGCAAAGACACACATGCGCGCACGCGCACACGCATAGACATAGACACAGATAAACACACTGACACACATAGAGACACAGACACAGACACACAGATACACGCACCCATACATACACATAGACACACACACACAGGCACACACACACACATACACACAAACAGACACAGACACAAACACATAGACACACGCACGCACGCGCGCATGCGCACAGACGAAGACGCAGCCGCAGACGCGCACGCGTACGCGCACAGACACGGACACAGACACACACACACACACACAGATACAGACACAGACACAGACACACACACACACACACAGACACATAGACACAGACACATACATACACACACACACATACACACAAACAGACACAGACACAAACACACACACACGCACACGCACGTGCGCGCACGCACGCGTAGAGACGAAGACGCAGACGCAGACGCGCACGCGCACAGACACAGACACAGACACACACACACACACACAGACACACACACAGACACACATACATAGAGACACACAGACACAGACACAGACATACACACACACACAGAGAGAGAGAGAGACAGACACAGACATACCCACGCGCACGTGCGCGCGCACAGACACAGACACAGACACACATACACACAGACACACCCATGCGCACGCGCACCCGCACGCGCACATACATAGACATAGACACAGACACACACACAGACACACAACACACACACACACACTCTCTCTCTCTCTCACAGACACACACACACACATACACACACACACACACACTGACATAGACACAGACACACACACAGACACACATACACAGAGACACACAAACACAGACACAGACATACACACAGACATACGCACACACAGAGAGAGAGACACAGACACAGACATACCCACGCGCACGTGCACGCGCATAGATACAAACACAGACACACATACACACAGACACATCCATGCACACGCGCGCCCGCACGCGCACGCTCACGCGCACATACACAAACATAGACACAGATACACACACAGACACACACACACAGACACACAGACACACAACACACACACACACACACACACACTCTCTCTCTCTCTCTCACACACACACACAGAGATACAGACACACAGACACAGACACACCCACGCGCGCGCACAGACACAGAGGCACAGACACATACATACATACACACAGACACAAACACATACATACACACACAGACACAGACATAGACACACAGATACACAAACACACCGACACACAGACACAGACATAGACACATACAGAGACACAAACGCGCAAGCGCACAGACACAGACACAGACACACAGATACACAGACACACAGACACACAGACCCACACACAGACACTCCCAGACACACACACACATAGACACATACACAGACACAGACACAGAGACACACACAGAGGCACACACACAGACACAGGCATAGACGCAGACGCAGATGTAGATGCAGACGCGCCCGCGCACGCGCATGCGCACAGACACACACACACACATACATACACACACACCCACGCACGCGTGCAGACACAGACACACAGACACACCCACGCGTGCGCAACAAAGACACAAACACACCCACGCACACGCACGCGCAGACACAGAAACACGTAAACACCCACTCGCGAACGCGCTCGCTCGCGCGTGCACTTGCGCACGCGCACGCACACCCGCACGCGCACACGCACAGACACAGACACTGGCACAGACACACACACAATACACACACACACACATACACACAGACACACACACACACACAGAGACACAAGCACACAAACACACAGATACACCCACACGCACGCGTAGACACAGACACACAGACACACAGACACACAGACACACCCACGCGCGCGCTCGCTCGCGCACGCTCACCCGCGCACGCAAGGGCACAGACACAAACACAAACATAGACACAAAGACACAGACACACAGACACAAACACATAGACACAGGCATAGACGCAGACGCAGACATAGACACAGACACATACACATACACACAGACACACAGACACAGATACAGAGACACACATAGCCACACACGCACACGCGCACTCAAACGCACGTGCACGCACCTGCACGCACGCGCACACATACAGACACCCCCCCCACACAGTGAGAGAGAGAGAGATACAGACACAGACATAGAGACACACAGACACAGACACAGAGACACACAGACACACACGCACGTACGCGCACGCGCTCGCCTGCACACGCACGCACGCACGCACACGCACGCACACGCACGCACGCATGCCCGCCTGCCCGCACTCCTGCACAAACACACGCATACAAAACACACACACACACAAACAAACAAACAAACGCGCACGCGCATGCGCACAGACATAGACAAAGACACACACACACAAACACACACACAGACACACACACACAGACACTGGCACAGACACAGACA
>JAZKJV010000532.1:1160058-1172558 GCA_037367405.1 Ottelia alismoides | reverse complement strand
CACATACGCACGCGCACGCCTGCAAGCGCACTTGTACGCACGCGCCCGTGCACGTACACACGCACACAGTCACATACAGACACATAGACACAAACAGACACACACACACACACACAGACACACAGACACACAGACACAGACACAAACACACAAACACAGACACAGAGACACAGACACAGATACAGACACACACACAACACACACACAAACAGAGACACACAGACACAGACACATACACACAGACACAGACACAGACACAGACACACAGAGAGAGAGAGAGAGAAAGAGAGAGACATACACAGACACACAGTCACACAAATACATACACACAAACACACACACACACAGACACACAGACACACAGACACACAAACACACATACACACAGACACACAGACACAGACACAGACACAGACACAGACACACACACAGACACACACACACACACACACAAACACACCCATGCGCGTGCGCGCAGACACAGACATACAGACACACACGCACGCACGCGCACCCTCACGCGCTCGCGCAAGCAAACAGACACAGATACAGACATACATACATACACACACACAGACACACACACACACACACAGACACAGACACTGACAAATACACAGACACAGGCATAGACGCATACGCAGACACAGACGCAGACGCAGACGCGCACACGCACGCGCACAGACACAGACACAGACACACAGACACACAGACACAGACACACAGACACACACACACAGACATACACACACATACAAACACACAGACACACCCACGCGCACGTGCCCGCGCGTGCGCAGTCACAGACACAGACACACCCACACGCGCGAGCGCTTGTGCACGCGCACACGCACAGACACAGACACGACAAAGACACAGACACAGACACAGACATAGACACACAGATACACAGACACACAGGCACATCGACACAGACACATACACAGACGCAGACACACAAAGAGACACACACGCGCACGCGCACGCGCCCCGCACGCATGCACGCACACACACCCCCATACACACACACATGCATACACATACAGACACAAACACAGACACACAGACACACACACGTGCGCGTGCGCAGACGAAGACTCAAATGCAGAGCAGACGCACGCGCACAGACACAGACACAGACACATAGACACACACACACAGACACAGACACAAACACAGACACACACACAGACACAGACACACAGACAGACACAGACACACAGACACAAACACAGACACAGACACACAGACACATACACACACAGACCCACACACACACAGAGACACAGACACACATACACAAACATACCCACGCGCACAGACACAGACACAAACACACAAACACACAGACACACCCACGCGCACGCGCACAAACACAGACACAGACATACAGACACACAGACACACACACACACACATACAGACACACACACACACCCAGACACACACACACAACACACACACAGACACAGACACACAGACACAGACACAGACACACCCACGTGCACGCACGCGCGCGTAGACACGGACGCACTGACACAGACACACAGACACACAGACACACACACAAACACAGACACACACAAACACAGACACACGCAGATACAGACACAGACACAGACACACAGACACACACACACACACACACACACACAAACACACATACAGACACAGGCATAGACGTAGATGCAGACGCAGATGCGCACGCGCACACGCAGAGACACAAACACAGATACACAGTCACACATACACACACTGACTCACACACACAGACACGCAGACACACCTGCACGCGCACGCAGACACAGATACACCCACGCGTGCGCAGACACAGACACAGACACACCCACAAACGCGCGTGCAGACACAGACAAAAACACACATACACGCGGGCGCTCGCTTGCATGCGCACTCGCGCACGCGCACTCGCGCACGCGCACCCGCACAGACACAGACACACAGACACACAGACACACAGATACACACACACAGACACACACACACACACACCCACGCGCGCGCGCAGACACAAATACAGACACACACACACCCACGCGCGCGCGCAGACACAAACACAGACACACAGACACACCCACGCGCGCGCACCCGCACGCACATGCGCACAGACACAAAACACAGACACAAAGACATAGACACACAGACACAGACGCAGACACACAGACACACATACACATACACAGAGACAGAGACACACAAACACACACACGTGCACGCGCACGCGCACTCGCACGAACGCGCCCGTCCACGCACGCACGCAGACAAACACACACACAGACACATAGATATACACACACAGACAGACACAAACACAAACACAGAGACACAGATACAAACACAGACACACACACACAGACACAGACACGCACACACACACAGACACACAGACACACACACAACACACACACATACAAATAGACATAGACACAGACAAACAGACACTGACAAAGACACAGACACACACACACACACATACAAACACAGACACACACACACACACAGACATAGACACAAACACAGACACACACACATACACATACACACACACACAGACACACATACACATACAGAGACACAGAGACACACAGACACACACACGTTCACGTGCATGCGCCCGCAGGCACGTGCACGCGCACTCGCGCGCACGCGCACGCGCACGCACGCACGCAGACACACACACACAGACACATAGACATACACACACAGGCACAAACACAGACACAGAGACACAGACACAGAGACAGACATAGACACAGACACAGACACAGACACACACACACACAAACACACACACACACACAACACACACATACACAGACACTGATACACACACACAGACACAGACACAGACGTAGACACAAACATAGACACACACACACACAAACACACAGACGCAGACACACATACCCACATACACACCCACGCGTACGCGCCCGCGCACGCACGCGCGAGCGCGTCCACTCGTACGCGCTCGCGCACATACATAGACACAGACACACAGACACGCACACACACAGGCACACACACAGACACACACACACATAGACACAAACATAGACACAGACACACTGACACACACACACTCACAGACACACACACAAACACAGGCATAGACGTAGACGCAGACGCACAAACACACAGACACAGAAACATACACAGACACACAGACACACACACACAGAGACAAACAGACACACAGACACACCCATGCGCGCGCGCCCGCGCGTGCGTGCGCGCCCGCGCGTACGCGCGCGCAGACACAGACACAGACACACAGACACACCGACGCACGCACGCGCTCGCGCACGCACACCCGCACGTGCACGCGCACAGACACAGACACACAGACAGACACACACACAAACACACACACACACACACACACACACACACCCACGCGCGCGTAGACACAAACACAAACACACAGACACACCCACGCGCACATCCGCATAGACACTAACACCGACACAGACACAAACACACAGACACACACAGACACACACAAAGACACTGACACAGACACAGACATAGACACACAGACACACAGACACAGACACCGACACAGAGACACACAAACACACGTGCGCACGCGCACGCACGAATGCGCCCGCGCACTCGCGCAAGCGCTTACGCGTGCACGCACGCGCCTGTACGCGCACGTGCACACGCACGCACACCCACGCGCTCGCACACCCACGTACACATGCCCGCACGCACACACACACACACAGACGCACACACACAGACGCAGACGCAGACGCAGATGCAGACGCGCACGCGCACGCGCACGTGCACAAACACACAGACACACACACACACACGCACACACACAGACACACGTACACACACACGCGTGCAGACACAGACACACAGACACACCCATGCGCGCGCAGACACAGACACACCCACGCACACGCGCGCGCAGACACAGACATAGACACACAGACACACCCATGCGCGCGCGCTTACTCGCGCGCGCACTCGCGCACACGCACCCGCACGCGTACGTGCATAGACACTGACACACACACAGACACAAACTCACATACACACACACACACACACATAGAGACACAAGCACACAGACACACAGATACACCCACATGCACGCAGACACAAACACAAACACACACATACACGTAGACACACCCACGCGCGCGCGCTCGCGCACGCTCACCTGCACGCGCGTGGGCACTGACACAGACACAGACACAAAGACACAGACATACAGACACACACACACACACACAGACACACACACACAGACACAAGTATAGACGCAGATGCAGACACAGACACAGACACAGAGACACAGACACACAGACACAGATACAGATATAGAGACACACATACCCACACACGCGTACGCGAACGCGCACTCGCACTCGCACTCGCAAGCACGTGCGCGCGCATGCACACACGCGCACACACACAGACTCACCCCCCCACACACACAAAGAGAGAGAGAGACACAGACACAGACATAGAGACACACAGACACAGACACAGACACAGAGACACATATACACACACACGCGCACGCGCACGCGCACGCATACACATGCACGCACGCACGCACACGCCTGCACGCACGCCCGCACGCATGCACAATCACACAGACACAGACACACAGGCACACCCACACGCACGCGCAGACACAGACACAGACGCACAGACACACCCACGCGTGCGCATACACAGACATAGACACACCCACAAACACGCGCGCAGACAGAGACACACATACGCGCGCGCGCGCGCTCGCTCGCACGCTCACGCACGCGCACCCGTACGTGCACACGCGCAGACACAGATACAGACACACAGACACACAGACACAGACACACACAGAGAGACACACAGATACACACACACACCTACGCGCGCGCGCAGATACAAACATAGACACACAGACACACCCACGCGCGGGTGCGCGGGCGCACACGCACCCGCACGCACATGCGCACAGACACACACACAGACATAAAGACATAGACACACAGACACACACACAGACACACATACAGACACAGACACGGACACACAGACACAGACACAGACACAGACACATAGACACACAGATACACACACACGTGCACAAGCACGTAGGCACACGCCCTCGCGCGCACGCACACGCGCACACGCGCACACAGACACATAGATATACACACACAGACATAGACACACAGACACAGACACAGACACAGACACACACGCAAAGACACACACACACACACACACAACACACACACACACAGACACAGACACAGACACAGATACACAGACACAGACAGACACACACACAGACACAAACACAGACACAGACATAGACACACACACACACATACACACACACACATAGAGACACAGACACACAGACACAGACTCACATACACACAGACACACCCACACGCACCCGCACGCATGCGCGTGCGCACACCCACACACACAGACACATACACAGACACACAGACACACAGACACACAGACACACACACACACGCAGAGACACACACACAGACATAAACACACACACACACACAGACACTCACAGACACACACACAGACACAGGCATAGACGTAGACGCAGACGCAAACGCGCATGCGCACAGACACAGACAGAGACACAGACACACATACACACACACAAACACACAGACAAACAGACACACAAACACATTCATGCGCGCGCGCCCGCGCGTGCGCGTACGCAGACACAAACACAGACACACAGACACACCGATGCACGCACGCTCTCGCACATGCGCACCCGCACGTGCACACGCACAGACACAGACACAGGCACACAAACACACAGACACACACACACACACAGACACACAGACACAGACACATAGACATAGACACAGACACACCCACGCGCGCTCGATCATGCGCACCCGTACACGCATCCGCATAGACACTGACACAGACACAGACACAAACACACAGACACACAGACACATACACACACACATACAGACACAGACACAGACACAGACACAGACACAGAGACACAGACACACAGACACACAGAAACACAGACACACAGACACACAGACACAGACACAGAGACACAGACACACACACGCGCACGCGCGCGCACGCGCATGCGTACACACGTACGCGCACGTGCGCGCCTGCGCGCACGCGCACGCACGCCCACTCACGCGCTCGCACACGCACGCACGCCCGCACGCACACACACACAACACAGACACTCTCACACACACATGCGCGCGCGCACGCGCACGCGCACAGACATAGACACAGACACACACACAAACCCACACACACACAGACACAGACACAGACACACAGATACACAGACACACAGATACACCAACACACAGACACAGAGACACAGACACACATTGAGACACACACACGCACACGCGCGCGCACGCTTTCGCGCACGCACGCACCCATACACACATAGACACACACACACACAAAGACACACACACAAAGACACAGACACAGACACATATACAGACACACAAACACACAGACACACACACGCGAGCAGACGCACACGCGCACAAACACAGACACAGACACACAGACACACACATACACACACACAGACACAGACACAAACACACACACACACACACTGACACAGACACAGACACAGACACAAAGACACACAGACACACAGACACACAGACACACACACACACACAGACACAGAGACACAGACACAGACATACCCACGCGCACGCGCGCACGCACAGACACGAACACAGACACACAGACACATCCACGCACATGTGCACCCGCATGCGCACGCGCACAGACACAGACACACACACACAGACACACACACACACACATACAGACACATAAACACACACAGAGACACACACACACACACAACACATACACATACGGAGAGAGACACAGACGCAGACACAGACACACCCACGCGCACACGCAAACACAGACGCACAGACACACAGATACAGGACACTGACACAAACACATATACACACAAACACACACACACACAGACAGACACACGCACAGATACAGACACAGACACAGACACACACACATACACACACACACAGGCATAGACGCAGATGCACAGACACACAGACACACCCACACGCGCGCACAGACACATACACACCCACGCGCACGCACACAGACACAGACACAGAGACACACAGACACACACTCTCACACACAGACACAGACACACAGACACATCCACGCGCGCGCGCAGACACAGACACAGACGCACAGACACAGACACACCCATGCGAATGCAGACAAAAGACGCAGACACACCCATGCGAATGCAGACAAAGACGCAGACACACCCACGCATGCGCGCGCAGACACCGACACACAGACACGCAGACACACCCACACTCGCGCATGCGCACCCCCATGCGCACGCGTACAGACACAGACACATACACAGACACACAGACACAGACACAAAGACACACACACACACACAGACACAGACACACAGACACACATACACACCCACGCGCGCGCAGACACAGACACAGACACATAGACATACAGACACACCCACGCGCGCGCGCGCTCGCGCATGCTCAAAGACAAAGACACATAACAAAGACACAAACACACATACACACACACAGATACACACACACACACAGACACACAAATACAGACAAAGACACAAAGACACACAGACACACACACGTGCACGCGCACGCGCACGCGCCCTCGCACGTACGTGCACGCGCACGCACGCACGCACACGCACACACACACACACACAGAGAGATACACTAATATACACACACAGACACACTAATATACACACACAGACACAAACACACAAACACAGACACAGAGACATAAACACAGACACAGACACACACATACACACATACACATACACATACACAGACACACATACACACACACACACACAACACACACACAGACACAGACACACAGATATAGACACACACACACACAGATACAGACACACACAGACACAGACACAGACACAAACACACAGACACAAACACACAGACACACCCACGCGCACGCGCCTGCACACACGCGCGAGCACGCGCAAGCGCACAGACACAGACACGGACACACTGACACACAGACATACACACACACAGACACAGACACACACACACAAACACACACACAGGCGCAGGTATAGACGCAGATGCAAATGCAGACGTGCACGCGCGCGCGCACAGATACAGACAAAGACACACAAACATACAGACACACACATACACATACACAGACACACAGACATACAGATACACCCACGTGCACGCTCCCGCGCATGCGCGCGCGCAGACCCAGACACACAGACACACCCACGTGTGCGCGCTCGCGCACGCCCACCCGCACACGCACGCGCACAGACACAGACACAGACACACAGACATAGACACACATACACACAAACACAGACACACATAAACACCAACTCGTGCGCAAACACAGACACAGACACACAGACACACAAACACACCCACGCACACGCGCGCTCGCGCACGCGCACAGACACAAACACAGACACAGAAACAGACACACACCCACACGCACGCGCAGACACAGAGACACACACACAGACACGTACACACAGACACAGACACAGACACACAGACATAGACACGGACACGGACACAGACACAGACACAGACATAGACACACACATGCACGCACGCACATACGCACAGACACACAGACACACACAAACATAGATAAAGACACAGACACAGACACACATAGACGCACGCACGCACGCACAGACACACAGACACACAGACACACAGACATAGACACAAATACAGACACAGACACTCGCACACACGCACACGCACACGCTCACGCGCACGCGCACGCACACACGCACGTACGCCTGCACGCATGCACGCACACACACATACAGACACACACACACACACACACACACACACACTGACACACACACACAGATAGACATACACACACAGACACACACAGGCAGAAACACAGACACAGACACAGCCACAGACACAGACATACAGACACACAGACAACCACACGCCCATGCGCACGCACACAGACGCAGACACAGATGCGCACGCATACAGACACACACACACACACACACACACATACACAGACACACACACACACACACACACACATCGACACAGACACGAACACACAGACTCACAGACACAGACACACACACACACACACACAGAAAGACACAGACACAGACACAGACACACGGACACACAGACACACACACACACATACACAGACACAGACACACACACACACACATCGACACAGACACGAACACACAGACACACAGACTCACAGACACAGACACAGACACAGACACACACACACACACACAGACACAGACACAGACACACACACACACACATACACACACACACACACAAAGACACAGACACAGACACAGACACGGACACAAACACAGACACACAGACACACAGACTCACAGACACAGACATAGACATAGACACATACACACACACAGACACAAAGACACACAGACTCAGACACAGAGACAGACACAGTCGCAGACACAGACCCACGCACGCACGCACGCCCGCACGCGCAGGCGCAGGCACGGGCGCATACACGCACACGCACACGCACGTGCACAGACACACACACAGACACATACACACACACACAGTCACAGAAACAGACACAGACACAGACACAGACACACAGACACAAAGACACAAACACAAACAAAGACACAGACACAGATACACACAGACACAGACACAGACACAGACACAGACAAACACACACACACAGACACACACGCGGCGCGACATTGACGTAGACGCAGACGCGTACGCACGCACGCGCATAGACACATACACAGACACACACACACACACAGAGACAAACACCGACACAGACACAGACACATACACAAACACACACATACAAAGACACAGACATACACACACACACAGACACAGACACACACACACAGAGACACACACACACACACACACAGACACAAACACAGACACAGAGACACAGACACAGATAGGGACATACAAAAACATACACACACGGAGATACAAACACACAGACATAGATACAGACACAGATACAAACATAGAGACACACATGTACGCACGCACGCACAAACAAACAGACACACAGACACACACAGACACAGACACACACACACGCATGCACACACAGAAATACAGACACACAGACACACACAGACACATACACAGACACAGACACACGCACACGCATATGCCCACGCACATGCCACGCGTACGGGCAAGCGCACGTGCCCGCACGCACGTACACACACATGCACGCACGCATGCACACACACGCACACACACACACACACAGACACAGACACACACACAGACACACACAGAGACACACACACACAGACACAGACACAAAGACATACAGACACACAGACACACACAAGCGCGCGCGCACGCATAGACGCAGATGCGCACGCGCACGTGCACAGACCCATACACAGACACAGACACACAGACACAGACACACACAGAGATACAGACATAGACACAGACACATACACACAGATACACACACTCACAGACACAAACACAGACAAAGACACACACACACACAAAGACACACAGACACATGCACAGACACACACACACAGACACAGACACAGACACAGACACACAGACACACACACACACACAGACATACAGACACACACACAGACACAGATACACACACGCACGCACGCATATACACACAGACACACACAGACACACACACACACACACACACACACACACACAAACACAGACACACACACGCGCACGCGCACATACGCAGACGCAAACGTAGATGCATACGCGCACGCACACAGACACAGACACACAGACGCACAGACATACACACACACACAGACACAGACACACACACAGACATACAGACACACAAATACAGACACAGACACAGACACACACACACAGAGACACACACACTCACAGACACACATTCACACAGACACAGACACACAGACACACAGACATACACACACACAGACACAGACACACACACAGACATACAGACACACAAATACAGACACAGACACACACACAGAGAGACACACACACTCACAGACACACAGACACACATTCACACAGACACAGACAGAGACACAGACACAGAGACAGACACAGACACCAACCCTCACACGCACCCACGCTCGCACGCACGCACGCACAGGCGCAGGCGCAGGTGCAGCCGCGCACGCGCACACGTATAGACACATACACATACACATACACACACACTGACAGACACAGACACAGACACAGACATAAACACAGACACAGACACACACAGTCACAGACACAGACACAGACACAGACACACAGACACACAGACACAGACACAGACACACAGACACACATACACACAGACACATACACACAGACACACAGACACACATACACACACACAGACACACACAGAGACACAAAAACAAAGACACAGACACAAAGACACAGACACAGACGCACACAGACACAGACACACACACACTCACACACACACACACACACACACACACGCTCACACACACACAACACACACACACTGACAGAGAGACACAGACACATACACACACGCACACGCACACACACATACACATACACACACCCCCCCCACACACATAGAGACAGACACAGACACATAGACACACAGACACAGACATAGAGACACACAGACACACACGCGCACGCACACACACGCACGCACGCCCGCCCGCTCGCACGCCCGCATGCACACTCACAACACACACATACACCCACGCGCACACGCACGTGCACAGACACAGACACACAGACACACACACAGTTACAGACACACAGATACACAGACACAGACACACACAGACACGCACACGCGCACGCGCACGCACGCGCGTGCCAGCGCAGACGCACACGCGCGTGCCCACGCGCACGCGCGCTCACGCACGCACCCATACACACACAGACACACACACAAACATACACACACACACACATAGACACATACACACATACACCCCCACAAACACAGACACAAACACAGACACAGACACACAGACACACACATGCATGCGCGCGTATACGCGCACAGACGCAGACGAAGATGCAGTCGCAGACGCAGACGCGCACGCGCGCAGACACAGACACAGACACACAGTCACACCCACACGCGCGCGCGCTCCCGCTCGCGCACCCGCACGCGTACACGCGCAGACACAGACACACAGACACAGACACACAGACACACAGACACAGACACACAGACACATAGACACACAAACACGTGCGCGCAGACACAGACACACAGACACACCCGCGCATGCGCGCGCTCCCGTACGCGCATCTGCATGCGCATGCGCACATACACAGACACAGACACAAATACACAGACACACAAACACACAAACACACAGACACACACAGACACAG
>JAZKJV010000532.1:1150058-1155058 GCA_037367405.1 Ottelia alismoides | reverse complement strand
ACACACGCGCGGCGCGACACAGACGTAGACGCAGACGAGCACGCGCGCACGCGCACAGACACATACACATACACACAGACACACACACACACAGACAGACACCGACACAGACACAGACACATACACAAACACACACATATAAAGACACAGACACAGACACATACACACAGACACGGACACAGACACACACACAGAGACACACAGACACAGACACACACACACACGGACACAAACACAGACACACAGACACAGACACGGATAGAGACATACAAACACATACACACACGGAGACACAGACACACAGACATAGATACAGACACAGACACAAACATAGAGACACACACGCACGCACAAACAAACAAACAGACACACAGACACACACAGACATAGACACACACACACACGCACGCACGCACAGAAATACAGACACACAGACACACACAGACACATACACAGACACAGACACAGACACACGCAGACGCACATGCACACGCACACACCACGTGTACGCGCAAGCGCACGTGCCCACACGCACGTACACACACATGCACGCACGCATGCACGCACACACACACATACACACACAGACACAGACACACACACACAAACACACACAGAGACACACACACACAGACACAGACACAGACACACAGACATACAGACACACAGACACACACAAGCGCGCACGCACGCATAGACGCAGATGCGCACGCGCACGCGCACAGACCCAGACACAGACACACAGATACACAGACACACACAGAGATACAGACACAGACATACAAATACACAGACTCACAGACACAGACACAGACAAAGACACACACACACACACAAAGACACACAGACACATGCACAGACACACACACACAGACAAAGACACACAAACACACACACACACACACACAGACAAGGACACACAGACACACACACAGACACAGATATACACACGCACGCACGCACAGACACACAGACACACACAGACACAGACACACACACACACAAACACAGACACACACACACACACGCGCACATACGCAGACGCAAACGCAGACGCATACGCGCACGCACACAGACACAGAAACACAGACACACAGACATACATACACACACAGACACACACACAGACATACAGACACACAAATACAGACACAGACACAGACACAGACACACACACACACAGACACACACACACACAGACACACAGATACACATTCACACAGACACAGACAGAGACACAGACACAGACACAGAGACAGACACATACACCGACCCACGCACGCACCCACGCTCGCACGCACGCACGCGCAGGCGCAGGCTCATGTGCAGCCGCGCACGCGCACACGTATAGACACATACACACACACACACACACTGACAGACACAGACACGGACACAGACATAAACACAGACACAGACACACAGATACACACACACAGAGACATAGACACACACGCACAGTCACACATAGAGAGACAGACACACACACACACTGACACACACACAGACACACACACAGACACACACACACAACACATACACACACACACACACACACACACACACAGAGAGACACAGACACACTGACACAGACATAGACACACCCACGTGCAAGCGCGCGCACAGACACAAATGCACAGACACACAAACACACAGATACAGACACAGACACACAAAAACAAACAAACACACACACACAGACACACACACAGACACACACACACAGACACACACACAGATACAGACACAGACACAAACACACAGACACACACACACAGACACACACACAGATACAGGCATAGACACAGACGCAGACGCAGATGTAGACGCGCACGCGCTCAGACACAGACACAGACACACCGACACATAGACACACAGACATAGACACACAAACACACACACACACAGAGACACACAAACACACCCACGTTCGCGCAGACATAGACACAGACACACGGACACAACCACGCGCGCGCAGACACAGACACAGACACACCCACGCACGCACGCACGCAGACACAGACACAGACACACAGACACACCCATGCGCGCGCACTCGCGCACTCGCATGCGCACAGACACAGACACACAGACACACACAGACACAAACACACACACACACACACACACAGAGACACAGACACACAAACACACAGACACACCCACGTGCGCGCTCAGACACAGACACACAAACACACCCACGCGCACAGACACATACACAGACACAGATACAGACATAAAGACACAGACACAGACAAACACAGACACACACACAGACACAGACACACAGAAACACAGACATAGACACAGAGACACACAGACACACAAACGCGCACGCGCACGCGCTCTCGCCCGCACGCGCACGCGCACGCACGCACGCACACACACACACACAGAGACACATATACAGACACACACAGAGAGAGACACAGACACAGACATAGTGACACACAGACACACACACGCGCATGCGCGCGTGCACGCTTGCACACCCACGCACGCATTCGCACACACATGCAAGCCTGCAGGCACGCTCGCACGCTCGCACGCACTCACACACACACGCACACAACACACACACACACATACACACACACACGTGCGCGCACGCACGCGCACGCGCACAGACACATACACAGACACACAGACAAACATAGACACAGACACAAACACACAGACACACAGACACATAGACACAGACACACACAGAGACACACGCGCGCCCGCGCACGCGTACGCGCCCACTTACACATGCACGCCCATGCCCGCGCGTCCGCGCCCGCACGCGTGCACGCACGCACGCGCCCATACACACACAGACACACACACAGACACACACACACACACATAGACACACACACATACACAGACACAGACACACAGACACACACACGCGCGCGTGCGCAGAAGCAGACACATACTCAGATGCATAGCAGACACGCACGGGCACGCGCACAGACGCAGACATACAGACACATACACAAACACAGACACAGACACAGACACAAACAAACACAGACACACACACACACACAGACACAGATACACAGACACACAGACACACAGACACAGACACACACACAGACACACACACACACACACAGAGAGACACAGACACACACACATACATACCCACGCGCACAGACACAGACACACAGACACACAGACACACCCACGCGCATGCGCACGCGCACGCGCACACACACACACACACACACACACATACAGACAGACACACACACACACAACACACACACACACACACACACATCCACGTGCACGCTCGCGCGCGCAGATACAGATGCACAGACACGGACACAGACACACAGACACACACACACACACACACACACAGAGACACATACGTAGTCACAGACACACAGACACACACACACACACAAACACACACAGACACAGACATAGACGCATACGCAGACGCAGACGCAGACGCCCACGCGCACGCGCACAGACACAGACACAGATACACAGACACACAGACACACACTCACACACACATACAGACACAGACACACAGACACACCCACACGCGCGCGTAGACACAGACACATACACACAGACACACAGACACACCCACGCGTGCGCAGACACAGACACAGACACACCCACAAACGCACGTGCAGACACAGACACAGACACCCATACATGCGAGCGCGTGCTCGCTCGCACGCGCACCCGCACGTGCACGCGCACAGACACAGACATAGACACAGACACACAGACACACTGACACAGACACACAGACACACACAGAGACACACAGACACACACACACCCACGCACGCGCACAGACACAAACACAGACACACAAACACACCCACGCGCGGGCGCGCTCGCGCACGCGCACCCGCACGCACATGCGCACAGACGCAGACAAAGACATAAAGACAGACACACAGACACACACAGACACACAGACACACACACACAGACGCAGACACAAACACAAAGACATAGACACACACAGACACAGACACAGAGACACACAGACACACACACGTGCATGAGCACGCGCACGCACGCACGCAGACACAGACACACAGACACATAGATATACACACACAGACATAGACACACAGACACACAGACACAGACACAGACACACAGACACAGACACAGACACAGACACAGACACACACACACACACACACAACACACACACATAGACATAGACACAGACACACAGACATAGACATAGGCACAGACACACACACACACACACACACAGACACAGACAGAGACACAAACATAGACATAGACACAAACACAGACACACACACACACACATACATACACACGCACACACACACACACACACTGACACACAGACACATACACAGACAAAGAGACACACAGACACACACACACACGTGTACGCGCATGCGTACGCAGGCACGCGCACGCGCACTGGCACGCACGTGCACGCACGCACGCAGACACACACACACACACAGACACATAGATATACACACACAGACACAAACACACAGACACACAGACACAGACACAGAGACACAGACACCGACACAGACACACACACAGACAGAGACACAGACACACACACAGACACACAGACACACACACACACAACACACAAACACAAACACAGACACACAGACACAGACACAGACACACACACACACACACACAGAGAGACACAGACACAGACATAGGCACAAACACACGCACATACATACACATAGACACAGACGCAGACACACAAACACACACATACACACAGACACACCCACGCGCACGCCCGCGCGCGAGCGCACACCCGTACGCGCACGTGCACAGACATAGACACAAACACAGACACAGACACACTGACACACACACACACAGACACACACACACAGACACAAACACAGACACATACACACTGACACACACACATACTCACATACTCACACACAGACACAGGCATAGACGTAGACGCAGACGCTGAGGCGCACGCGCACAGATACAGACACAGACACAGA
>JAZKJV010000532.1:1097558-1145058 GCA_037367405.1 Ottelia alismoides | reverse complement strand
CAGACACAGACACACACACAGACAGATACACACACACAGACACACAAACACCCACGCGCGCGCACAAACACAAACACAGACACACACACACACCCACGCACGCGCGCAGACACAGACACAGACACACAAACACACCCACGCACGCGCACCCGCACGCACATGCGCACAGACACAGACACAGACACAAAGACATAGACACACAGACACAGACACACAGACACACATACACATACACAGAGACAGAGACACACAAACACACACAAGTGCACGCGCACGCGCACTCGCACGAACGCGCCCGTCCACGCACGCACGCAGACAAACACACACACAGACACATAGATATACACACACAGACAGACACAAACACAAACACAGAGAAAGATACTAACACAGACACAGACACACACACACACACACAGACACGCACACACACACAGACACACAGACACACACACAACACACACACACACACACATAGACATAGACACAGACAAACAGACACAGACAAAGACACAGACACACACACACACATACAAACACAGACACACACACAGACATAGACACAAACACAGACACACACACATACACATACACACACACACACAGACACACAGACACATACAGAGACACAGAGACACAGAGACACACACACGTTCACGTGCATGCGCCCGCAGGCACGTGCACGCGCACTCGCGCGCACGCGCACGCGCACGCACGCACGCAGACACACACACAAACAGACACATAGATATACACACACAGTCACAAACACAGACACACAGACACAGACACAGAGACAGACATAGACACAGACACAGACACACACACACACACAAACACACACACACACAACACACACACATACATAGACACTGATACACACACACAGACACAGACACAGACATAGACACAAACGTAGACACACACACACACACACAAACACACAGACGCAGACACACATACCCACAGACACACCCACGCGTACGCGCCCGCGCTCGCACGCGCGCGCGCGTCCACTCGTACGCGCTCGCGCACATACATAGACACAGACACACACACACAGGCACACACACAGACACACACACACACATACACACAGACACAAACATAGACACAGACACACTGACACACACACACACTCACAGACACACACACAAACACAGGCATAGACGTAGACACAGTCGCACAAACACACAGACACAGAAACATACACAGACACACAGACACACACACACACACACAGACAAACAGACACACAGACACACCCATGCGCGCGCGCCTGCGCGTACACGCACGCAGACACAGACACAGACACACAGACACACCGACGCACGCACGCGCTCGCGCACGCACACCCGCACGTGCACGCGCACAGACACTGACACAGACACACAGACAGACACACGCACAAACACACACACACACACACACACACACACACCCATGCGCGCGCGCAGACACAAACACAAACACACAGACACACCCACGCGCACATCCGCATAGACACTAACACAGACACAGACACAAACACACAGACACACAGACACACGCAGACACACTCAAAGACACAGACACAGACACAGACATAGACACACAGACACAGACACCGACACAGAGACACACAAACACACGTGCGCACGCGCACGCATGCGCCCGCGCACTCGCGCCCGCGCTTACACGCGCACGCACGCGCCTGTACGAGCACGCGCGCACGCACGCGCACCCCCGCGCTCGCACACCCACGTACGCATGCCCGCACGCACGCACACACACACACACACAGACGCACACACACAGACGCAGACGCAGATGCAGATGCAGACGCGCACGCGCACGCGCACGTGCACAAACACACAGACACACACACACACGTACACACACACACGTGCAGACATAGACACACAGACACACCCATGCGCGCGCAGACACAGACACACCCACGCACACGCGCGCGCAGACACAGACATATTCACACAGACACACCCATGCGCGCACTCGCGCACACGCACCCGCACGCGTACGCGCATAGACACAGACACAGACACAAACTCACAGACACACACACACACACATAGAGACACAAGCACACAGACACACGGATACACCCACACGTGCGCATACACAAACACAAACACACACATACACGCAGACACACCCACGCGCGCGCTCGCGCACGCTCACCTGCACATGCATGGGCACAGACACAGACACAAAGACACAGACATACAGACACACACACACACAGACACACACACACACACAGACACAAGTATAGACGCAGACGCAGATGCAGACACAGACACAGACACAGAGACACAGACACACAGACACAGATACAGATATAGAGACACACATACCCACACACGCGCACGCGCACGCGCACTCGCACGCGTACTCGCAAGCACGTGCGCGCGCATGCACACACGCGCACACACACAGACTCACCCCCCCACACACACAAAGAGAGAGAGAGACACAGACACAGACATAGAGGCACACAGACACAGACACAAACACAGAGACACATATACACACACGCGCGCACGCGCACGCGCGCGCATACACCTGCACGCGCGCACGCACACGCCTGCACGCACGCCCGCACGCATGCACAAACACACAGACAGACACACAGGCACACCCACACGCGCGCGCAGACACAGACACACACGCACAGACACACAGACACACCCACGCGTGCGCATACACAGACATAGACACACCCACAAACGCGCGTGCAGACACAGACACACATACGCGCGCGCGCTCTCGCTCGCTCGCACGCTCACGCACGCGCACCCGTACGTGCACACGCACAGACACAGATACAGACACAGATACAGACACACAAACACACAGACACAGACACACACAGAGAGACACACAGATACACACACACCTACGCGCGCGCAGACACAAACACAGACACACCCACGCGCGGGTGCGCGGGCGCACACGCACCCGCACGCACATGCGCACAGACACACACACAGACACAGACACAGACACAGACACACCCACATGCACGCGCGCACGCGTAGACGCGGACGCATTGACATAGACACAGACACACAGACACACAGACACACACACAAACACAGACACACACAAACACAGACACACGCAGATACAGACACAGACACAGACACACAGACACACACACATACACATAAACACACATACAGACACAGGCATAGACGTAGACGCAGACGCAGATGCGCACGCACAGAGACACAAACACAGATACACAGTCACACATACACACACTCACTCACACACACAGACACACAGACACACCTGCACACGCACGCAGACTCAGATATACCCACCCATGCGCAGGCACAGACACAGACACACCCACAAATGCACGTGCAGACACAGACACAGACACACATACGCGCGCGCGCGCGCTCGCATGCGCACTGGCGCACGCGCACCCGCACAGACACAGACACACAGACAGACAGATACACACACACAAACACACACACACACCCACGCGCGCGCGCAGACACAAACACAGACACACACACACACCCACGCGCGCACGCAGACACAAACACAGACACACAGACACACCCACGCGCGCGCACCCGCACGCACATGCGCACAGACACAGACACAGACACAAAGACATAGACATACAGACACAGACACAGACACACAGACACACACAGAGACAGAGACTCACAAACACACACAAGTGCACGCGCACGCGCACTCGCACGAACGCGCCCGTCCACGCACGCACGTAGACAAACACACACACAGACACATAGATATACACACACAGACAGACACAAACACAAACACAGAGACACAGATACAAACACAGACACAGACACACACAGACACAGACACGCACACACACACAGACACACAGACACACACACAACACACACACACACACATAGACATAGACACAGACAAACAGACACAGACAAACAGACACATACAAAGACACAGACACACACACACACATACAAACACAGACACACACACAGACATAGACACAAACACAGACACACACACATACACATACACACACACAGACACAGACACACAGACACATACAGAGACACAGAGACACAGAGACACACACACGTTCACGTGCATGCGCCCGCAGGCACGTGCACGCGCACTCGCGCACTCGCACGCACGCGCACGCGCACGCGCACGCACGCACGCAGACACACACACACACAGACACATAGATATACACACACAGACACAAACACAGACACACAGACACAGACACAGAGACAGACATAGACACAGACACAGACACAGACACAGACACACACACACACAAACACACACACACACAACACACACACATACATAGACACTGATACACACACACAGACACAGACACAGACATAGACACAAACATAGACACACACACACACAAACACACAGACACAGACACACATACCCACAGACACACCAACGCGTACGCGCCCGCGCCCGCGCACACACGCGCGCGCGCGTCCACTCGTACGCGCTCGCGCACATACATAGACACAGACACACAGACACACACACACACACAGGCACACACACAGACACACATACACACACAGACACAAACATAGACACAGACACACTGACACACACACACACTCACAGACACACACAAACACAGGCATAGACGTAGACGCATACGCACAAACACACAGACACAGAAACATACACAGACACACAGACACACACACACACACAGACAAACAGACACACAGACACACCCATGCGCGCACGCCCGCGCGTACGCGCACGCAGACACAAACACAGACACACAGACACACCGACGCACGCACGCGCTCGCGCACGCACACCCGTACGTGCACACGCACAGACACAGACACAGACACACAGACAGACACACACACAAACACACACACACACACACACAGACACACCCACGCGCGCGCGCAGACACAAACACAAACACGCAGACACACCCTCGCGCACATCCGCATAGACACTAACACAGACACAGACACAAACACACAGACACACAGACACACACAGACACACACATACAGACACAGACACAGACATAGACACACAGACACACACACCGACACAGAGACACACAAACACACGTGCGCACGCGCACGCACGCATGCGCCCGCGCACTCGCGCTCGCGCTTACGCGCGCACGCACGCGCCTGTACGCGCACGCGCACATGCACGCGCACCCACGCGCTCGCACACCCACGTACGCCTGCCCGCACGCACGCACACACACACACAGAGACGCACACACACAGACGCAGACGCAGATGCAGACGCGCACGCGCACGCGCACGTGCACAAACACACAGACACACACACACACGCACACACACAGACACACGTACACACACACGCGTGCAGACACAGACACACAGACACACCCATGCGCGCGCAGACACAGACACACCCACGCACACGCGCGCGCAGACACAAACATAGACACATAGACACACCCATGCGCGCACGCTTGCTCGCGCGCGCACTCGCGCACACGCACCCGCACGCGTACACGCATAGACACAGACACAGACACACACACAGACACAAACTCACAGACACACACACACACATAGAGAGACAAGCACACAGACACACAGATACACCCACACGCGCGCATACACAAACACAAACACACACATACACGCAGACAAACCCACGCGCGCGCTCGCGCACGCTCACCTGCACACGCATGGGCACAGACACAGACACAGACACAAAGACACAGACATACAGACACACACACACATAGACACACACACACAGACACAAGTATAGACGCAGACGCAGATGCAGACACAGACACAGACACAGAGACACAAACACACAGACACATATACAGAAATAGAGACACACATACCCACCAACGCGCACGCGCACGCGCACTCGCACGCGCACTCGCAAGCACGTGCGCGCGCATGCACACACGCGCACACACACAGACTCACCCCCCCACACACACAAAGAGAGAGAGAGAGACACAGACACAGACATAGAGGCACACAGACACAGACACAGACACAGAGACACATATACACACACGCGCGCACGCGCACGCGCACGCATACACATGCACACACGCACGCACGCGCCTGCACGCACGCTCGCATGCATGCACAAACACACAGACACACAGGCACACCTACACGCGCGCGCAGACACAGACACAGACGCACAGACACACAGACACACCCACGCGTGCGCATACACAGACATAGACACACCCACAAACGCGCACGCAGACACAGACACAGACACACATACGCGCGCGCGCTCTCGCTCGCTCGCACGCTCACGCACGCGCACCCGTACGTGCACACTCACAGACACAGATACAGACACAGATACAGACACACAAACACACAGACACAGACACACACAGAGAGACACACAGATACACACACACACCTACGCGCGCGCGCAGACACAAACACAGACACACAGACACACCCACGCGCGGGTGCGCGGGCGCACACGCACCCGCACGCAGATGCACACAGACACACACACAGACATAAAGACATAGACACACAGACACACACACAGACACACATACAGACACAGACACAGACACAGACACACAGACACAGACACAGACACAGACACAGACACATAGACACACAGATACACACACACGTGCACAAGCACGTAGGCACACGCCCTCGAGCGCTTGCACACGCGCACACACACACACAGACACATAGATATACACACACAGGCATAGACACACAGACACAGACACAGACACACACACACAAAGACACACACATACACAACACACACAGACACAGACACAGACACAGATACACAGACACAGACAGACACACACACAGACACAAACACAGACACAGACATAGACACACAAACATACACACACACACATAGAGACACAGACACAGACTCACATACACACAGACACACCCACACGCACCCGCACGCATGCGCGCGCGCACACCCACACGCACAGACACATACACAGACACACAAACACACACACACGCAGAGACACACACACAGACATAAGCACACACACACACAGACACTCACAGACACACACACAGACACAGGCATAGACGTAGACGCAGACGTAAACGCGCATGCGCACGCGCACAGACACAGACAAAGACACAGACACACATACACACACAAACACACAGACAAACAGACACACAAACACATTCATGCGCGCGCGCCCGCGCGTGCGCGCACGCAGACACAAACACAGACACATAGACACACCGATGCACGCACGCTCTCGCACATGCGCACCCGCACGTGCACGCGCACAGACACAGACACAGACACACAAACACACAGATACACACACACACAGACACACAGACACAGACACACAGACATAGACACAGACACACCCACGCGCGCGCGCTCGATCATGCGCACCCGTACACGCATCCGCATAGACACTGACACAGACACAGACACAAACACACAGACACACAGACACATACACACACACACACATACAGACACAGACACAGACACAGAAACACAGACACACAGACACACAGAAACACAGACACACAGACACGCAGACACAGACACGGACACAGACACAGAGACACAGACACACACACGCGCCCGCGCGCGCACGCGCACGCACGCGCCCTCGCGCACGCGCTTGCGTACACACGCACGCGCACGTACGCGCCTGCGCGCACACGCACGCACGCCCACTCACACGCTCGCACACGCACGCACGCCCGCACGCCCGCACACACACACACACACACAACGCAGACACTCTCACACACACATGCGCGCGCGCGCATGCGCACGCGCACAGACATAGACACAGACACACACACAAACACACACACACAGACACAGACACAGACACACAGATACACAGACACACAGATACACCGACACAGAGACACAGACACACATAGAGACACACACGCGCACGCGCGCGCGCACGCCCTCGCGCATGCACGCACCCATACACACACAGACACACACACACACACACAAAGACACACACACACACAAAGACACAGACACAGACACATATACAGACACACAAACACACAGACACACACACGCAAGCAGACACACACGCGCACAAACACAGACACAGACACACAGACACACAGACACACACATACACACACACAGACACAGACACAAACACAAACACACACACACACACGCACACTGACACAGACACAGACACAGACACAGACACAAAGACACACAGACACACAGACACACACAGACCCACACACAGACACACAGAAACACAGACACAGACATACCCACCCGCACGCGCGCACGCATAGACACGAACACAGACACACAGACACATCCACGCGCACGTGCACCCACACGCGCACGCGCACAGACACAGACACAGACACACACACACACACACACACATACAGACAATAAACACACACACACACACACACACACACAACACATACACATACGGAGAGAGACACAGACGCAGACACAGACACACCCACGCGCACGCGCAAACACAGACGCACAGACACACAGATACAGACACTGACACAGACACATATACACACAAACACACACACACAGACACACACACAGACAGACACACGCACAGATACAGACACAGACACAGACACACACACATACACACACACACACACAGGCATAGACGCAGACGCACAGACACACAAACACACCCACACGCGCGCACAGACACAGACACACCCACGCGCACGCACACAGACACAGACACAGAGACACATAGACACACACTCTCACACACAGACACAGACACACAGACACACAGACACATCCGCGCGCGCGCGCAGACACAGACACAGACACACCCATGCGAATGCAGACAAAGACGCAGACACACCCACGCATGCGCGCGCAGACACCGACACACAGACACGCAGACACACCCACACTTGTGCACGCGCACCCCCATGCGCACGCGTACAGACACAGACACATACACAGACACACATACACACAGACACAGACACAAAGACACACACACACACACAGACACACAGACACACATACACACCCACGCGCGCGCAGACACAGACACAGACACATAGACATACAGACACACCCGCGCGCGCGCGCTCGCGCATGCTCAAAGACAAAGACACATACACAAAGAGACAGACACACATACACACACACACAGATACACACACACACACAGACACAGACACACAAATACAGACACAGACACAAAGACACACAGACACACACACGTGCACGCGCACGCGCGGCGCGCACACGCCCTTGCACGTACGTGCACGCGCACGCACGCACACACACACACACAGAGATACACTAATATACACACACAGACACAAACACACAAACACAGACACAGAGACATAAACACATACACATACACAGACACACACAGACACACAGACACAGACACAGACACAGACACACACACACACACACACACACACACACAACACACACAGACACAGACACAGACACACAGATACAGACACACACACACACACACACACAGAGACAGACACACACAGACACAGACACAAACATACAGACAAACACACAGACACACCCACGCGCACGCGCCTGCACGCACGCGCGAGCACGCGCAAGCGCACAGACACAGACACCGACACACTGACACACAGACATACACACACAGACACACACACAGACAGACACAGACACATGCACACACACACAGATAAACACACACAAACACACACACACAGGCGCAGGCATAGACGTAGACGCAAACGCAGACGCGCACGCGCACGCGCACAGATACAGACAAAGACACACAAACATACATACACACACACACACAGACATACAGATACACCCACGCGCACGCTCCCGCGCATGCGCGCGCGCAGACCCAGACACACAGACACACCCACGTGCGCGCGCGCTCGCGCACGCCCACCCGCACACGCACGCGCACAGACACAGACACACAGACACACAAACATAGACACACATACACACACAAAAACAGACACACATACACACCAACTCGTGCGCAAACACAGACACAGACACACAGACACACAAACACACCCACGCACGCGCGCGCTCGTGCACGCGCACAGACACAAACACAGACACAGACACAGACACACACACACAGACACACCCACACGCACGCGCAGACACAGAGACACACACAGACACAGACACACAGACATAGACACGGACACGGACACATACACAGACATAGACACACACATGCACGCACGCACGCACGCACGCACAGACACACAGACACACACAAACATAGATAAAGACACAGACACAGACACACACAGACGCACGCACGCACGCACAGACACACAGACACACAGACACACAGACATCGACACAGATACAGACACAGACACTTGCACACACGCACACGCACACGCTCACGCGCATGCGCACGCGCACGCACACACGCACGTACGCCTGCACGCATGCACGCACACACACATACAGACACACACAGACACACACACACACTGACACACACACAGATAGACACACACACACAGACACACACAGGCAGAAACACAGACACAGACACAGCCACAGACACACAGACATACAAACACACAGACAACCACACGCGCGCGCGCACGCACACAGACGCAGACACAGACGCGCACGCATACAGACACACACACACACACACACACACACACATACACAGACACAGAGACACACACACACACACACATCGACACAGACACGAACACACAGACTCACAGACTCACAGACAGACACACACACAGATAGACACAGACACAGACACAGACACAGACACAGACACACAGACACACATACACACACACACATACACAGACACAGACACAGACACACACACACACACACATCGACACAGACACGAACACACAGACACAATGACTCACAGACACAGACACAGACACACAAACAGACACAGACACAGACACACACACACACACATACACACACACACACAAAGACACAGACACAGACACAAACACAGACACACAGACTCACAGACACAGACATAGACATGGACACATACACACACACACAGACACAAAGACACACAGACTCAGACACAGAGACAGACACAGTCGCAGACACAGACCCACGCCCGCACGCACGCCCGCACGCGCAGGCGCAGGCACGAGCGCATACACGCACACGCACGCGCACGTGCACAGACACACACACAGACACAGACACAGACACACACACAGTCACAGAAACAGACACAAACACAGACACAGACACACAGACACAAAGACACAAACGCAGACAAAGACACAGACACAGATACACACATACTCAGACACAGACACAGACACACACACACAGACACACGCGCGGCGCGACACAGACGTAGACGCAGACGCGCACGCGCACAGACACATACACAGACACACACACACAAACACACACAGACACCGACACAGACACAGACACATACACAAACATACACATACAAAGACACAGACACACACACACACAGACACAGACACAGACATAGACACACAGAGAGAGACACACAGACACACACACACACACGGACACAAACACAGACACACAGACACACAGACACAGACACAGATAGAGACATACAAACACATACACACACGGAGACACAAGCACACAGACATAGATAGAGACACAGACACAAACATAGAGACACACATGTACGCACGCACGCACAAACAAACAGACACACAGACACACACATACATAGACACACACACACGCACACACACACAGAAATACAGACACACAGACACATATACAGACACAGACACACGCACACGCACATGCCCACGCACACGCCACGCGTACGCGCAAGCGCACGTGCTCGCACGCACGTACACACACATGCCCGCGCGCATGCACGCACACACACACACACACACAGACACAGACACACACCAACACACAGACACACACACACAGACACACACACACACAGACACAGACACAGACACAAAGACATACAAACACACAGACACACACAAGCGCGCGCGCACGCATAGACGCAGATGCGCACGCGCACGCGCACAGACCCAGACACAGACACAGACACACAGACACACAGACACACACAGAGATACAGACACAGACACAGACACATACACACAGATACACAGACTCACAGACACAGACAAAGACACACACACACACACACACAAAGACACACAGACACATGCATAGACACACACACACACAGACACAGACACAGACACAAACACAGACACACAGACACACAGACACACACACACACACAGACATACAGACACACACACACAGACACAGATACACACACGCATGCACGCATATACACACAGACACACACAGACACACACACACACACACAAACACAGACACACAAACGCACGCGCACATACGCAGACGCAAACGCAGACGCATACGCGCACGCACACAGACACAGACACACAGACACACATACATACACACACACACACAGACACAGACACACACACAGACATACAGACACACAAATACAGACACAGACACACACACAGAGACACACACACACACAGACACACAGACACACAGACACACATTCACACAGACATAGACAGAGACACAGACACAGAGACAGACACATACACCGACCCACGCACGCACCCACGCTCGCACGCACGCACGCACGCAGTGGCGCAGGCAGGTGCAGCCGCGCACGCGCACACGTATAGACACACCACACACACACACACACACACTGACAGACACAGACACAGACACAGACATAAACACAGACACAGACACACATAGTCACAGACACATACACAGACACAGACACACGGACACACAGACACACAGACACACAGACACAGACACATAGACACACATACACACAGACACAGACACACAAACACACACACACACACATACACACACACAGAGAGACACAAACAGAGACACACAAACAAAGACACAGACACAGAGACACAGACACAGACGCACACAGACACAGACACACACACACACTCACACACACACACGCACACACACACAACACACACACACAGAGACAGAGAGACATAGACACAGACACATACACACACGCACACGCACACACACATACACATACACACCCCCCCCACACACATAGAGACAGACACAGACACAGACATAGAGACACACAGACACACACGCGCACGCACACACACGCACGCACGCACGCCCGCCCGCACGCCCGCATGCACACTCACAACACACACACATACACCCACGCGCACACGCACGTGCACAGACACATACACATAGACACACAGACACACACACAGATACACATACACAGACACACACAGACACGCACACGCGCACACGCACGCACACGCGCGCCCGCGCAGACGCACACGCGCGTGCCACGCGCACGCGCGCTCACGCACGCACCCATACACACACAGACACACACACAAACAGACACACACACACATAGACACATACACACATGCACCAGCACAGACACAGACACACAGACACACATGCGTGCGCGCGTATATGCGCACAGATGCAGACGCAGATGCAGACGCAGACGCAGACGCGCACGCGCGCAGAGACAGACACAGACACACAGTCACACCCACACGGCGCGCGCGTTCCCGCTCGCGCACCCGCACGCGTACGCGCGCAGACACAGACACACAGACACATAGACACACAAACACGTGCGCGCAGACACAGACACACAGACACACCCGTGCATGCGCGCGCTCCCGTACGCGCATCTGCACGCGCATGCGCACAAACACAGACACAGACACAGACACAAATACACAGACACACAAACACACAGACACAGACAGACACAAACACAAACACACAAACACACAGACACACAGACACAGATACAGACACAGAGACACACAAGACACACACACGCGCACGCGCACGCACGCATGCACACACACACAGACACACATACACACACCCACAGACACACAAACACACATACACAGATACACACACAGAAACAAAGACACAGACACAGACACATACACACACAGACACACCCACACCCACCGCCACACCCCCACCCGCCCACCAACCCACACACACAGAGACAGACAGACACAAACACTTACACAGAGACACACAGACACAAACACAGATACACAGACACACACACACGCATGTGCACGCGCACGCATGCACCCGCGCGCACACGCATGCACCTGCAAGCCCGCATGCCCGTACGCCAGCACGCATGCACCCACACACGCACACAACACACACATACACACACGCACAGACACACACGCGCGCACGCGTGCGCACGCGCACGCGCACAGACAGAGACACAGACACACACACAAACACACACACTGACACACATAGAGACACAGACACAGACACACAGATACACGCACCCATACATACACATAGACACACACACACACACAGACAGACACACACATACATACACACAAACAGACACAGACACAAACACACAGACACACGCACGCACGCGCGCATGCGGACAGACGAAGAAGCAGCCGCAGACGTGCACGCGTACGCGCACAGACACGGACACAGACACACACACACACACACACACAGATACAGACACAGACACACACAAAGACACAGACACACACACACACGCACGCACGTGCGCGCGCGCACGCACACAGACGAAGACGCAGACGCAGACGCGCACGCGCACAGACACAGACACACACACACAGACACAGACACAGACACAGACACAGACACACACACAGACACACATACACAGAGACACACAAACACAGACACAGACATACACACACACACACACGCACACAGAGAAACAGACAGACACAGACATATCCACGCGCACGTGCGCGCGCACAGACACAGACACACATACACACAGACACACCCATGCGCACGCGCACCCGCACGCGCACATACACAGTCATAGACACAGACACACACACACAAACACACACACAGACACACAGACACACACACACACACTCTCTCTCTCTCACACACACACACAGACACACACACACACACACATACACACACACACAGACAGAGACACAGACACAGACACACACACAAACACACATACACAGAGACACACAGACACAGACACTGACATACACACAGACATACACACAGAGAGAGAGAGACACAGATACAGACATACCCACGCGCACGTGCGTGCGGACAGATACAAACACTACACACATACACACAAACACACCCATGCGCACGCGAGCCCGCACGCGCACATACACAGATATAGACACAGATACACACACAGAGAGACACACACAGACACACAGACACACAACACACACTCTCTCTCTCACACACACACACACAGAGATACAGACACACGTACACAGACACACCCACGCGCGCGCACAGACACAAACACAGACACATACATACACACACAGACATAGACACAGACACAGACACACAGATACACAGACACACCGACACACAGACACAGACATAGACACACACAGAGACACACACGCGCAAGCGCACAGACACATACACAGACACACAGATACACAGACACACAGACACACACACAGACACACAGACCCACACACAGACACTCACAGACACACACACACACATAGACACATACATAGACACAGACACAGAGACACACACAAGAGGCACACACACAGACACAGGCATAGACGCAGACGCAGATGTAGATGCAGACGCGCCCGCGCACGTGCATGCGCACAGACACACACACACACACACACACACACATACATACACACACATCCACGCACGCGTGCAGACACAGACACACAGACACACCCACGCGTGCGCGACACAGACACAGACACACCCACGCACATGCGCGTGCAGACACAGAAACACGTAAACACCACTCGCGAACGCGCTCGCTCGCGCGCGCACTCGCGCATGCGCACCCGCTCGCGCACGCGCACAGACACTGACACAGACACACACACACATACATACACACACATACACACAGACACACACACACAGAGACACAAGCACGCAAACACACAGATACACCCACACGCACGCGCAGACACAGACACAGACACACAGACACACAGACACGCAGACACACCCCACGCGCGCCGCAGACACAGAGACACACACAGACACAGACACACAGACATAGACACGGACACGGACACAGACACAGACATAGACACACACATGCACGCACGCACGCACGCACGCACAGACACACAGACACACACAAACATAGATAAAGACACAGACACAGACACACACAGACGCACGCACGCACGCACAGACACACAGACACACAGACACACAGACATCGACACAGATACAGACACAGACACTTGCACACACGCACACGCACACGCTCACGCGCACGCGCACACGCACGCACACACGCACGTACGCCTGCACGCATGCACGCACACACACATACAGACACACACAGACACACACACACACTGACACACACACAGATAGACACACACACACAGGCAGAAACACAGACACAGACACAACCACAGACACACAGACATACAAACACACAGAACACCACACGCGCGCGCGCACGCACACAGACGCAGACACAGACGCGCACGCATACAGACACACACACACACACACACATACACAGACACAGAGACACACACACACACACACACATCGACACAGACACGAACACACAGACACACAGACTCACAGACAGACACACACACAGATAGACACAGACACAGACACAGACACAGACACACAGACACACATACACACACACACACACACATACACAGACACAGACACAGACACACACACACACACACATCGACACAGACACGAACACACAGACACAATGACTCACAGACACAGACACAGACACACAAACAGACACAGACACAGACACACACACACACACATACACACACACACACAAAGACACAGACACAGACACAAACACAGACACACAGACTCACAGACACAGACATAGACATGGACACATACACACACACACACAGACACAAAGACACACAGACTCAGACACAGAGACAGACACAGTCGCAGACACAGACCCACGCACGCACGCACGCCCGCACGCGCAGGCGCAGGCACGAGCGCCTACACGCACACGCACGCGCACGTGCACAGACACACACACAGACACAGACACAGACACACACACAGTCACAGAAACAGACACAGACACAGACACAGACACACAGACACAAAGACACAAACACAGACAAAGACACAGACACAGATACACACATACTCAGACACAGACACAGACACACACACACAGACACACGCGCGGCGCGACACAGACGTAGACGCAGACGCGCACGCGCACAGTCACATACACAGACACACACACACAAACACACACAGACACCGACACAGACACAGACACATACACAAACATACACATACAAAGACACAGACACACACACACACAGACACAGACACAGACATAGACACACAGAGAGAGACACACAGACACACACACACACACGGACACAAACACAGACACACAGACACACAGACACAGACACAGATAGAGACATACAAACACATACACACACGGAGACACAAGCACACAGACATAGATAGAGACACAGACACAAACATAGAGACACACATGTACGCACGCACGCACAAACAAACAGACACACAGACACACACATACATAGACACACACACACGCACGCACACACAGAAATACAGACACACAGACACATATACAGACACAGACACACGCACACGCACATGCCCACGCACACGCCACGCGTACGCGCAAGCGCACGTGCTCGCACGCACGTACACACACATGCCCGCGCGCATGCACGCACACACACACATACACACACACAGACACAGACACACACACACAGACACACACACACACAGACACAGACACAAAGACATACAAACACACAAACACACACAAGCGCGCGCGCACGCATAGACGCAGATGCGCACGCGCACGCGCACAGACCCAGACACAGACACAGACACACAGACACACAGACACACACAGAGATACAGACACAGACACAGACACATACACACAGATACACAGACTCACAGACACAGACAAAGACACACACACACACACACACAAAGACACACAGACACATGCATAGACACACACACACACAGACACAGACACAGACACAAACACAGACACACAGACACACAGACACACACACACACACACACAGACATACAGACACACACACACAGACACAGATACACACACGCATGCACGCATATACACACAGACACACACAGACACACACACACACACACAAACACAGACACACACACGCACGCGCACATACGCAGACGCAAACGCAGACGCATACGCGCACGCACACAGACACAGACACACAGACACACATACATACACACACACACACAGACACAGACACACACACAGACATACAGACACACAAATACAGACACAGACACACACACAGAGACACACACACACAGACACACAGACACACAGACACACATTCACACAGACATAGACAGAGACACAGACACAGAGACAGACACATACACCGACCCACGCACGCACCCACGCTCGCACGCACGCACGCACGCAGTGGCGCAGGCAGGTGCAGCCGCGCACGCGCACACGTATAGACACACACACACACACACACACTGACAGACACAGACACAGACACAGACATAAACACAGACACAGACACACATAGTCACAGACACATACACAGACACAGACACACGGACACACAGACACACAGACACACAGACACAGACACATAGACACACATACACACAGACACAGACACACAAACACACACACACACACATACACACACACAGAGAGACACAAACAGAGACACACAAACAAAGACACAGACACAGAGACACAGACACAGACGCACACAGACACACACACACACTCACACACACACACGCACACACACACAACACACACACACAGAGACAGAGAGACATAGACACAGACACATACACACACGCACACGCACACACACATACACATACACACCCCCCCACACACATAGAGACAGACACAGACACAGACATAGAGACACACAGACACACACGCGCACGCACACACACGCACGCACGCACGCCCGCCCGCACGCCCGCATGCACACTCACAACACACACACATACACCCACGCGCACACGCACGTGCACAGACACATACACATAGACACACAGACACACACACAGATACACAGACACAGACACACACAGACACGCACAAGCGCACACGCACGCACACGCGCGCCCGCGCAGACGCACACGCGCGTGCCCACGCGCACGCGCGCTCACGCACGCACCCATACACACACAGACACACACACAAACAGACACACACACACATAGACACATACACACATGCACCAGCACAGACACAGACACACAGACACACATGCGTGCGCGCGTATATGCGCACAGATGCAGACGCAGATGCAGACGCAGACGCAGACGCGCACGCGCGCAGAGACAGACACAGACACACAGTCACACCCACACGCGCGCGCGCTCCCGCTCGCGCACCCGCACGCGTACGCGCGCAGACACAGACACACAGACACATAGACACACAAACACGTGCGCGCAGACACAGACACACAGACACACCCGTGCATGCGCGCGCTCCCGTACGTGCATCTGCACGCGCATGCGCACAAACACAGACACAGACACAGACACAAATACACAGACACACAAACACACAGACACAGACAGACACAAACACAAACACACAAACACACAGACACACAGACACAGATACAGACACAGAGACACACAGACACACACACGCGCACGCGCACGCACGCATGCACACACACACAGACACACATACACACACCCACAGACACACAAACACACATACACAGATACACACACAGAAACAAAGACACAGACACAGACACATACACACAGACACACCCACACCCACCGCCACACCCCCACCCACCCACCAACCCACACACACAGAGACAGACAGACACAAACACTTACACAGAGACACACAGACACAAACACAGATACACAGACACACACACACGCATGTGCACGCGCACGCATGCACCCGCGCGCACACGCATGCACCTGCAAGCCCGCATGCCCGTACGCCAGCACGCATGCACACACACACGCACACAACACACACATACACACACGCACAGACACACACGCGCGCACGCGTGCGCACGCGCACGCGCTCAGACAGAGACACAGACACACACACAGACACACACACTGACACACATAGAGACACAGACACAGACACACAGATACACGCACCCATACATACACATAGACACACACACACACACAGACAGACACACACATACATACACACAAACAGACACAGACACAAACACACAGACACACGCACGCACGCGCGCATGCGGACAGACGAAGAAGCAGCCGCAGACGTGCACGCGTACGCGCACAGACACGGACACAGACACACACACACACACACACACACACACACACACACAGATACAGACACAGACACACACAAAGACACAGACACACACACACACGCACGCACGTGCGCGCGCGCACGCGCACAGACGAAGACGCAGACGCAGACGCGCACGCGCACAGACACAGACACACACACCAGACACAGACACAGACACAGACACAGACACAGACACAGACACACACACAGACACACATACACAGAGACACACAAACACAGACACAGACATACACACACACACACACACACACACACAGAGAAACAGACAGACACAGACATACCCACGCGCACGTGCGCGCGCACAGACACAGACACACATACACACAGACACACCCATGCGCACGCGCACCCGCACGCGCACATACACAGTCATAGACACAGACACACACACACACAAACACACACACAGACACACAGACACACAACACACACACTCTCTCTCTCTCACACACACACACAGACACACACACACACACATACACACACACACAGACAGAGACACAGACACAGACACACACACAAACACACATACACAGAGACACACAGACACAGACACTGACATACACACAGACATACACACAGAGAGAGAGAGAGACACAGATACAGACATACCCACGCGCACGTGCGTGCGGACAGATACAAACACATACACACATACACACAAACACACCCATGCGCACGCGAGCCCGCACGCGCACATACACAGATATAGACACAGATACACACACAGAGAGACACACACAGACACACAGACACACAACACACACTCTCTCTCTCTCACACACACACACAGAGATACAGACACACGTACACAGACACACCCACGCGCGCGCACAGACACAAACACAGACACATACATACACACACAGACATAGACACAGACACAGACACACAGATACACAGACACACCGACACGCAGACACAGACATAGACACACACAGAGACACACACGCGCAAGCGCACAGACACATACACAGACACACAGATACACAGACACACAGACACACACACAGACACACAGACCCACACACAGACACTCACAGACACACACACACACATAGACACATACATAGACACAGACACAGAGACACACACAGAGGCACACACACAGACACAGGCATAGACGCAGACGCAGATGTAGATGCAGACGCGCCCGCGCACGCGCATGCGCACAGACACACACACACACACACACACACACACATACATACACACACATCCACGCACGCGTGCAGACACAGACACACAGACACACCCACGCGTGCGCGACACAGACACAGACACACCCACGCACATGCGCGTGCAGACACAGAAACACGTAAACACCCACTCGCGAACGCGCTCGCTCGCGCGCGCACTCGCGCATGCGCACCCGCACGCGCACGCGCACAGACACTGACACAGACACACACATACATACATACACACACATACACACAGACACACACACACAGAGACACAAGCACGCAAACACACAGATACACCCACACGCACGCGCAGACACAGACACAGACACACAGACACGCAGACACACCCACGCGCACGCGCTCGCGCACGCTAACCTGCACGCGCAAGGGCACAGACACAAACACAGACATAGACACAAAGACACAGACACACAGACACACACACACACACACACACAAACATAGACACAGGCATAGACGTAGACGCAGACGCAGACACAGACACAGACACATACACACAGACACACAGACACAGATACAGAGACACACATAGCCACACACGCGCACTCGCACTCAAACGCACGTGCACGCACCTGCACGCACGCGCGCACATACAGACACCCCCCCACACAGAGAGAGAGATACAGACACAGACATAGAGACACACAGACACAAACACAGAGACACACAGACACACACGCACGCACGCGCACGTGCTCGCCTGCACACGCACGCACGCACACGCACGCACACGGATGCACGCTTGCCCGCACGCCCACACTCACGCACAAACACACGCATACAAAACACACACACTCACACAAACCCACGCGCACGCGCACGCGCACAGAATAGACACAGACACACACACACACACACACACACAAACACACACACACACACACACACAGACACTGACACAGACACAGACACAGACAGACAGATACACAGACATACAGACACAGACACACACACAACACAGACACACACAGAGACACACACGCGGACGCGCACGCACACACACGCACGCATGCACCCATACACACACACACACAAAAACACACACACACACAGACACACACACATACTCAAACACACAGACACAGACACAGACACACAAACACACACACGCACGTGCGCACAGACACAGACACAGACGCAGACGCAGACGCAGACGTAGACGCGCACGTGCACGTGCACATACACACACACACAGACACACACACAGACAGACAGACACAGACACATACACACACAGAGACACACGCGCGCACGCGTACGCGCCCACGCACGCGCACGCCCACGCCCACGTGCCCGCGCACACACGTAGCACGCATCCATACACACACACAAAGACACACATACACACACAGACACAGACGCAGACGCAGACGCGCACGCGCACAGACACAGACACAGACACACAGACACACACACACACAGACAGACAGACACAGACATAGATAGAGACACAGACACAGACATAGACACAGACACATACACAGACACACAAACACACAGACACATACACAGACAAAGACACACAGACATAGACACAGACACACACAGACACACACACACACAGAGAGAGAGAGAGAGAGACATAGACATAGACATACCCACACGCACGCGTGCACGCACAGACACAGACACAGGCACACAGACACACAGACATACCCAAACGCACGCACACGCGCACCCGCACGAGCACGCGCACAGACACAGACACGCAGACACACACAGAGACATAGACACACACGCACAGTCACACACAGAGAGAGACAGACACACAGACACAGACACACACACAGACACACACACAGACACACACACAACACATACACACACACACACACACACACAGAGAGAGAGAGACAGACACACTGACACAGACATAGACACACCCACGCGCACGTGCGCGCACAGACACAAACGCACAGACACACAAACACACAGATACAGACACAGACACAGACACGCACACACACACAAACAAACACACACACAGACACACACACAGACACACACACACAGACACACACACAGACACAGACACAAACACAAACACACAGACACACACACACAGACACACACACAGATACAGGCATAGACGCAGACGCAGACGCAGATGCAGACGCGCATGCTCTCAGACACAGACACAGACACACCGACACATAGACACACAGACACAGACACACAAACACACACACACACACACACACAGAGACACACAGACACACCCACGCACGCGCAGACATAGACACGGACACACGGACACACCCATGCGCGTGCAGACACAGACACAGACACACCCACGCACGCACGCATGCAAACACAGACACAGACACATAGACACACCCACGCGCGCGCACTCACGCTCGCGCACGCGCACAGATACAGACACACAAACACACACAGACACAAACACACATACACACACACACAGACACACCCACATGCGCGCGCAGACACAGACACAGAGACACACCCACGCGCACAGACACATACACATACACATACACATACACAGACATAAAGACACAGACTCACACAAACACAGACACACACACAGACACGGACTCACAGACACACAGACATAGACACAAAGACACACAGACACACAAACGCGCACGCGCACGCGCACGCGCTCTCGCCCGCTCGCGCACGCACGCACGCACACACACACAGAGACACAGATATAGACACACTTTGAAGGACACAGACACAGACGCAGTGACACATAGACACACACACGCGTATGCGCGCGCGCACGCTTGCTCACCCACGCACGCATACGCACGCACATGCACGCCCGTAGGCACGCTCGCACGCCCGCACGCACTCACACACACACGCACACAACATACACACATACACACACACACGCGTGCGCGCGCACGCGCACAGACACAGACACACAGACAAACATAGACACAGACACAGACACAGACACAGACACACAGACACACAGACACATAGACACAGACACACACAGAGACACACGCGCGCGCGCGCACGCGCACGCGCCCACTTACACATGCACGCCCGTGCCCACGCATACGCGCCCGCACGCGTGCACGCATGCCCGCACCCATACACACACACAGACATACACACACAGACACACACACACAGACACAGACACACAGACACACACACGCGCGCGTGCGCAGACGCAGACGCATACCGAGATGCATAGCAGACACGCACGCGCACGCGCACAGACATAGACATAAAAACACACATACACACACAGACAGACACATACACAAACACAGACACAGACACAGACACACACAAACACAGACACACACACACACACAGACACAGATACACAGACACACAGACACACAGACACAGACACAGAGACAGACACAGACACAGACACACACACACACACAGACACAGACACACACACATAGACACATAGACACACCCACGCGCTTGCGCACGCGCACGCGCACAGACACAGACACACAGATACACACACACGCACGCACACACACACACACACACAAACACACACACACATACAGACAGATACACACACACACAGACACACACACACAGACACACACACACACACACAGACACATCCACGTGCACGCTCGCGCGCGCAGATACAGATGCACAGACACAGACACAGACACACACACACACAGACACAGACACACACACACACAGACACACACACACACACAACACACACACACATAGACATAGACAAAGACACACAGACATAGACATAGACACACACACACACATAGACATAGACAAAGACACACAGACATAGACATAGACACACACACACACACACACGCAGACACAGACAGAGACACAAACATAGACATAGACACAAACACAGACACACACACATACACATACACACGCGCACACAGACACACAGACACACAGACACATACACAGACAAAGAGACACACAGACACACACACACGTGCACGCGCTTGCGTACGCAGGCACGCGCATTGGCACGCACGCGCTCGCACGCACGCAGACACACACACAGACACATAGATATACACACACAGACACAAGCACACAGACACACAGACACAGACACACAGACACAGACACAGACACACACACACACACACAGACACAGACACACACACACACACACAACACACAGACACAAACACAAACACAGACACAGACACACACACACACACACAGACACAGACACAGACATAGACATAGGCACAAACACACGCACATACATACACACAGATACAGACACAAACACACAGACACACACATACACATAGACACACCCATGCGCACACGCACGCACGCGCGCGAGCGCCCACCCGGACGCGCACGCGCACAGACACAGACACAAACACAGACACAGACACACTGACACACACACACACAGACACACACACAGACACAAACACAGACACAGACACACTGACACACACACATACTCACGTACTCACACACAGACACAGGCATAGACGTAGACGCAGACGCTGACGCGCACGCGCACAGATACAGACACAGACACAGACACACAGACAGATAGACACACAATCACACACACACACATACAAATAGACACACAGACACACCCATGCGCGCGTGCCCGCACGTGCGCGCGCGCAGACACAGACACACAGACACACCGACGTACGCACGTGCTCGTGCACGCCCACCCGCACGTGCACGCGCACAGACACAGACACAGACACACAGACACACAGACACACACACAGACACACACACACACACACACAGACACACCCACGCGCGCGCGCTTGAGCACTCGCACCCGCATGCGCATCCGCATAGACACTTACACAGACACAGACACATAGATACACAGACACACACAGACACACACACAAACACACACACACAGACACACAGACACACACACACACAGACACGGACACAGACACAGACACACAGACACAGACACAGACATACACACACACACAGAGACACACACACAGACACAGACACTGACACACTGACACACACACACACACTCACATACTCACACACATACACAGGCATAGACGTAGACGCAGACGCTGACGCGTACGCGCACAGATACAGACACAGACACAGACACACAGACACATAGACACACACACACACACAGACACACCGACGTACGCACGTGCTCATGCACGCACACCCGCACCTGCACGCACCCATACACACACACAGACAAACACACACACACAGACACACACACAAAGACACAGACACAGACACAGATACAGATACAGACACACAGACACACAAACACACACACGCGCGCGCGTGCAGACGTAGACGCAGACGCAGAGCAGACGCGCGCGCGCACAAACACAGACACAAAGACACACACACATACACACACACAAACACACACACACACACAGACACACACACAGACACAAACACAAAGACACACAGACACATAAACACATAGACACAGACACAGACACACAAACACAGATAGAGACACAGACACACACACACACACACACACATAGAGACACGGACACACCCATGCGCACGCGCGCGCACAGACACAGACACAGACACACACACACACAAACACACACAGAGACACAGACATACCCATGCGCACGCGCGCACGCACAGACACAGACACAGACACACAGAAACACAGACATATCCATGCGCACGCGCACGCGCACGCGCATAGACACAGACACAGACACAGACACACAGACACACAGACACACATACACACACACACACACAAACACACACACACACAACACACACATACAGAGAGAGACAGACACAGACACAGACACACCCACGCGGACGCGCAGACACAGATGCACAGACACACAGACACAGACACTGACACAGACACACAGACACACAGACACACACACACACACACAGAGACACACACACAGACACAGGCACAGACACAGACACGACACACACATACACACACACACAGTCATAGACGCAGACGCACAGACACACAAACACACCCACGCACGCGTGCACAGACACAGACACACCCACGCGCACGCGCATAGACACAGACACATAGACACAAAGACAAATACACTCTCTCTCACACACACACACACATATACAGACACACAGACACATCCACGCGCGCGCGCAGACACAGACACAGACCCACAGACACACAGACACACCCACGCACGTGCAGACACAAACACAGACACACCCACGCACGCGCGCACACAGACACAGACACAGACACACAGACATACCCACGCGTGCGCACGCTCGCTCGCGCGCGCACTCGCGCATCCCCACGTGCACGCGCACACACACAGACACAGACACACATACACACAGAAACACATACAGACACACACAAACACAGACACACAGAAACACAGACACACCCAAGCGCGCGCACAGACACAGATACACAGACATACAGACACACCCACGCGCGCGCTCGCGCACCAGCACGCGCATGCTCACAGACACAGACACAGACACAAACACAGACACACAGACACACACACACACAGACACACACACAGACACAGACACACAGACACAAACACAGACACACCCACGCACGCGCGCACGCAGACACAGACACAGACACACAGACATACCCACGCGTGCGCACGCTCGCTCGCACGCGCACTCGCGCACGCGCATCCCCACGTGCACGCGCACACACACAGACACAGACACACATACACACAGAAACACATACAGACACACACAAACACAGACACACAGAAACACAGACACACCCAAGCGCGCGCACAGACACAGATACACAGACATACAGACACACCCACGCGCGCGCTCGCGCACCAGCACGCGCATGCTCACAGACACAGACACAGACACAAACACAGACACACAGACACACACACACACACAGACACACACACAGACACAGACACACATACACAGACATAGACACACAGACACACACACACGCACGCACACGCGCACACGCCTGCACGTACGCGCACGCGCGCTCGCACTCGCGCACCCGCGCCTGCACGCGCATGCACGCACACACACGCACACACACACACACACAGAGAGAGAGACACAAATATACACACACAGACACAGACACACAGACACACAAACACAGACACAGACACACATACTCAGACACAGACACAAACACAGACACTGATACACACACAGACACACACAGACACACTGACAGACACACACACAGAGACACACACACACACACACACAAACACACACACACACACACACAGACACACACACACACACACACAGACATAGACACAGACACACAAACACACCCACGTGCACGCGCATGCGCAAGCGCACAGATACAGACACAGACACACAGAGACACAGACATACACACACAGACACACACACAGACACAGACACTGACACACACACACACACACACACACACAGACACAGACACACACACACACACGGACATAGGTATTGAGACGCGCACGCGCACGTGCACACGCACAGACACAGACGCACAAACACACACACACACACACACAGACACACCCACGCGCGCGCGCCCGCACGTGCACGCGCGCAGACACAGACACAAACACACAGACACACCCACGGATGTGCGCCCTCGCGCACGCACTCCCGCACACGCACGTGCACAGACACATACACAAACACGGACACACAGACACACACAAACACAGACACACAGACACCCACGTGCGCGCAGACACACACACACACACAGACACACAGACACACAAACACGCTCGTGCACGCGCACAGACACAAACACACACACACACACAGACAGACATACAGACACACCCACGCGCGAGTGCAGACACAGACACAAACACACAGACACACACACACACAGATACACAGACACCCACGTGCGCGCAGACACAGACACAAACACACAGACACACAGACACACCCATGCGCACCCGCACGCGCATCCGCACAGACACAGACACAGACACAGACACAAATACACAGACACACACGCACACAGACACACACACATACACAGACAAAGACACACATGCACACATACACACAGACATAGACACAAACACAGAGACACACATACACATACATGTGCACGCGTACGCACGCACGCGCCCACGAATTCGCGCACGCGCCCGCCCGCACGCACACGCGCACATGCACGCACGCCCGCACACACGCACACACACACGCACACAACACACATACACACACACTCACGCGCATGCGCACGCGCACGCGTACAAACATAGACACAGACACACACACAGACACAGACACAGACACACAGATACACAGACACACAGACATAGGCATAGACACACACAGAGACACACACGCGCAAGCGCACAGACACAGATACAGACACAGACACACAGACACACACACAGACACATACACAGACACACACACACAGACACACAGACCCACACACAGACACACACACACACACAGGCATAGACGTAGACGCAGACGCAGACGCGCACACGCACGCGCACAGACACAGACGTAGACACACAGACACACAAACACATAGACACAGACACAGACACACAGAAACACAGACAAACCCACGCGCGTGTGCCCGTGCATGCGCGCGTGCAGACACAGACACACACACAGACACATACACAGACACACAGACACACAGACACACACACACACACACAACACACACACACACATAGACATAGGCACAAACACACGCACACACATACACACACACACAGACACAGATACACAAACACACACATACACACAGACACACCCACGCGCACGCGCACGCACGCGCGCGAGCGCACACCCGTACGCGCACAGATACAGACCCACATACACACAGACACAGACACACAGACACACACACAGACACAAACACAGACACAGACACACTGACACATACACCCACACTCACAGACTCACACACAGACACAAGCATAGAAGTAGACGCAGACGCAAACGCGCACGCGCACAGATACAGACACAGACAAAGACACACAGACACATAGACACACACACACACAGACAGACACACAGACACACCCATGCGCGCGTGCCCGCGCGTGCCCGCACGCAGACACAAACACAGACACACCCACGCACATGCAGACACACACACAGACACACCCACGCACGCGCGCACGCAGACACAGACACAGACACACAGACATACCCACGCGTGCGCGCGCTCGCTCGCGCACGCGCATCCCCACGTGCACGCGCACACACACAAACACAGACACACATACACACAGACACAGACACACACACAGACACACACAAACACAGACACACAGACACACCCAAGCGCGCGCGCAGTCACAGACACAGATACACAGACATACAGACACAGCCACGCGCGCGCGCTCGCGCACCAGCACGCGCATGCTCACAGACACATACACAGACACAAACACAGACACACAGACACACACACACACAGACACACACACAGACACAGACACACAGACACACACACACGCAGGCGCACGCGCACGTGCCTGCACGTACGCGCACGCGCGCGCGCACTCGCCGCTGTGCGCATGCACACACACACACACACACAGAGAGAGAGAGATACACACACACAGACACAGACACACAGACACACAAACATAGACACAGACACACATACTCAGACACAGACACAGACACACACACAGACACACTGACAGACACACACACATACACACACACAGAGACACAGACACAAACACACAGACATAGACACAGACACACAGACACACCCACGTGCACGCGCACGCGCAAGCGCACAGATACAGACACAGACACACAGAGACACATACATACACACACAGACACACACACAGACACACACAACAACACACACACAAACACAGACACAGACACTGACACACACACACACACACGGACAAAGGTATAGACGCAGACGCAGACGCAGACGCAGACGCGCACGCGTACGTGCACACGCACAGACACAGACACACAAACATACAGACACACACACACACAGACACACACACACACAGACACACCATGCGTGCGCGCCCGCTCGTGCACGCGCGCAGACACAGACACAAACACACAGACACACCCACGGACGTGCGCGCTCGCGCACGTCCACCCGCACACGCACGTGCACAGACACATACACAAACACAGACACCCACGTGCGCGCAGACACACACACAGACACACAGACACACCCACGCATGCGTGCGCTCGCGCACAGACACAAACACACACACACACAGACATACAGACACACCCACGCGCGCGCGCAGACACTGACACAAACACACAGACACACACACACACAGATACACAGACACCCACGCGCGCGTAGACACAGACACAAACACACAGACACACCCATGCGCACCCGCACGCGCATCCGCACAGACACAGACACAGACACATACACAGACACAAACACACACACACACACACAGACACACACACATACACAGACACAGACACACAGGCACACAAAACACACAGACACAGACACAAACACAGAGACACATACACGTGCACGCGCACGCACGCACGCGCCCGCGCATTCGCACCCGTGCACGCACGCCGCCCCCGCCCGCCCGCACGCACACGCACACATGCACGCACGCCCGCACACACGCACACACACACGCACACAACACACATACACACACACCCACGCGCATGCGCACGCGCACGCGTACAAACATAGACACAGACACACATACACACACAGACACACACATAGACACAAACACAGACACAGACACAGACACACAGATACACAGACACACAGACATAGGCATAGACACACACAGAGACACACATGCGCAAGCGCACAGATACAGACACAGACACACAGACACACACACAGACACATACACATACACACACACACACAGACCCACACACAGACACACAACACACAGAGACACAGGCATAGACGTAGACGAAGACGCAGACGCGCACGCGCACGCGCACAGACACAAACGTAGACACACAGACACACAAACACACAGATACAGACACAGACACACAGAAACACAAACAAACCCATGCGCGTGTGCCCGCGCATGCGCGCGTGTAGACACAGACACCCACACAGACACATACACAGACACACAGACACACACACACACACACACACACACAGACATAGGCACAAACACACGCACACACATACACACACACAGACACAGACACACAAACACACACATACACACAGACACACCCACGCGCGCGCGCAGACACTGACACAAACACACAGACACACACACACACAGATACACAGACACCCACGCGCGCGTAGACACAGACACAAACACACAGACACACCCATGCGCACCCGCACGCGCATCCGCACAGACACAGACACAGACACATACACAGACACAAACACACAGACACACACACACAGACACACACACATACACAGACACAGACACACAGGCACACAAACACACAGACACAGACACAAACACAGAGACACATACACGTGCACGCGCACGCACGCACGCGCCCGCGCATTCGCACCCGTGCACGCACGCGCGCCCGCCCGCCCGCACGCACACGCACACATGCACGCACGCCCGCACACACGCACACACACACGCACACAACACACATACACACACACCCACGCGCATGCGCACGCGCACGCCGTACAAACATAGACACAGACACACATACACACACAGACACACACATAGACACAAACACAGACACAGACACAGACACACAGATACACAGACACACAGACATAGGCATAGACACACACAGAGACACACATGCGCAAGCGCACAGATACAGACACAGACACACAGACACACACACAGACACATACACATACACACACACACACAGACCCACACACAGACACACACACACACAGAGACACAGGCATAGACGTAGACGAAGACGCAGACGCGCACGCGCACGCGCACAGACACAAACGTAGACACACAGACACACAAACACACAGATACAGACACAGACACACAGAAACACAAACAAACCCATGCGCGTGTGCCCGCGCATGCGCGCGTGTAGACACAGACACCCACACAGACACATACACAGACACACAGACACACACACACACAACACACACACACAGACATAGGCACAAACACACGCACACACATACACACACACAGACACAGACACACAAACACACACATACACACAGACACACCCACGCGCACGCGCACGCCCGTGCGCGAGCGCACACCCGTACGCGCACAGACACAGACACACATACACACAGACACAGACACACAGACACACAGACACAGACACAGACACAAACACAGACACAGACACACTGACACATACACCCACACTCACAGACTCACACACAGACACAAGCATAGACGTAGACGCAGACGCAAACGGGCACGCGCACAGATACAGACACAGACACAGACACACAGACACATAGACACACACACAGACAGACAGACACACAGACACACCCATGCGCGCGTGCCCGCGCGCGCAGACACAGACACACACACACAGACACACCCACGCACATGCAGACACACACGCAGACACACCCACGCACGCGCGCACGCAGACACAGACACAGACACACATACATACCCACGCGTGCGCGCGCTCGCTCGCGCACGCACTCGCGCACGCGCATCCCCACGTGCACGCGCATACACACAGACACAGACACACATACACACAGACACAGACACACACACACAGACACACACAAACACAGACACACAGACACACATACACACCCAAACGCGCGCGCAGACACAGACACAGAGACACAGACATACAGACACACCAACGCGCGCGCGCTCGCGCACCAGCACGCGCATGATCACAGACACAGACACAGACACAAACACAGACACACACACACACACACAGACACAAACACACAGACACAGACACAAACACACAGACACACATGCACGCACGCACACGCGCACGAGCCTGCACGTACGCGCCCGCGCGCGCTCACTCGCACGCACGCGCATGCACGCGCCTGCACGCACACACACGCACACACACACACACACACAGAGAGACACAGATATACACACACAGACACAGACACACAGACACACAAACACAGACACAGACACACATACTCAGACACAGACACAGAGACACAGACACAGACACACACAGACACACTGACAGACACACACACATACACACAGACACAGACACAAACACAGACACACACACACAAACACACACAGACACAGACACACACACACAGACATAGACACAGACACACAGACACACCCACATGCACGCGCACGCGCAAGCGCACAGATACAGACACAGACACACACAGAGACATACACACACACACAGACACACACAAACACACACACACAGACACACACACAGACACAGACACAGACACTGACACACACACACACAGACACACACACACACAGACATAGGTATAGACGCAGATGCAGACGCAGACGCGCAGGCGCACGTGCACACGTACAGACACAGACACACAAACATACAGACACACACACACACACACACACACAGACACACCCACGCGCGCCCGCCCGCACGTGCACGCGCGCAGACACAGACACAAACACACAGACACACCCACGGATGTGCGCGCTCGCGCACGCACACCCGCACACGCACGTGCACAGACACATACACAAACACAGACACACAGACACCCACGTGCGTGCAGACACACACACAGACACACAGACACATTCACGCATGCGTGCGCTCGCGCACGCGCATAGACACAAACACACACACACACACACACACACATACAGACACACCCACGCGCGCGCGCAGACACAGACACAAACACACACACACACACACACACACAAACACACAGATACACAGACACCCACGCGTGCACAGACACAGACACAAACACACAGACACACCCATGTGCACCCGCACGCGCATCCGCAAAGACACAGACACATACACATACACAGACACAAACACACAGACACACACACACAGACACACACACATACACAGACACAGGCACACAGACACACAGACACAGACACAAACACAGAGACACAACAGACATATACACATGCACGCGCACGCACCACGTGCCCGCGCCTTCGCACACAAACATACAGACGCACGCGCACACGCACACATGCACGCATGCCCGCACACACGCACACACACGCACACAACACACATACACACACCCACGGGCATGCGCACGCGCACGCGTACAAACATAGACACAGACACACATACACACACAGACACACACACAGACACACACACACAGACACACACACAGACACACAGATACACAGACACAAAGACATAGGCATAGACACACACAGAGACACACACGCGCAAGTGCACAGATACAGATATAGATACAAACACACAGACACACACACAGACACATACACAGACACACACACACAGACCCACACACACACACACACAGAGAGAGACACAGGCATAGACGTAGACGCAGACGCAGACGCGCACGCGCACGCGCACAGACATAGACGTAGACACACAGACACACAAACACACAGACACAGACACAGACACATAGAAACACAGACAAACCCACGCGCGTGTGCCCGCGCGTGCGCGCGTGCAGACACAGACACACACAGACACATACACAGACACACACACACACACAACACACACACACACACACACACAGACATAGGCACAAACACACGCACACACATACACACACAGACACAGACACACAAACACACACCTACACACAGACACACCCACGCGCACGCGCACGCACGCGCGCGAGCGCACACCCGTACGCGCACAGTCACAGACACACATACACACAGACACAGACACACAGACACACACAAACACAAACACAGACACAGACACACTAACACACACACCCACACTCACAGACTCACACACAGACACAGGCATAGACGTAGACGCAGACGCAAACGCGCACGCGCACAGATACAGACACAGACACACAGACACATAGACACACACACAGATAGACAGGCAGACACACAGACTCACCCATGCGCGTGTGCCCGCGCGTGCGCGCGCGCAGACACAAACACAGACACACATACACACCGACGCACGCACGTGCTCGCACCCACACCCGCACGTACACGCGCACAGACACAGACACAGACACACAGACACACAGACACAAACACACAGACACACACACACACAGACACACCCACGCGCGCGCGCGCTCGAGCACGCGCATCCGCATAGACACTGACACAGACACAGACACACAGACACACAGACACACACACAAACACACACACAGACACAGGCACAGACGCAGACACACAGACACAGACACACAGACACATACATAGAGACAGATAGACACACACATGCACAAGCGCACGCACCCACACACGCACCCACACGCGCTCGCATCCGCACGTACGCTTGCCCGCACGCCCGCACGCATACACACAGACGCACACAACACACACACGCTCACGCACGCACGCACCTGAGCACGCACATGCACTCGCGCACGCGCACAGACATAGACACAGACACACACACACACAAACACACACACACAGACACATACACAGACACACAGATACACAGACACACAAACACAGACACAGACGCAGACACACACACACACAGACATAGACACACAGAGACACACACGCACACGCGCAAGCGCTCGTGCCCGCGCCCACACACACGCCCTCGCGCACGCGCACGCATGAACGCACCCATACACACACACAGACACACACACACAGACACACACACGCACACACACACACACACAAAGACACAGACACAGTCACAGATACAAACACACAGACACACACACGCGCACGCGTGCAGACGCAGACGCAGAGTAGACGCGCGCGCGCACAGACACAGACACACACACACACAGACACACACACAGACACACACACAGACACATACACAGACACAAAGACACACAAACACACAGACACAGACACAGACACACAAACACAGACACACACACACACACACACAGAGAGACACAGACATACCCATGCGCACGCGCGCGCGCACAGACACGGACACACAGACACAGACACAGACATACCCATGCGCGCGCGCGCGTGCACAGACACAGACACACAGACACACAGAAACACAGACACATCCATGCGTACGCGCACGCGCATAGACACACACACACACACATACAAACACACAGACACAGACACACACACACACAACACACACACATACAGAGAGAAACATAGACACAGACACAGACACACCTACGCGGACGCGCAGACACAGACGCACAGACACACAGACACTGACACTGACACACAAACACACACACACACATACACACACATATACAAACACAAACACTAACACAGGCACGACACACATACACACACACACACAGATACAGTCATAGACGCAGACAAACAGACACACAAACACACCCACGCGCGCGCGCACAGACACAGACACACCCACGCGCACGCGCACAGACACAGACACATATACACAAAGACACACACTCTCTCTCTCACACACACAAACACAGACACGCAGACACACAGACACATCCACGCGTGCGCGCAGACACAGACACAGACCCACAGACACACAGACACACCCACACGCGTGCAGACACAAACAAAGACACACCCACGCATGCGCACGCGCAAACACAGACACAGACACACAGACATATCCACGCGTGCGCGGGCTCGCTCGCAAGCGCACTCGCGCTCGCGCATCCCCACGTGCACGCGCACAGACACAGACACAGACACACATACACACAGACACAGACACACACACACAAACACAGACACACAGACACACCCAAGCGCGCGCGCAGACACAGATACACAGACATATAGACACACCCACGTGCGCGCGCGCTCGTGCACCAGCACGCGCGTGCTCACAGACAAAGACACAGACACAAACACAGACACACAGACACACACACACACACAAACACACACGCAGACACAGACACACAGACACACAGACACACACACGCACGCACACGCGCACGCGCCTGCGCGCACGCGCACGCGCCCGCGCACTCGCACGCACACGCTTGCATGCGCATGCCCGCACACACACACGCACGCACACACACAGAGAGAGAGAGAGAGAAAGATATACACACACAGACATAAACACATAGACACAAAAAAATAGACACAAACACAGACACACAGACTCAGACACAGACACAGAGACATAGACACAGACACAGACACAGACACACACACACAGACACACACAGACACACTGACAGACTCACACACACACACAACACACACATACACACACACACACACAGACACACACACAGACACAGACACAGACACACACACACACACACAAACACACACAGACACAGACACACACTGACACAGACACACAGACACACCCACGCGCACGCGCACGCGCACGCGCAAGCGCACAGATACAGACACAGACACACAGACATACACATACACAGACACATACACACACACACAGACACACACACAGACATAGACACTGACACACACACAGAGACAGACACACACACACACACACACGGACATAGGCATAGACGCAGACGCGCACGCGCAGAGACACAGACACAAACACAGACACACAGACATAGACACACAGACACACACAAACACAGACACACGGACACACCCACGCGCCCGCAGACACAGACACACAGACACACAGAAACACACACGGACACGTGCGCTCGCTCATGCGCATAGACACATACACACACACACGCAGACATACAGACACACCCACGCGCGCGCGCAGACACAGACACAAACACACAGACACACACACACAGACACACCCACGCACGCGCAGACACAGACACAAACACACATACACACAGACACACCCATGCGCACCCGCACGCGCATCCGCACAGACACATACACAGACACAAACACACAGACACACACACAAAGACACACACACAGACACAGACACACAGGAACACAGACACACAGACACAGACACAGAGACACACAGACACATACACGTGCACGCGCACGCCCACGCACGCACGCGCCCGCGCATTCGCGCACGCGCGCGCACGCGTGACCGCACACCCGCACGCACGCACACACACACGCACACAACACACATACACACACCCATGCGCACACACAGACACACACACAGACACAGACACAGACACACAGAAACACAGACACACAGACACACACACAGACACAGACACAGACACACAGAAACACAGACACACAGACACACAGACACAGGCATAGACACACACAGAGACACACACGCGCAAGCGCACAGACACAGACATAGACACAGACACACAGACACACACACAGACACATACACAGACACACACACACAAACACACAGACCCACACACAGACACAGACACACACACACACACAGACACAGGCATAGACGTAGACGCAGACGCGGACGCGCACGCGCACGCGCACAAACATAGACGTAGACACACAAACACACAAACACAAACACACAGACACAGACACAGACACACAGACACACAAGCAAACACATACATAGACACAGAGACACAGAGACACCCACACGCACGCGCACGCGCACACACGCATGCCCGCACACCCGCACGCACGCACACACACACACACACACGCACACAACACACATACACACACACCCACGCGCACACGCACACGCACGTGTACAAACATAGACACAGACACACATACACACACAGACACACACACAAACACAGACACAGACACACAGAAACACAGACACACAGACACATAGACACAGGCATAGACACACACAGAGACACACACGCGCAAGCGCACAGACACAGACATAGACACAGATACACAAACACACACAGACACATACACAGACACACACACAGACACACAGACCCACACACAAACACACACACATACACAGGCATAGACGTAGACGCAGACGCGGACGCGCACGCGCACGCGCACAAACACAGACGTAGACATACAGACACAAACACACAGACACAGACACAGACACACAGACACACAAGCAAACCCACGCGCGCGTGCCCGCGTGTGCGCGCGTGCAGACGCAGACATAGACACACAGACACACCCACATGCGCGCGCAAACTCGCGCACGCGCACCCGCACGCGCGCAGACACGGACGCACACACACAGACACGGAGACACATAGACACACACACACACACACACTGAGACACAGACACACCCACGCGCGCGCAGACACAGACACAGACACACACACCCAAGCGCGCGTGCGCGCTCGCGCACGCGCACCCGCACGCGCATGCGCACAGACACAGACACAGACACAGACACAAAGACACAGAGACACAGACACAGACATATAGACACACACACAGACACAGCCATAGACACAGACACAGAGACACATACGTAGACACAGAGACACACACATGCACGCGCACGCGCACGCACGCACACGCGCACACGCACTCGCACGCACGCGCCCGCGCACGCACGCAAGCACACACAGACACATACACACACACACAGACACATACCCAACACACACACAGAGACACACAAACACATACACAAACATAGAGACACAAAGACACACACACACACACGCACGCGCACGCGCACGCCTGCACAAGCACGCACACTCACGCATGCTCGCACGCCCGCACGCACGAACACACACACACACAACACACGCACACACGCACGCACGCGCATGCGCACGTGCACAGACACAGACACAAACACACAGACACAGACACAAACAAACACATGCACAGACACAGACACAGACACACAGATACACTGACACAGACACATACACAGACACAGACACACACAGAGACACGCACGTGCACACGCACGCGCACACGCCCACGCATACGCGCCTGCCCATGCCCATACGCACGCACACACCCATACACACAGACACACACACACACACAGACACATACACAGACACACGGACACATAGACACACATGCGCGCGCACACGCACGCGCACAGACGCAGACACAGACGCAGACGTAGACGCAAACGCAGACGCAGACGCAAACGCAGACGCAGATGCGCAGGGGGACGTGCACAGACACAGACACACAGACAGACACACACACACACACAGACACAGACACACATAGAGACACACACGCGCACGCGCCCACGCACACGCGCACGCGCACGTCTACGCCCACGCGCATGCGCACGCATGCACGCACGCACCCATACACAAACACAAAGACACACACAGATAGACACATACACACACAGACACAGACACAGACACACAGACACACAAACACACACGCGCACGCGTACGCGCAAAGATGCATACGCAGATGCAGATGTAGACGCAGACGCGCTTGCGTACGTGCACAGACACAGACACATACACACAGACACACACACACACACAGACACATACATGGATCAGACACAGACAAAAACACACAAACACATACACAGACACAAACACACACACACACACACAGAGAGAGAGAGAGAGATAGACACACAGACACAGACATACCCACGCGCACAGACACAGACACAGACACACAGACACACCCACGCGCACACGTACAGACACAGACACAGACACAGTCATGGACACAGACATAGACACACAGACACACACACACACAGAGATGCACAAACATGCACACACAAGACACACAGAGAGAGAGACAGACACACAGACACAGACACAGACACACCCACATGCACGCACGCGCGCTCAGACACAGACGCACACACACAGACACACAGACACAGACACAGACGCACACACACACAGACACAGATGCACACACACACAGACACAGACACAGATATAGACACACACAGACGCACACACAGACATACACACAGACACAGATATAGACACAAACACACAGACACATACACAGACACAGACATAGACGGAGACGCAGTCGCAGATGCAGACGTGCACGCGCACACGCACGCGGACAGACACAGACACACAGACACACACACACACAGACACACAGACACACCCACGCGCGTGCGCAGACACAAACACAGACACACAGACACACCCACGCGCGCGCAGACACAGACACAGACACACCCATGCACGCATGCATGCAGACACAGACACAGACACAGACACACACACACACACACAGACACACACACACACACAGACACAGACACAGAGACACACAGACACACGCACGCACACGCACGCGCACGGACGCCCACGCACACGCACTCTCACACACGCGCACGCGCACGCACGCACGCACACACACATAGACACACACACAGAGAGAGAGAGAGAGAGAGACAGACACAGACACAGACACAGAGACACATAGACACATACACACGCACGCGCACGCGCACGCTTGCATGCACACGCACACACACGCACGCCCGCACGCCCGCACACACGCACACACACTCGCACACAACACACACACATACACACACACACGCACACATAGACAGACACATACACACACATACAAACGCATAGACACATATACAGACAAAGACACAAACACACAGACACACAGACACACATGCGCGCGTGCAGACGCAGATGCAAATGTAAACGCAGACGCAGACGCGCACGCGCACGCGCACAGACACATACACACAGACAGACACACACACACAGACAGACACAAAAACACACACAGACACAGACACAGACACGGACATGGACACAGACACAGACACAGACACAGACACACAGACACAAACACAGACACACATACACACACACACACACACTGAGAGACACGGACATACCCACGCACGTGTGCTCACAGACACAGACACAGAGACAGAGACACACAGACACAGAGACACACCCACGCGCACGCGCACGCGCACAGACACAGACACAGACATACAGACACATAGACAAACACAGACACACAGACACACACACACACAGAGCGATACAGACACACAGACACAGACACAGACACAGACACTCCCACGCGCACGAGCGCGCGCAGACACAGACGCACAGACACACAGACACACAGTCACAGACACAAACACAGACACACACACACACAGATACACAGACACCCACGCGCGCGCAGACACAGACACAAACACACAGACACACCCATGCGCACTCGCACGTGCATCCGCACAGACACAGACACAGACACCGACACATACACAGACACAAACACACACACACACACACACACACACACACACACAGACACAGACACACAGACACAGACACAGACACAGACACAGATTCAGACACAGACACAGACACACAGTCACAGACACAAACACAGACACACACACACACACAGATACACAGAAACCCACGCGCACGCAGACACAGACACCAACACAGACACACCCATGCGCACCCGCACGCGCATCCGCACAGACACAGACACAGACACATACACAGACACAAACACACAGACACACACACATAGACACACACACATACACAGACACAGACACACAGGCACACAGACACACAGACACAGACACAAACACAGAGACACACAGACACATTCACGTGCACGCGCACGCACGCACGCGCCCGCGCATTCTCGCACGTGCTCGCACGCGCGCCCGCCAGCACGCCCACGCACACATGCACGCACGCCCGCACACACGCACACACACACGCACACAACACACATACACACACACCCACGCGCACGCGCACGCGCACAAACATAGACACAGACACACATACACACACAGACACACACACATAGACACAGACACACAGATACACAGACACGCAGACATAGCATAGACACACACAGAGACACACACGCGCAAGCGCACAGATACAGACACAGACACACAGACACAAAGACACACACACAGACACATACACAGACACACACAAACTCATACACACAGACCCACACACAGACACACACACACACACAGGCATAGACGTAGACGCAGACGCAGACGCGCACGCGCACGCGCACAGACACAGACGTAGACACACAGACACATAAACACACAGACACAAACACACAGAAACACAGACAAACCCACGCGCGTGTGCTCGCGCGTGCGCGCGTGCAGACACAGACACACACACAGACACATACACAGACACACAGACACACAACACACACACACACACACACACACATAGACATAGGAACAAACACACAGACACACAGACACAGACACACAAACACACACATACACACAGACACACCCACGCGCACAGACATAGACACACATACACACAGACACATACACACAGACACACACACAGACACAAACACAGACACAGACACACTGACACACACACACACTCACAGACTCACACACAAACACAGACATAGACGTAGACGCAGACGCAAACACGCACGCGCACAGATACAGACACAGAGACACAGACACATAGACACATACACATACATAGACAGACAGACAGACAGACACACAGACACACCGACGTACGCAAGTGCTCGCGCACGCACACCCGCACGTACACGCGCATAGACACAGACACAGACACACAAACACACAGACACAAACACACAGACACACCCACGCGCGCGCGCGTTCGAGCACGCGCATCCGCATAGACACTGACACAGACACAGACACACAGACACACAGACACACACAGACACACACACACACAAACACACACACAAACACAGGCACAGACGCAGACACACAGACACACAGACACAGACACATACACAGAGACACATAGACACACACATGCGCACGCGCACGCACGCACGCGCACGCACCCACACGCGCACCCACACGCGCTCGCATCCGCACGTACGCTCGCCCGCACACCCGCACGCATACACACACACGCACACACAACACACACACACACACACGCACGCACGCACTTGAGCACGAACACGCACTCGCGCACGCGCGCAGACATAGACACAGACACAGACACAGACACAGACACAGATATAGACACACACAGACGCACACACAGACATACACACAGACACAGATATAGACACAAACACACAGACACATACACAGACACAGACATAGACGGAGACGCAGACGCAGATGTAGACGTGCACGCGCACGCGCACGCGGACAGACACAGACACACAGACACACAGACACACACACACAGACAGACACACAGACACACCCACGCGCGCGCGCAGACACAAACACAGACACACAGACACACAGACACACCCACGCGCGCGCAGACACAGACACAGACACACCCATGCACGCATGCACGCAGACACAGACACAGACACAGACACACACACACACACACACACAGACACACACACACAGACACAGACACAGAGACACACAGACACACGCACGCACACGCCCGCGCACGGACGCCCGCGCACACGCACTCTCACACACGCGCACGCGCACGCACACACGCACACACACATAGACACACACACACAGAGAGAGAGAGAGAGACAGACACATACACAGAGACACATAGACACATACACGCGCACGCGCACGCTTGCATGCACCCGCACACACACGCACGCCCGCACGCCCGCACACACGCACACACACTCGCACACAACACACACACATACACACACACACACACATAGACACAGACACATACACACACATACAAACGCATAGACACATACACAGACAAAGACACAAACACACAGACACACAGACACACATGCGCGCGCGCAGACGCAGATGCAAATGTAAACGCAGACGCAGACGCGCACGCGCACAGACACATACACACAGACAGACACACACACACAGACAGACACAGAAACACACACAGACACAGACACAGACACGGACACGGACACAGACACAGACACAGACACAGACACACAGACACAAACACAGACACAGACACACATACACACACACACACACTGAGAGACACGGACATACCCACGCACGTGTGCTCACAGACACAGATACAGAGACACAGAGACACACCCACGCGCACGTGCACGCGCACAGACATAGACACAGACATACAGACACACAGACACACACACACACACAGACACAGACACACACACACAGAGCGATACAGACACACAGACACAGACACAGACACGGACACTTCCACGCGCACGAGCGCGCGCAGACACAGACACACACACACACAGTCACAGACACAAACACACACACACACACACACACAGATACACAGACACCCACGCACGCACAGACACAGACACAAACACACAGACACACCCATGCGCACCCGCACGCGCATCCACACAGACACAGACACAGACACATACACAGACACAAACACACAGACACACACACACACACAGACACAGACACACAGACACAGACACAGACACAGATACACAGTCACAGACACAAACACAGACAAACACACACACACACACACACAGATACACAGAAACCCACGCGCGCGCAGACACAGACACAAACACACAGACACACCCATGCGCACCCGCACGCGCATCCGCACAGACACAGACACAGACACATACACAGACACAAACACACAGACACACACACACAGACACACACACGTACACAGACACAGACACACAGGCACACAGACACACAGACACAGACACATACACAGAGACACACAGACACATACACGTGCACGCGCACGCACGCGCCCGCGCATTCACGCACGCGCACGCACGCGCGCCCGCCCGCACGCACACGCACACATGCACGCACGCCCGCACACACGCACACACACACGCACACAACACACATACACACACACCCACGCGCATGCGCACGCGCACGCGTACAAACATAGACACAGACACACATACACACACAGACACAGACACACAGATACACAGACACGCAGACATAGCATAGACACACATAGAGACACACACGCGCAAGCGCACAGATACAGACACAAACACACAGACAC
>JAZKJV010000532.1:1085058-1092558 GCA_037367405.1 Ottelia alismoides | reverse complement strand
CACATACACACACAGACACACACACAAACACAGACACAGACACACAGAAACACAGACACACAGACACATAGACACAGGCATAGACACACACAGAGACACACACGCGCAAGCGCACAGACACAGACATAGACACAGATACACAAACACACACAGAAACATACACAGACACACACACACAGACACACAGACCCACACACAGACACAGAAACACACACACACACAGACACAGGCATAGACGTAGACGCAGACGCGGACGCGCACGCGCACGCGCACAAACACAGACGTAGACATACAGACACAAACACACAGACACAGACACAGACACACAGACACACAAGCAAACCCACGCGCGCGTGCCCGCGTGTGCGCGCGTGCAGACGCAGACATAGACACACAGACACACCCACATGTGCGCGCAAACTCGCGCACGCGCACCCGCACGCGCGCAGACACAGACGCACACACACAGACACAGAGACACATAGACACACACACACACACACTGAGACACAGACACACCCACGCGCGCGCGCAGACACAGACACAGACACACACACCCAAGCGCGCGTGCGCGCTCGCGCACGCGCACCCGCACGCGCATGCGCACAGACACAGACACAGACACAGACACAAAGACACAGAGACACAGACACAGACATATAGACACACACACAGACACAGCCATAGACAAAGACACAGAGACACATACGTAGACACAGAGACACACACACGCACGCGCACGCGCACGCACGCACACGCGCACACGCACTCGCACGCACGCGCCCGCGCACGCACGCAAGCACACACAGACACATACACACACAGACACATACCCAACACACACACAGAGACACACAAACACATACACAAACATAGAGACACAAAGACACACACACACACGCACGCGCACGCGCACGCCTGCACAAGCACGCACGCTCACGCATGCTCGCACGCCCGCACGCACGAACACACACGCACACAACACACGCACACACGCACGCACGCGCATGCGCACGTGCACAGACACAGACACAAACACACAGACACAGACACAAACAAACACATGCACAGACACAGACACAGACACACAGATACACTGACACAGACACATACACAGACACAGACACACACAGAGACACGCACGTGCACACGCACGCGCACACGCCCACGCATACGCGCCTGCCCATGCCCACACGCACGCACGCACCCATACACACACACACACACAGACACATACACAGACACACGGACACATAGACACACACGCGCGCGCACACGCACGCGCACAGACGCAGACACAGACGCAGACGTAGACGCAAACGCAGACGCAGACGCAAACGCAGACGCAGATGCGCAGGGGGACGTGCACAGACACAGACACACAGACACACACACACACACACACACAGACACAGACACACATAGAGACACACACGCGCACGCGCCCACGCACACGCGCACGCGCACGTCTACGCCCACGCGCACGCGCACGCATGCACGCACGCACCCATACACAAACACAAAGACACACACGGATAGACACATACACACACAGACACAGACACAGACACACAGACACACAAACACACACGCGCACGCGTACGCGCAAAGATGCATACGCAGATGCAGATGTAGACGCAGACGCGCTTGCGTACGTGCACAGACACAGACACATACACACAGACACACACACACACACACACACAGACACATACATGGATCAGACACAGACAAAAACACACAAACACATACACAGACACAAACACACACACACACACAGAGAGAGAGAGAGAGATAGACACACAGACACAGACATACCCACGCGCACAGACACAGACACAGACACACATACACACCCACGCGCACACGTACAGACACAGACACAGACACAGTCATGGACACAGACATAGACACACAGACACACACACACACACAGAGATGCACAAACATACACACACAAGACACACAGAGAGAGAGACAGACACACAGACACAGACACAGACACACCCACATGCACGCACGCGCGCTCAGACACAGACGCACACACACACAGACACACAGACACAGACACAGACGCACACACACACAGACACAGACGCACACACACACAGACACAGACACAGATATAGACACACACAGACGCACACACAGACATACGCACAGACACAGATATAGACACAAACACACAGACACATACTCAGACACAGACATAGACGGAGACGCAGACGCAGATGCAGACGTGCACGCGCACGCGCACGCGCACGCGGACAGACACAGACACACATACACACACACACACAGACACAAAGACACACCCACGCGCGCGCGCAGACACAAACACAGACACACAGACACACCCACGCGCGCGCAGACACAGACACAGACACACCCATGCACGCATGCACGCAGACACAGACACAGACACAGACACACACACACACACAGACACACACACAGACACAGACACAGAGACACACAGACACACGCACGCACACGCACGCGCACGGACGCCCGCGCACACGCACTCTCACACACGCGCACGCGCACGCACGCACGCACACACACATAGACAGACACACACAGAGAGAGAGAGAGACAGACACAGAGACACATAGACACATACACACGCACGCGCACGCGCACGCTTGCATGCACCGCACACACACGCACGCCCGCACGCCCGCACACACGCACACACACTCGCACACAACACACACACATACACACACACACACACGCACACATAGACACAGACACATACACACACATACAAACGCATAGACACATATACAGACAAAGACACAAACACACACACACACATGCGCGCGTGCAGACGCAGATGCAAATGTAAACGCAGACGCAGACGCGCACGCGCACGCGCACAGACAAATACACACAGACAGACACACACACAGACAGACACAGAAACACACACAGACACAGACACAGACACGGACAGGGACACAGACACAGACACAGACACAGACACACAGACACAAACACAGACACACATACACACACACACACACACTGAGAGACACGGACATACCCACGCACGTGTGCTCACAGACACAGACACAGAGACAGAGACACACAGACACAGAGACACACCCACGCGCACGCGCACGCGCACAGACACAGACACAGACATACAGACACATAGACAAACACAGACACACAGACACACACACACACAGAGCGATACAGACACACAGACACAGACACAGACACAGACACTCCCACGCGCACGAGCGCGCGCAGACACAGACGCACAGACACACAGACACACAGTCACAGACACAAACACAGACACACACACAGATACACAGACACCCACGTGCGCGCAGACACAGACACAAACACACAGACACACCCATGCGCACCCGCACGCGCATCCGCACAGACACAGACACAGACACAGACACATACACAGACACAAACACACACACACACACACACACAGACACAGACACACAGACACAGACACAGACACAGATTCAGACACAGACACAGACACACAGTCACAGACACAAACACAGACACACACACACACAGATACACAGAAACCCACGCGCACGCAGACACAGACACCAACACAGACACACCCATGCGCACCCGCACGCATCCGCACAGACACAGACACAGACACATACACAGACACAAACACACAGACACACACACACAGACACACACACATACACAGACACAGACACACAGGCACACAGACACACAGACACAGACACAAACACAGAGACACACAGACACATTCACGTGCCCGCGCACGCACGCACGCGCCCGCGCATTCTCGCACGTGCACACACACGCGCCCGCCAGCATGCCCACGCACACATGCACGCACGCCCGCACACACGCACACACACACGCACACAACACACATACACACACACCCACGCGCACGCGCACGCGCACGCGTACAAACATAGACACAGACACACATACACACACAGACTCACACACAGACACAGACACACAGATACACAGACACGCAGACATAGCATAGACACACACAGAGACACACACGCGCAAGCGCACAGATACAGACACAGACACACAGACACAAAGACACACACACAGACACATACACAGACACACACAAACTCATACACACAGACCCACACACAGACACACACACACACACACACAGGCATAGACGTAGACGCAGACGCAGACGCGCACGCGCACAGACACAGACGTAGACACACAGACACACAAACACACAGAAACAAAGACAAACCCACGCGCGTGTGCTCGCGCGTGCGCGCGTGCAGACACAGACACACACACAGACACATACACAGACACACAGACACACAACACACACACACACACATAGACATAGGAACAAACACACGCACACACAGACACACAGACACACACAGACACAGACACACAAACACACACATACACACAGACACACCCACGCGCACAGACATAGACACACATACACACAGACACATACACACAGACACACACACAGACACAAACACAGACACAGACACACTGACACACACACGCACTCACAGACTCACACACAAACACAGGCATAGACGTAGACGCAGACGCAAACGCGCACGCGCACAGATACAGACACAGACACACAGACACATAGACACTTACACACACACACAGACAGACAGACACACAGACACACCCATGCGCGCGTGCCCGCGCGTGCGCGTGCGCAGACACAGACACAGACACACAGACACACCCGACGTACGCACGTGCTCGCGCACGCACACCCGCACGTACACGCGCATAGACACAGACACAGACACACAAACACACAGACACAAACACACAGACACACCCACGCCGCGGCGCGTTCGAGCACGCGCATCCGCATAGACACTGGACACTGACACAGACACAGACACACAGACACACAGACACACACAGACACACACACACAAACACACACACAAACACAGGCACAGACGCAGACACACAGACACACAGACACAGACACATACACAGAGACACATAGACACACACATGCGCACGCGCACGCACGCACGCGCACGCACCCACACGCGCACCCACACGCGCTCGCCTCCGCACGTACGCTCGCCCGCACACCCGCACGCATACACACACACGCACACACAACACACACACACACACACGCACGCACGCACTTGAGCACGAACACGCACTCGCGCACGCGTGCAGACATAGACACAGACACAGACACAGACACAGACACAGATATAGACACACACAGACGCACACACAGACATACACACAGACACAGATATAGACACAAACACACAGACACATACACAGACACAGACATAGACGGAGACGCAGACGCAGATGTAGACGTGCACGCGCACGCGCACGCGCACGCGGACAGTCACAGACACACAGACACACAGACACACACACACAGACAGACACACAGACACACCCACGCGCGCGCGCAGACACAAACACAGACACACAGACACACAGACATACCCACGTGCGCGCATACACAGACACAGACACACCCATGCACGCATGCACGCAGACACAGACACAGACACAGACACAGACACACACACACACAGACACACACACACAGACACAGAGACACACAGACACACGCACGCACACGCCCGCGCACGGACGCCCGCGCACACGCACTCTCACACACGCGCACGCGCACGCACGCACGCACACACACATAGACACACACACACACACAGAGAGAGAGAGAGAGAGACAGACACAGACACATACACAGAGACACATAGACACATACACGCGCACGCGCACGCTTGCATGCACCCGCACACACACGCACGCCCGCACGCCCGCACACACGCACACACACTCGCACACAACACACACACATACACACACACACGCACACATAGACACAGACACATACACACACATACAAACGCATAGACACATACACAGACAAAGACACAAACACACAGACACACATACACACATGCGCGCGCGCAGACGCAGATGCAAATGTAAACGCAGACGCAGACGCGCACGCGCACAGACACATACACACAGACAGACACACACACACAGACAGACACAGAAACACACACAGACACAGACACATACACGGACACGGACACAGACACAGACACAGACACAGACACACAGACACAAACACAGACACATACACACATACACACACACACTGAGAGACACGGACATACCCACGCACGTGTGCTCACAGACACAGACACAGAGACACAGAGACACACCCACGCGCACGCGCACGCGCACAGACACAGACACAGACATACAGACACACAGACACACACACACACACACACAAACACACACACACACAGAGCGATACAGACACACAGACACAGACACAGACATGGACACTCCCACGCGCACGAGCGCGCGCAGACACAGACGCACAGACACACAGACACACATTCACAGACACAAACACACACACACACACAGATACACAGACACCCACGCACGCACAGACACAGACACAAACACACAGACACACCCATGCGCACCCGCACGCGCATCCACACAGACACAGACACAGACACATACACAGACACAAACACACAGACACACACACACACAGACACAGACACACAGACACAGACACAGACACAGACACAGACACACAGTCACAGACACAAACACAGACAAACACACACACACACACACACAGATACACAGAAACCCACGCGCGCGCAGACACAGACACAAACACACAGACACACCCATGCGCACCCGCACGCGCATCCGCACAGACACAGACACAGACACATACACAGACACAAACACACAGACACACACACAGACACACACACATACACAGACACAGACACACAGGCACACAGACACACAGACACAGACACATACACAGAGACACACAGACACATACACGTGCACGCGCACGCACGCACGCGCCCGCGCATTCCCGCACGCGCACGCACACACGCCCGCCCGCACGCACACGCACACATGCCCGCACGCCCGCACACACGCACACACACACGCACACAACACACATACACACACACCCACGCGCATGCGCACGCGCACGCGTACAAACATAGACACAGACACACATACACACACAGACACAGACACACAGATACACAGACACGCAGACATAGCATAGACACACACAGAGACACACACGCGCAAGCGCACAGATACAGACACAGACACACAGACACACACACAGACACATACACAGACACACACAAACTCATACACACAGACCCACACACAGACACACACACACACGCACACAGGCATAGACGTAGACGCAGACGCAGACGCGCACGCGCACGCGCACAGACACAGACGTAGACACACAGACACACAAACACACAGACACAGACACACAGAAACACAGACAAACCACGCGCGTGTGCCTGCACGTGCGCGCGTGCAGACACAGACACACACACAGACACATACACAGACACACAGACACACACACACACACAACACACACACATAGACATTGGAACAAACACACGC
>JAZKJV010000532.1:1060058-1072558 GCA_037367405.1 Ottelia alismoides | reverse complement strand
CATAGAGGCTGGTGCTTAGATGAATATCTAATGAGTTAGATTGAGGACTCATCAAGCACCGTCAAATGATTATTAAGAGATGATCTCCAGCCTGAGTAGGAGATGGCAATCCTATCTCATTTAGGTTGATATCTGACCGACCTCTTGATGCAGGTCCTCTGCATAGGAATAGAGATTCAGAGGTGTCGGATAAGTTAGGTCAAAGAGTTGACTTAACGAGATCGAAACAACCAAAGTCCTATATCATATGCTGTCATGATATAGGCACACATCCTCTGACCAGAGACAGATGTGTTACTATATGTCTGAGTATGTACATTTGGCAGACCAATAGGTTGATGACCTAATCAAGGTCTATACACCGGCACGCTGGTGTGCATATAAGGGCATATGAGTAATACGATCTCTCAAAGGGATCATACAGGTTCACTACTGAACCGGAAGACATGAGCTCACTCATGAGATATTGGGAAGAATCAAATTCCGTGCGCACGGTCGTCTCGCTTTGGAAGCTTGACTGAATTTGTTGGTTTGATATATACTTTTGGAAAGTATATGATCAAGACCTAGGTATGATATATGCTTTTGGAAAGTATATGATCAATACCAACTCCCAATGATCGAATGAGAAACTTACTGATAAGACCCTGAAGTAGACAGTGTAAAGTTGATCTAATACTTCTGGTTTAATCTGAGTCTTCCAGTATGCAGGATGTACAGGTATTAGGAATACCTGAGGGTGATGTGATCATAAACGGTTGTATAACCATGACGCTTCCATTCCTAGGGAGTGATGAAACGGGTCTGGATTTTAGTGACTCCTCTCAGTAGAGAAGTAATCTGATCTTAGTCCAAATGTTGGACATTGATCTGAATGTGATTCAGATTCAATGAGAAGATTAGATTTGCGGTCTTGATTTAATCAAGCATCTATGGGAGGCCCGAGATCTGGATTTGAGATGTGATCTCAATATCCATGTCACTATACGTGGAACAATACAATCGCCCTGTCCTTATCTCCAAGTATTCACGGAGAAAGCGCATTATCCTTGAAAGAGTTCATGGATAATTCTATTGTTGATATATGTATCCGAGCATTGAGAAAATGGATAATTAAATGTGATTTAATTATCATGAATAATATGAATTTGATTCATATTATAAGAAGAGTTATCTTAGATAATTAAATGTGATTTGATTATCAAAGATGTAGATAATGTGAATGTGATTCATATTATTTGAGTACATGAGAATAAGTTATCCAATATAATTAAATATGATTTAATTATTATGGATAAGAATAATGTGGATAGTAATATCCAATTATTCATAATATATTATAAATGTGATTTATAATGTATTAGAGAGAGAGTTAAATATAATTTATATTAGTAGATTAATTATTAATGTGTATTGGATACACATTGTCTAATTAATTGAAAATGTAAATTACATTTTTTTTGGGTTGTGAATATGATTCACAATATTCCAATGTCAAGATTGCAATATTCCCAAATTTAATTGAGAATTATTTTGATGAATAAAAATCCCAACAAATAGTTGTTGGAAAATAAGTAGAGAGAAAATCAAGGAGATATGCAATCTCATGGGAATCCATGAGATTGCCCTCTAAAGGGGAAGGTTGATCTCCTTTGTATTTTCTCTCCTTATTTGATTGATTTAATTTGGTATTAATATTTATTTGATTTATCAAATATATTTTATCAAAATTAAATCACAAGTTGTTGGCTTTTACCAACAACAACCTTGACCATTGGATTGTCATAAATCAATCTCAACCATTGATTTTATATGACACATGGATTGAGATCCATGGATCCCAAAACCCTATAAATAGAGAGGCATACCCATGCTCTCTCTTTACACATAATGCTTGAGAAGCATCTCTCTCTCCCTCTCTCTTTCTCTTTGGAGGTCAGCCCTCTCTCTCCCTCTCATGGCCGTCCACCATGGATGCCATGGAGAGGTTCTCCATCGCCGCGGCATCGTCGTTATGCTGCCCGTTCTTCTGCTCGTGGATCTCCGTCTCCTTCGGTGCGCCCCGCTCGTGAAGAAGACGTCGGATCTCGTGTGTCGAGATCAGGAGATCCGCTGCTTGGATCATCAACATGGATTGCGAGAAGCACGCGGTTCATCCCCGCGCTCGCAAGCGTCTCCTCCGTCGGATCGGACTTGAGACAGGAGGTCTCTTTGTTTAGAGACTTGATCGCAACCACGCTTCAAGAGGTAATCCTATTACTTGTCTGTGGTTTAGACGAGACGATCCGAGAAGTGTTCTTGGATCATGTGGTCTCGTCGTAATAAAAATTTTTTAAATTCCGCTGCATCGAGCAACTAGTGCGACTAGTCGCTCCTCGTCGTATTCGATACGACGCTCACGCTTCCGTGATGCGCTTGAGAATCTAACCATATCCTTCAAGTGGTATCAGAGCCTTAGGTCGATGGTTTCGAATATGATTCACTAACCGAGGACGACTTGGGTTCGTTAAGGTCGCGAAAGTTTTCATCGCATTTGATTTCGCAGATCTGTTTAGTAAATAAATTCGGCACTGTTTAAATTGTTTAAACACGAATTTTATACTTGGATTATGTTCACCATTAAATAAGGAAACCATAGGATCTGAGTTTGCGTAAATCGGATTTCGTATGCTCGAGATATGGTCGTTTTAATGAACACGTATGCACTGTTGCGGGAACTGTGAATCTGAACGTGATTAAGATGTTAATTACTGTTTAGACTTGCCTCGAAATGCGTGAAACATCACTTAGGTTCTGTCCTAAATCAAATTAGCAAACTTTAGAAATTGACTTTGCTTAATTTGGATTTAATATGATTGAGATATGCCAATTTTAGTAAGTAGGGGTCACTGCTGAAATTGCTTTCCTAATCTAGAACCAAGTGATTGTCAATTAGTGAAATTAATTGTTAATTTCGTGAAATAATCTTGAAAAATATTTGTGAAATATTGAAAAATGATTATTTGCCTAATTGACTTGGCCTCAACCAATTAGTTGATTAGATTTGATCTAAACCATAATTGGAATTACAATCATCAAACTTCTTGCTTGAATAGGACTCGGGAATTTGCCTAGCAAATTTCCTTAAAATCAAAATTGTTTTGATTACTATATGGTATAATTTCGGTTGAAGAACCGATGATCATCTCAAGTACAAAATAATCAATTTGGCATTATCCTTTCCCGAGGTGGATATGGTGTCTAGTCGGGGATCGCTGGGTCAGCGGGTTGCAACGTATGTGGTCCGCCCCACTCCCGTCGGTACTGGCCATGACAGCGGGTAGGGCCGGGATAATGTCCGAGGGATTATGATGTATTTTTCTAATTATTAAAATTCGAATTAATACGTACTTTGAGAATAATATCATATATGTATATTCAAGCATAAAATTAAGTTTGATTGATTAAATTGGATTGATAATTAATTTAATATGATTAAGTTAATTATATCCAATTGAGAATACTCTAATATGATTAGAGTTAATAATTCCCTTGGAAGAATTAATTATATGAATGTGATTCATAGAAATTAATTTAATTTGAATAAGATATGGAGGATCACATAAGTGACATCCATGGTCTCCCGTCAAGGCGAAGAGTTTCGTCGCCAGATATTATATGTAGGAGACGCCTGTCCGAAGTGACAGCTCCTGCATATGATCCATTTGGATCGGGCTCGTCGCATCTCGAAAGAGTAAGGACGTATGCGTAGTGACCCCAATATCGGGTCCTCATATTATTGGGGCGATATTGGATTGCGCATAGCGAGTTGTATTCCTGTTGACGGTTGGTTCAATTAATGACGGGTCAACATCACCTTAGGGGTGGTGGGCTCGGGTATTAAAGACCGAATTGGGAGATGCAAGTTGGAATTGCAAGGCGGAATGTGTTCCCGCTTCTTTTTATCCGAGTTGTAGGTTCTCATATTATTGGGATGCAACAAAGATAAGGAAGGAGATCCCAGATCTTGCTTGAGATATGATGGTAAGTATATCTCTTACATTGAAAGTGATTAAGGGAATGAACTTTCATTGTTGACATGGTAAGACAACTTTGATATAAAATTCCTAATTCAAAGTAAAACATGTATATATAAAAATATATACACTCATGCAAATTTCTTATTTCAGATAATCCTTCATTAAACCCACTCATTTTTATACTCAATAATAACCAATAAAATATCATGGATTGGACCCTATAATCCAGATATTGTACTTGCAATTGGACACACAATGTATGTGGTTGCAATGTGCAAGTTTCCTCACAACAATGAGAAGTGATAATTAAATAGACAATAGGACTAAAACCCTAGGGTTTGTATGTCTCTATAAGTCTTGATCTTATCGAATGTACTTTTGAAGTGACATGTCGATGATGATCGTAATTATCAAATTAATCCTTATAAAATCAATAAAGATATTCTGGCATACATATGTGCTCTTGACATTTAATCATGAATGATGTGGTTCTCTACATCATGCAGAATGGTAGCTCTATAAGAGATGATGTATTCAAATTATTTGAATACCTACCTGAACCCATGTTTTAAGAGTTTAGATGGATGTAGATGATGAGTGTCATCATTCTACTATCTATACTCTAGTCATTCATGAAGCTTCATAATATTCATATTATATGAATTAGGTGAAGCTTGTATAAATGTTGAAATACTCTTATATTGAAATTTTTTTATTTTAACATAAGAGATCCTTATTCTTAAGCAATGGTTGTTTATAGATAAAGGGAGCGCAGTGGAAGCATGGGTTGGACCCAAGTAAGAGGTATAGTCAAAGAGTTGACTGTACTTCTGTGACTTCCATATGACATCCAAAGAGTTGGATGAATGCCAATACTGCAATAAGTTGATGTGTTGATAGTATGACTATCAAGTCTGTCTAGAATCCTCAGAAAAGGACTCGGATGGAGCATCAGTATAATCTACATATAATCATTGATATTGACTTACTTATTTGATAAGATAAAGTCTAATAATTGTATCTCAAATTTTCTAATGACACTTGCAATTGGTTGCATATGTATTAGAAATTTGATCTTAAGGTTTATTGGTCATCCATGTTGAAAATGATGCAAGTGTTGCAACAATTTCCATGAGATCAATAGACTTCATATTTTCAGTGGGAGCCCGTAGTCTTAGAGAATGTCTCTATGACCTAGATATTAGAATACACTCATTGTTTATTTATAATTGTTGGATATAAACATGAATTCTATAATAAATCTATCATAAAGAGTTATGATGGAAATATTTCAGATAGTAATCTAAAATCTAGTGGACTCTATTAAATTAGAAAATTATTGAATGGTTCATTAAGATTTCTAATACTGAAAATTAAACCTTTAAAAGATCAATAGGAGGATAAAGATCATTTGACAATGATCTGGCATCAAATTTTGGACATATGTCTGTTGATGAAATCAATGGACTGGTAAGACATGAAACTTTAGATTGTCTAAAGATTCAAATCTCACATACTTGTGAATATTGTATTCAAAGTAAAATGTCTAATACATCTTTCCTTGGGAAAGGTGTAAGATGCCTAGGTATTAAGGATCTCATACATATTGATGTATGCAGATCATCTATATCATAGTAAACATTATGGATATGTGATATCTGTTAATGATTATGTATGATATGAGATCTCTTCTCTTCACCTAAGAAACCTTTGAAATGTTCAAAGATTTCGCAATTTTGGTTTAGAACCAAAGTTTGAAGGAAGATGAAATGAATTTGATCTAACCAAGGTAGCCCGTACCTATTAGATGAATTCAAGAAATACCTTATGGAGATATGAATATCATTCCTATCTCAATCCTCCTAATGAACTTTAACTCAAAGGAGTTGTAGGGAGATACAATTAATCATGTGTGACATGATTTAATCAATGATTAATCCTAGCATAATTATCTCTTAAGTTTCCAAGATATATATGTAGTAGAGACTGCATTATATACTTAATAAGGTTCCATGCAAGTAAGCTGGAATCTAGCACTAGAGAGTGCTACTTCATTAGGAAAATAAAGGATGGTATTGGATACCTACTTTATGACCTTGAGATTCTTAAAAAAATCTCATCTTTGAGAATATGATTCTTATAGGATGACTCTCTTGAGAATCAAGATGAAAATGAAGTAAAGGAACTCATTTAATCTTGAAAAGATAATGAGGCTCCTGAAATCGGAAACTAAAATAGATAATTAAAGATGAAACATTAATACCTCTTCAAATAAGTTTGAGGATGGATTCCATGTGTCAGTTAAATCTGACGATGATCGGATTTCATGTGATGAAGCTCCTGAGGATCATGACATGGAAAGATGGATGTTAGCAATAAAAGTCTAATGTAGACTTCATATACAAGTGTCGTATATGGACCCTCGAGGATCCACCTATATGGGTCATACCCATTAAGATGTAAATGGATCTTCAAGAGAAAGAGGGAACCTGATGAGAAGGTAGAGACCTTCAAAGCACGGTTCATAGCCATGAGCTACACACCGAAGAGAAGACATCGCTTGCGATGAGACTTGCTCTCCAGTGACCTTGCTTTAACCCATCAGAATATTGCTAACTATAGCTGCACAACTTGACTATGGCATGTTCATGATGTGAGTCAAGATTGCATTCCTCTATGAATACCTCTCTGAGGATATTCATATGAAGTAGCCCCAGGGCTTCATGGTTGAGGAAAGCAAGGTGTGCTAGCTGAAGAACTCCATCTTTGGACTCAAATAAGTTTCTTGTAGTTGGAACATAAGATTTAATGAAATTATAAATGTTATGATTTCAGATAAAATCTTGATGAACCATGTAAAGCTTAGTGGGAGTACCATTGTGTTCATCGTGCTAAATGTAGATATTATTCTAATCATTTAAAATGATATAAGAATAAATAATAAAGTGTTTTAAAATTTGGTTGTTCCATACTTTGGGATATGATCTCAAAGATACCTCTTAGATCTTAATTCTGAAGTCGTTCAGAAGCAAAGAGAAGAGGGTATTGGGACTGTCGCATTAGTAGTACACCTTGGACTTATTCCATTTTCTGGAAAATTCCAAGAAAGGCTTCCTTCCCTTAAGATGTGGTAGTGACCTGTCTAAAGGGATAGCACCTCAAAGAGTTGAGGAAGTAAATGCTAGAACTGCTTGCACTTGTGCATCAGTTATGAGAAGCTCGGTATATGCTAGATGTGTACAAGAGCCAGATGTCTGCCATGCAGTGGGAGTAGTAAACTGTTACTAATCCTACTATGGAGATAAAACACTTGATTGCAGTAATAACAATATCTTCAAAGATGATGAAACTTAGAGATAGTGATCTCAAAGTCTTATCTTCAAAGGTTTAAGACCTTGTAGATAGTGATCTATAAGGGTCAGGACTGTAGATACCTTAGGAGACACAGACACACAGACACATAGACACACACACACGCACGCACACGTGCACGCGCCTGCACGCACGCGCACGCGCCCGCGCACTCGCACGCACGCGCCTGCATGCGCATGCCCGCACACACACACACGCACACACACAGAGAGAGAGAGACACACAGATATACACACACAGACACAGACATACAGACACAAAAAAACAGACACAAACACAGACACACAGACACACAGACTCAGACACAGACACAGAGACATAGACACAGACACAGACACACACACACACAGACACACACAAACAAACTGACAGACACACACACACACAACACACAGATACACACACACACACACACAGACACACACACACACACAGACACTGACACAGACACAGACACACACACACACACACACACAAACACACACAGACACAGACACAGACACACACACACACACAGATACAGACACACACACACACCCACGCGCACGCGCACGTGCACGCGCATGCGCAAGCGTACAGATACAGACACATACACACAGACACACAGACATACACATACACAGACACATACACAGACACACACACACACACACACAGACACACACACAGACACAGACACTGACACACACACACACACACACACACACACACACAGACACACACACACACACACGGACATAGGCATAGACGCAGATGCAGACGCAGACGCGCACGCGCAGAGACACAGACACAAACACAGACACACAGACATAGACACACAGACACATACAAACACAGACACACATACACACCCACGCGCGGGCAGACACAGACACACAGACACACCCACGCGCGTGCAGACACAGACACACAGACACACCCACGCACACGTGCGCTCGCGCATGCGCACAGACACAGACGCACACACGCGCTGACATACAGACACACCCACACGCGCGCGCAGACACAGACACAAACACAGACACACACACACAGACACACCCACGCACGCGCAGACACAGACACAAACACACATACACACAGACACACCCACGCGCACCCGCACGCGCATCCGCACAGACACACACACAGACACATACACAGACACACACAAACTCATACACACAGACCCACACACAGACACACACACACACAGACACAGGCATAGACGTAGACGCAGACGCGGACGCGCACGCGCACGCGCACAAACACAGACGTAGACACACAAACACAAACACACAGACACAGACACAGACACACAGACACACAAGCAAACCCACGCGCGCGTGCCCGCGCGTACGCGCGTGCAGACACAAACATAGACACACAGACACACCCACGTGCGCGCGCAAACTCGCGCACGCGCACCCGAACGTGCACAGACACAGACGCACACACACAGACACAGAGACACATAGACACACACACACACTGAGACATAGACACACCCACGCGCGCGCGCAGACACAGACACAGACACACACACCCACGCGCGCGTGCCCGCTCGCGCACCCGCACGCGCATGCGCACAGACACAGACACAGACACAGACACAAAGACACAGAGACACAGACACAGACACATAGACACACACACAGACACAACCATAGACACAGACACACAGACACATACGTAGACACAGAGACACAGAGACACACACACGCACGCGCACGCGCACACACGCACACGCGCACACACGCACACGCGCACACGCACTCGCACGCACGCGCCCGCGCACGCACGCACGCACACACAGACACATACACACACACACAAACACACACCCAACACACACACAGAGACACACAGACACATACACAAACATAGAGACACAAAGACACACACACGCGCGCACGCGCACGTGCACGTCTGCACACGCACGCACACTCACGCATGCTCGCACGCCCGCACGGACGCACACACATGCACACAACACACACACACGCACGCACGCGCATGCGCACGTGCACAGACACAGACACAAACACACAGACACAGACAAAAATAGACACATGCACAGACACAGACACAGACACACAGATACACTGACACAGACACATACACAGACAGAGACACACACAGAGACACGCACGTGCACACGCACGCGCACACGCCCACGCATACGCGCACGCCCATGCCCACACTCACGCACGCACCCATACACACAGACACAAACACACACAGACACATACACAGACACACGGAAACACAGACACACACGCGCGCGCGCACGCACGCGCACAGACGCAGACACAGACGCAGACGTAGACGCAAACGCAGACGCAGACGCAAACGCAGACGCAGATGTGCACGGGCACGTACACAGACACACAGACAGACACACACTCACACAGACACAGACACACACAGAGACACACACGCGCACGCGCACGCACCCACGCCCACGCGCACGCGCACGTCCACGCCCACGCGCACGCGCACGCCTGCACGCACGCACCCATACACAAACACAAAGACACACACACAAAGACACACACGGATAGACACATACACACACAGACACAGACACAGACACACAGACACACAAACACACACGCGCACGCGTGCGCGCAAAGATGCATACGCAGATGCAGATGTAGACGCAGACGCGCTTGCGTACGCGCACAGACACAGACACACACACACAGACACACACACAGACACAAACACATACACGGATCAGACACAGACACAGACACACAGACACAGACACAGACACAGACACATACACACACACACACAGAGAGAAAGAGAGATAGACACACAGACACAGACATACCCACACGCACAGACACAGACAGACAGACACACCCAGGCGCACGCGTACAGACACAGACACATACACAGTCACGGACACAGACACAAACACACACACACACACACACACAGATACACAAACATACACACACAAGACACACACAGAGAGAGAGACAGACACACAGACACAGACACAGACGCACACACACACAGACACAGACACAGATATAGACACACACAGACGCACACACAGACATACACACAGACACAGACACAGATATAGACACAAACACACAGACACACACACACAGACACATACACAAACACAGACATAGACGCAGACGCAGATGCAGACGTGCACGCGCACGCGCACACGCACGCGGACAGACACAGACACACAGACACACAGACACACACACACAGACACACACACACACACACACACAGACACACCCACGCGCGCGCGCAGACACAAACACAAACACACAGACACACCCACGCGCGCGCAGACACAGACACAGACACACCCATGCACGCATGCACGCAGACACAGACACAGACACAGACACACACACATAGACACAGACACAGACACACACACACAGACACAGACACAGAGACACACAGACACACGCACGCACACGCACGCGCACGGACGCCCGCGCACGCGCACTCTCACGCACGCGCACGCGCACGCACGCACGCACACACACATAGACACACACACACACACACAGAGAGAGAGAGAGACAGACACAGACACAGAGACACATAGACACATACACGCGCACGCGCACGCGCAAGCTTGCATGCACACGCACACACACGCACGCCCGCACGCCCGCACACACTCACACACACTCGCACACAACACACACACATACACACACACGCACACATAGACACAGACACATACACACACATACAAACGCATAGACACATACACAGACAAAGACACAAACACACAGACACACAGACACACATGCGCGCGCGCAGACGCAGACGCAAATGTAAACGCAGACGCAGACGCGCACGCGCACGCGCACAGACACATACACACAGACAGACACACACACAGACAGACACAGAAACACACACAGACACAGACACAGACACGGACACGGACACAGACACCGACACAGACACACAGACACAAACACAGACACAGACACACATACACACACACACACACACACACACACAGAGAGACACGGACATACCCACGCACGTGTGCTCACAGACACAGACACAGAGACACAGACACACAGACACAGAGACACACCCACGCGCACGCGCACGCGCACAGACACAGACACAGACGTACAGACACATAGACAAACACAGACACACAGACACACACACACACAGAGCGATACAGACACACGGACACAGACACAGACACAGACACAGAAACTCCCACGTGCACGAGCGCGCGCAGACACAGACACACAGACACACAGTCCTAGACACAAACACAGACACACACACACACACACAGATACACAGACACCCACGCGCGCGCAGACACAGACACAAACACACAGACACACACACACAGACACACACACACATACACAGACACAGACACACAGGCACACAGACACACAGACACAGATACAAACACAGAGACACACAGACACATACACGTGCACGCGCACGCACGCACGCGCCTGCGCATTCGCGCCCGCGCACGCACGCGCGCTTGCCCGCACGCACACGCACACATGCACACATGCCCGCACACACGCACACACACACGCACACAACACACATACACACACACCCACGCGCACGCGCACACGCACGCATACAAACATAGACACAGACACACATACACACACTGACACAGACACAGACACACAGATACACAGACACGCAGACATAGGCATAGACACACACAGAGACACACGCGTGCAAGCGCACAGATACAGACACAGACACACAGACACACACACAGACACATACACAGACACACACAAACTCATACACACAGACCCATACACAGACACACACACACACACACACAGGCATAGACGTAGACGCAGGCGCAGACGCGCACGCGCACGCGCACAGACACAGACGTAGACACACAAACACACAGACACAGACACAGACACACACACACACACAGACACACACGCGCAAGCGCACAGATACAGACACAGACACACAGACACACACACAGACACATACACAGACACACACAAACTCATACACACAGACCCACACACAGACACACACACACACACAGACACAGGCACAGACGTAGACGCAGACGCAGACGCGCACGCGCACGCGCACAGAGACAGACGT
>JAZKJV010000532.1:1040058-1042558 GCA_037367405.1 Ottelia alismoides | reverse complement strand
GACACAGACACACAGACACACCCACGCGCGTGCAGACACAGACACACAGACACACCCACGCACACGTGCGCTCGCGCATGCGCACAGACACAGACGCACACACGCGCTGACATACAGACACACCCACACGCGCGCGCAGACACAGACACAAACACAGACACACACACACAGACACACCCACGCACGCGCAGACACAGACACAAACACACATACACACAGACACACCCACGCGCACCCGCACGCGCATCCGCACAGACACATACACAGACACAAACACACAGACACACACACACAGACACATACACAGACACAGACACACAGGCACACAGACACACAAACACAGACACAGACACAGAGACACACAGACACATACACGTGCACGCGCACGCACACACGCGCCCGCGCATTCGCGCTCGCGCACGCGCACGCGCACGCACGCATGCCCGCACACCCGCCCGCACACACACACACGCACACAACACACATACACACACACCCACGCGCACACGCACACACACGCATACAAACATAGACACAGACACACATACACACACAGACACACACACACAGACACACACACAGACACAGACACAGACACACAGATACACAGACACATAGACACACAGACACAGGCATAGACACACACAGAGACACACACGTGCAAGCGCACAGACACAGACATAGACACAGACACACAGACACACACACAGACACATACAAGACACACACACACAGACACACAGACCCACACACACACACACACACACACACAGACACAAGCATAGACGTAGACGCAGACACGGACGTGCACGCGCACAAACACAGACGTAGACACACAGACACACAAACACAAACACACAGACACAGACACAGCCACACAGACACACAGACAAACTCACGCGCGCGTGCCCGCGCGTGCGCGCGTGCAGACACAGACACATAGACAAACCCACGTGCGTGCGCGAACTCGCGCACGCGCACAGACACAGACACAGACACACACACACACACAGACACACAGACACATAGACACACACACACACACACTGAGACACAGACACACCCACGCTCGCGCAGACACAGACACAGACACAGACACACACACCTCCAAGCGTGCACGCGCACCCGCACGCGGATGCGCACAAACACAGACACAGACACAGAGACACAGACACATAGACACACACACACAGACACAGACATAGACACAGACACACAGACACATACGTAGACACAGAGACACAGAGACACACACACGCACGCGCACGCGCACGCACGCACGCACTCGCGCACCCGCACTCGCACGCACGCGCCCGCGCACGCACGCACACACAGACACATACACACACACACAGACACACACCCAACACACACACAGAGACACACAGACACAGACACAAACATAGAGACACAAAGACACACACACACCCACACACACACGCACGCGCACGCGCACGCCTGCACACGCACGCACACTCACGCATGCTCGCACGCCCGCACGCACGCACACACACGCACACAACACACACACACACGCACACGCATGCGCACGTGCACAGACATAGACACAAACAGACACATGCACAGACAAAGACACAGACACACAAATACACTGACACAGACACATACACAGACACAGACACACACAGAGACACACACGTGCCCACGCACGCGCACACGCCCGCGCATACGCGCACGCCCATGCCCACACGCACGCACGCACCCATACACACAGACACACACACACACATACACAGACACACGGATACACAGACACACACGCGAGCGCACACGCACGCGCACAGACGCAGACACAGACGCAGACGTAGACGCAAACGCAGACGCAAACGCAGATGCGCACGGGCACGTGCACAGACACAGACACACAGACAGACACACACACACAGACACAGACACACAGAGACACACACGCACATGCGCAAGCGCCCGTGCCCGCGCCCACGCCCGCGCCCTCGCGCACGCGCACGCACGCACGCACCCATACACACACACACACACAGACACACACACACACACAGACACACACACAGATACAGACACAGTCACAGATACAAACACACAGACACACAGACACACACACGCGCGCGCGTGCAGACGCAGACGCAGACGCAGAGTAGACGCGCGCACGCACAGACACAGACACACACACACAAACACACACACAGACACACACACAGACACATACACAAACACAGACACACAGACACACAGACACACCCAAGCGCACACGCAGACACAGATACACAGACATACAGACTCACCCACGCGCGCGCGCTCGTGCACCAGCACGTGCATGCTCACAGACAAAGACACAGACACAAACACAGACACACACACACACAAACACACACACAGACACGGACACACAGACACAGACACACAGACACATAGACACACACACACGCACGCACACGTGCACGCGCCTGCACGCACGCGCACGCGCCCGCGCACTCGCACGCACGCGCCTGCATGCGCATGC
>JAZKJV010000532.1:1007558-1035058 GCA_037367405.1 Ottelia alismoides | reverse complement strand
CGCATTCGCGCTCGTGCATGCGCACGCGCACGCGCACGCACGCTTGCCCGCACACCCGCCCACACACACACACACGCACACAACACACATACACACACACCCACGCGCACACGCACACGCACGCGTACAAACATAGACACAGACACACATACACACACAGACACACACACAGACACACACACAGACACAGACACAGACACACAGATACACAGACACACAGACACACAGACACAGGCATAGACACACACAGAGACACACACGTGCAAGCGCACAGACACAGACATAGAAACAGACACACAGACACACACACATACACATACAAGACACACACACACACACACAGACACACACACAGACACACACACACACACACACTCAGACACAACATAGACGTAGACGCAGACACGGACGCGCACGCACACAAACACAGACGTAGACACACAGACACACAAACACAAACACACAGACACAAACACAGCCACACAGACAAACCCACGCGCGCGTGCCCGCGCGTGCGCGCGTGCAGACAGAGACATAGACACACAGACACACCCACGTGCACGCGCGAACTCGCGCACGCGCACAGACACAAACACACACACACACACAGACACACAGACACATAGACACACACACACACACACTGAGACACAGACACACCCACGCGCGCGCAGACACAGACACAGACACTGACACAGACACACACACCTCCAAGCGCGCACGCGCACCCGCACGCGCATGCGCACAAACACAGACACATACACAGAGACACAGACACAGACACATAGACACACACACAGACACAGACATAGACACAGACACACAGACACATACGTAGACACAGAGACACAGAGACACACACACACACACGCACGCGCACGCACGCACACGCGCACCCGCACTCGCACGTACGCGCCCACGCACGCACGCACACACAGACACATACACACACACACAGACACACACCCAACACACACACAGAGACACACATACACAGACACAAACATAGAGACACAAAGACACACACACACACGCACGCGCACGCGCACGCCTGCTTACGCACGCACACTCACGCATGCTCACACGCACACTCGCACACAACACACACACACACACGCACACACACGCGCGCGCATGCGCACGTGCACAGACACAGACACAAACAGACACATGCACAGACAAAGACACAGACACACAGATACACTGACACAGACACATACACAGACACAGACACACACAGAGACACACACGTGCACACGCACGCGCACACGCCCACGCATACGCGCACGCCCATGCCCACACGCACGCACGCACCCATACACATAGACACACACACATACACAGACACACGGATACACAAACACACACGCGTGCGCACACGCACGCGCACAGACGCAGACACAGACGCAGACGTAGATGCAAACGCAGACGCAGACGCAGATGCGCACGGGCACGTGCAAAGACACAGACACACAGACAGACACACACACACACACAGACACAGACACACACAGAGACACACACGCGCACGCGCACGCACCCACGCACACGCGCACGCGTACGCACCCACGCCCACGCGCACGCGCACGCCTGCACGCACGCACCCATACACAAACACAAAGACACACACACAAAGACACACACGGATAGACACATACACACACAGACACTGATACAGACACACAACACACACGCGCGTGTATACGTGCAAAGACGCATACGCAGATGCAGATGTAGATGCAGATGCGCTTGCGTACGCGCACAGACACAGACACATACACACAGACACACACACACACAGACACAGATCAGACACAGACACAAACACACAGACACACAGACACAGACACAGACACATACACACACACACATAGAGAGAGAGAGAGATAGACACACAGACACATACATACCCATGCGCACAGACACAGACACAGACACACAGACACACCCACGCGCACGCGTACAGACATAGACACAGATACAGACACAGACACGGACACAGACACAGACACACAGACACACACAAACACACAGACACGCACACACACACACAGATACACAAACATACACACACAAGACACACACACAGAGAGAGACAGACACACAAACACGGACACAGACACACCCACGTGCACGCACGCGCGCTCAGACACAGACGCACAGACACACAGACACACATACACAGACGCACACACACAGACATAGACACAGATATAGACACACACAGACGCACACACAAACATACACACAGACACAGACACTGATATAGACACAAACACACAGACACACACACACACAGACACATACACAGACACAGACATAGACGGAGACGCAGCCGCAGATGCAGACGTGCCCGCGCACGCGCACGCGCACGCGGACAGACACAGACACACAGACACACACAAACACACAGACATAGACACAAACTCACACACACACCCACGCGCGCGCAGACACAAACACAGACACACAGACACACCCACGCGCGCGCAGACACAGACACAGACACACCCATGCACGCATGCACGCAGACACAGACACAGACACACACACACACACACATAGAGACACAGACACACAGACACAGACACAGACACAGAGACACACAGACACACGCACGCACACGCACGCGCACGGACGCACGTGCACGCGCACTCTCACGCACGCGCACGCGCACGCACGCACGCACACACACATAGACACACACACACAGAGAGAGAGAGAGAGAGAGACAAACACAGACACAGACACAGAGACACATAGACACATACAAGCGCACGCGCACGCGCGCGCTTGCATGCACACGCACACACACGCACGCCCGCACGCCCGCCCACACGCACACACACTCGCACACAACACACACACATACACACACACGCACACATAGACACAGACACATACACACACATACAAACGCATAGACACATACACAAACAAAGACACAAACACACAGACACACAGACACACATGCGCGCGCGCAGACGCAGACGCAAATGTAAACGCAGACGCAGACGCGCACGCGCACGCGCATAGACACATACACACAGACAGACACACACACACAGACAGACACAGAAACAGACACAGACACAGACACAGACACGGACACGGACACGGACACAGACACAGACACAGACACACAGACACAAACACAGACACAGACACACACACACACACACACACACACAGACACATACATACCCACGCACGTGTGCTCACAGACACAGACACAGAGACACAGACACACAGACACACCCACGCGCACGCGCACACGCACAGACACATACACAGACATACAGACACATAGACACACACAGACACAAAGACACACACACACACACATACACACACACAGAGAGCGATACAGACACACAGACACGGACACAGACACTCCCACGTGCACGAGCGCGCGCTGACACAGACGCGCAGACACACAGACACACAGTCACAGACACAAACACAGACACAGACACACACACACATACACACAAACACACACACAGACACACACACAGACACACACACAGACACAAACACACACATACAGATACAGATACAGACACAGACACAGACACATAGATACACACACACAGGCATAGACGCAGACGTAGACGCAGACGCGCACGCGCACAGACACACACACTCACACAGACACACACACACACCCACGCGTGTGTGCAGACACAGACATAGACGCACCCACACACAGACACACCCACGCGTCCGCAGACACAACACATACACACCCACGCACGCGCGCGCGCAGACATTGACATAGACACACCCATGCACGCGCGCGCTCGCTCAAGCGCGCGCACTCACGCACGCGCACCCGCACCGCACGCGCACAGACACAGACACAGACACACATACACACAGAGACACACTGACACCACCACGCGCGCGTGCGCGAGCACGCACACACGCACACACACAGACATAGATACAAAGACACAGACACACAGACACACACACACACACAGACACAGACACAGACACAGACACAGACACAGACACAGACACACAGAAACACAGTCACATAGACACAGACACAGACACAGAGACACACAGACACATACACGCGCACGCGCACGCATGCAAGCGCACTTGTGCGCACGCGCCCGTGCACGTACACACGCACACAGTCACACACAGACACAAACAGACTCACACACACAGACACACAGACACACAGACACACAGACACAGACACAGACACAGACACACAAACACAGACACAGAGACACAGACACAGACATAGATACAGACACACACACACACAACACACATAGACACACAGACACAGACATAGACACATACACACAGACACAGACACAGACAGAGACACACAAAAAGAGAGAGACAGACATACACAGACACACAATCACACAAATACATATACACAGACACACAGACACAGACACACAGACACACACACACACACAGACACACAGACACACAAACACACAGACACACAGACACAGACACAGACACACACACACACACACACACACACACACACACACATACACAGACACACCCATGCGCGCACGCGCAGACACAGACATACAGACACACCAACGCGCACGCGCACACATACGCACGCGCGCGCACCCATACGCGCTCGCGCACGCAAACAGACACAGATACAGACACACAGACATACACACACAGACACACACAGAGACACACACACTGACAAACACACAGACACAGACATAGACGCAGACGCAGCCACAGACGCGCACACGCACGTGCACAGACACAGACACACAGACACACACACACAGACACACACACATATACAGACACACAGACACACCCACGCGCACGTGCCCACGCGTGCGCAGTCACAGACACAGACACACCCACGCGCGCGAGCGCTTGCGCACGTGCACATGCACAGACACAGACAATACAAAGACACAAACACAGACACAGACACAGACACAGACACAGACACACAGATACACACAGACACAGACACACACAGACACAGACACAGACACAGACATACAGATACACAGACACACATGCACATAGACACAGACACATACACAGACACAGACACACAAAGAGACACACACGCGCACGCGCCCCCGCACGCTTGCACGCACGCACACCCCCCCCCCCACACACACACACATGCATACACAGAACAGACACACAGACACACACGCGCGCGTGCGCAGACGCAGACGTAGACTCAGATGCAAAGCAGACGCGCACGCGTACGGCCACAGACACAGACACAGACACATAGACACACACACACACACAGGCAGACACAGACACAAACACAGACACACACACAGACACAGACACACAGACAGACACAGACACACAGACACAGACACAAACGCGCACACGCACGTGCACAGACACAGACACACAGACACACACACACACACAGACACACACACATATACAGACACACAGACACACCCACGCGCACGTGCCCACGCGTGCGCAGTCACAGACACAGACACACCCACGCGCGCGAGCGCTTGCGCACGTGCACATGCACAGACACAGACAATACAAAGACACAAACACAGACACAGACACAGACACAGACACAGACACAGACACACAGATACACACAGACACAGACACACACAGACACAGACACAGACACAGACATACAGATACACAGACACACATGCACATAGACACAGACACATACATAGACACAGACACACAAAGAGACACACACGCGCACGCGCCCCCGCACGCTTGCACGCACGCACACCCCCCCCCCACACACACATGCATACACAGAACAGACACACAGACACACACGCGCGCGTGCGCAGACGCAGACGTAGACTCAGATGCAGAGCAGACGCGCACGCGTACGGCCACAGACACAGACACAGACACATAGACACACACACACACACACAGGCAGACACAGACACAAACACATACACACACACAGACACAGACACACAGACAGACACAGACACACAGACACAGACACAGACACAGACACACAAACACATACACACACAGAGCCACACACACATAGAGACACAGACACACAGACACAGACATACCCACGCGCACAGACACAGACACAAACACACAGACGCACAGACACACAGACACCCACGCGCACGCGCACAGACACAGACATAGACACACAGACACACAGACACACACACACACATACAGACACACACACACACACCCAGACACACACACACACACAACACAGACACAGACACAGACACACAGACACAGACACAGACACAGACACACCCACGTGCACGTGCGCGCGTAGACACGGACGCACTGACACAGACACAGATACACAGACACACACACAGACACACACACAAACACAAACACACACAAACACAGACACACACAGATACAGACATAGACACAGACACACAGACACACACACACACACACAAACACACATACATACACAGGCATAGACGTAGACGCAGACGCAGACGCGCACGTGCACGCGCAGAGACACAGACACAGATACACAGTCACACAGACACACACACACTCACACACACAGACACACAGACACACCTGCACGCGCACGCAGACACAGAAACACCCACGCGTGCGCAGACACAGACACAGACACACCCACAAACGCGCGTGCAGACACAGACACAGACACACATACCCACACGCGCGCTCGCTCGCACGCGCACTCGCGCACGCGTACCCGCACAGACACAGACACAGACAAAGACAGAGACACAGACACAGACACACAGATACACACACAGAGACACACACACACACACCCACGCGCGCGCGCAGACACAAACACAGACACACAGACACACCCACGCGCGGGCGCGCTCACGCGCGTGCACCCGCACGCACATGCGCACAGACACAGACACAAAGACATAGACACACAGACACAGACACACAGACACATACACAGAGACAGAGACACACAAACACACACACGTGCCCGCGCACGCGCACGCGCACTCGCACGCCCGCGCCCGTCCACGCACGCACGCAGACAAACACACACACACACAGATACATAGGTATACACACACAGACACAGACACACAGACACAAACACAAACACAGAGACACAAATACAAACACAGACACATACACACACACAGACACAGACACACACACACACAGACACACAGACACACACACAACACACACACACACATAGACATAGACACAGACAAAGACACAGACACACACACACACACATACAGACACAGACACAAACACAGACATAGACACAAACACAGACACACACACATACACATAGACACACACACACAGACACACAGACACATACAGAGACACAGAGATACACAGACACACACACGTTCACGTGCATGTGCCCGCAGGCACGTGCACGCGCGCACGCGCACGCGCGCACGCAGACACACACACACACACAGCCACATAGATATATACACACAGACACAGACACAGACACACAGACACAGACACAGACACACACACACAAACACAGACACACACACACACAAACACACACACACACACAACACAAACACAGACACAGACACACATACACAGACACTGACACACACACACAGACACAAACACAGACGTAGACACAAACATAGACACACACACATACACACACACACACAAACACACAGACGCGGACACACATACACACAGACACACCCACGCCTACGCGCCCGCGCCCGCGCACGCACGCGCCCGCGTGTCTACTCGTACGCGCTCGCGCACATACACAGACACAGACACACAGACACACACACACAGGCACACACACATACACACACACACAGACACAAACATAGACACAGACACACCGACACACACACACACACTCACAGACACACACGCAAACACAGGCATAGACGTAGACGCAGACGCACAAACACACAGACACTTACACAGACACATAGACACACACACACAGACAAACAGACACACATACACACCCATGCGCGCGCGCCCGCACGTGCGCGCGCGCAGACACAGACACAGACACACAGACACACCGATACGTGCCCACGCTCGCGCACGCACCCCCGCACGTGCACGCGCACAGACACAGACACACAGACAGACACACACACAAACACACACACACACAAACACACCCACGCGCGCGCACAGACACAGACACACCCACGCGCGCATCCGCATAGACACTAACACATACACAGACACAAACACACAGACTCACAGACACACACAGACACACACACATATACAGACACAGACACAGACATAGACACACAGACACAGACACAGAGACACACAAACACACGTGCGCACGCGCGCGCACGCACGCGCCCGCGCACTCGCACACGCGCTTGCACGCGCACGTACGCGCACGCGCACGCGCACGCGCCCGCGCACGTACACGCGCACACCCACGCACACCCACGCACTCGCACACCCACGTACGCCTGCCCGCACGCACACACATACACAACTCACTCACACACGCACGCACACGCGCACGCGCACGCGCACAAACATAGACACAGACACAGACACACACACATACACACACACAGACACAGATACAGACACACAGATACACAGACAGACAGACACACAGACACAGACATAGACACAGACACAGACACAGACGCGCACGCGCACGCGCCCACGCCCACGCGCCCGCCCTCGCGCACGCGCATGCACGCACCCACCCATACACACACACACCTAAAGACATAGACACAGATACAGTCACACAGACACACAAACACACACACGCACGCGCGTGCAGACGCAGACGCAGAGCAGACGCGCACGCGCACAGACACAGACACACTCACATACACACACACAGACACATACACACACACAGACACATACACAGACACGGACATAGACACAAACACAGACACAAAGACACACAGACACACAGACACACAGACACATACACAGACACAGACACAGACAAAGACACAAACACAGACACACAGACACACAGAGAGACACGGACATACCCATGCGCACGCGCACGCGCACAGACACAGACACACAGACACATCCACGCGTACCCGCACGCGCACGCGCACGCGCCCAGATACAGACACACACACACACACATACAGACACACACACACACACAGACTCCCACACATACACAAACACACACACACACACACACACAGACACACAGACACACCCACGCGTGCGCACACAGATACAGACACATCCACGCGCACGCGCACAAACACAGACACATAGACACACAGACACATCCACGCGCGCGCAGACACAGACACACCCACGCGCATGCAGACACAAACACAGACACACCCACAAACGCGCGCGCGCGCAGACACAGACACACAGACTTACCCACGCGCTCGCGCGCGTTCGCTCGCGCGCGCCCTCGTGCACGCGCACCCCCACGCGCACGCGCACAGACACAGACACATACACAAACACACAGACACAGATACACAGACACAGACACACAGACACAGACACACAGACACACCCACGCGCGCGCGCTGACACAGACACAGATACACAGACATACAGACACACCCACACGCACGCGCATGCTCACAGACACAGACACAAAGACACAGAAACACACACACATACACATAGACACACAGACACAGACACACAGACACATACAGAGACACAGAGACACACAGACACACACACGTTCGCGTGCATGCGCCCGCAGGCACGTGCACGCGCACTCGCGCGCACGCGCACGCGCGCACGCAGACACACACACACACAGACACATAGATATATACACACAGACACAGACACAGACACACAGACACAGACACAGACACACAGACACAGACACAGACACACACACACACAAACACAGACACACACACACACAAACACACACACACACAACACATACACAGACACAGACACACATACACAGACACTGACACACACACACAGACACAAACACAGACGTAGACACAAACATAGACACACACACATACACACACACACACACACACAAACACACAGACGCAGACACACATACACACAGACACACCCACGCCTACGCGCCCGCGCCCGCGCGTCTACTCGTACGCGCTCGCGCACATACACAGACACAGACACACAGACACACACACACAGGCACACACACATACACACACACAGACACAAACATAGACACAGACACACCGGCACACACACACACACACTCACAGACACACGCAAACACAGGCATAGACGTAGACGCAGACGCACAAACACACAGACACATACACAGACACACAGACACACAGACACACACACACAGACAAACAGACACACAGACACACCCATGCGCGCGCGCCCGCGCGTGCGCGCGCGCAGACACAGACACAGACACACAGACACACCGATGCGCGCCCACGCTCGCGCACGCACCCCCGCACGTGCACGCGCACAGACATAGACACACAGACAGACACACACACAAACACACACACACACACACGCGCGCGCGCAGACACAGACACAAACACACAGACACACCCATGTGCGCATCCGCATAAACACTAACACAGACACAGACACAAACACACAGACACACAGACACACACAGACACACACACATACACAGACACAGACACAGACATAGACACACAGACACACATACACAGACACAGAGACACACAAACACACGTGCGCACGCGCGCGCACGCACGCGCCCACGCACTCACACACGCGCTTACGCGTGCACGCACGCGCCCGTACGCGCACGCGCACGCGCATACGCACGCACACCCACGTACTCGCACACCCATGTACGCCTGCGCGCACGCACACACACACACACAACTCACTCACACACGCACGCACACGCGCACGCGCACACGCATGCGCACAGACATAGACACAGACACAGACACACACACATACACACACACAGACACAGATACAGACACACAGATACACAGACACACAGACACACAGACACAGACATAGACACAGACACAGACACACACACGCACGCGCACGCGCCCACGCCCACGCGCCCGCCCTCGCGCACGCGCACGCACGCACCCACCCATACACACACACACAAAGACATAGACACAGATACAGACACACAGACACACAAACACACACACGCACGCGCGTGCAGACGCAGACGCAGAGCAGACGCGCACGCGCACAGACACAGACACACATACACACTCACATACACACACAGACACAGACACACACACAGACACATACACAGACACAGACACAAACACAGACACAAAGACACACAGACACACAGACACAGACACAGACACAGACACAGACACAGACACAGACACAAACACAGACACACAGACACACAGAGAGACACAGACATACCCATGCGCACGCGCGCGCACAGACACGGACACACAGACACATCCACGCGTACCTGCACGCGCCCGCGCACGCGCCCAGATACAGACACTCACAGACACACACACACACACATACAGACACACACACACAGACAACCACACATACACAAACACACACACATACACACACACACACACACAACACACACACATACAGAGAGAGACACAGACACACCCACGCGCACGTGCAGACACAGACGCACAGACACACAGACACAGACACTGATACAGAGACACAGACACACACACACACAGACACACACACAGACACTCACACAGATACAAACACAGACAGACACAGACACACAGACACATACAGAGACATAGACATACCCATGCGCACGCGCGCGCACACAGACACAGACACACAGACACACAGACACATCCACGCGTACCCGCACGCGCGCGCACGCGCCCAGAAACAGACACACACAAACACACACACACACACACACAAATACAGACACACACAGACACCCACACATACACAGACACACACACAGACACACACACACACAACACACATACAGAGAGAGACACAGACACAGACACACCCACGCGCACGTGCAGACACACACGCACAGACACGCGGACACAGACACTGATACAGAGACACAGACACACACACAGACACTCACACAGATACAAACACAGACACAGACACACAGACACACACACTCACAGACACACACACAAACACAGGCATAGACGCAGACGCACAGACACACAGACACACCCATGCGTGCGCACACAGATACAGACACATACACGCGCACGCGCACAAACACAGACACATAGACACACAGACACATCCACGCGCGCGCAGACACAGACACAGACGCACAGACACACAGACACGCATGCAGACACAAACACAGACACACCCACGCACGCACGCGCAGACACAGACACACCCACGCGCATGCAGACACAAACACAGACACACCCACGAACGCGCGCGCGCAGACACAGACACACAGACTTACCCACGCGCTCGCGCGCGCTCGCTCGCGCGCGCCCTCGTGCACGCGCACCCCCACGCGCACGCGCACAGACACAGACACATACACAAACACAGACACACATACACACAGACACAGACACACAGACACAGACACACAGACACACCCACGCGCGCGCGCAGACACAGACAAAGATACACAGACATACAGACACACCCACACGCGCGCGCTCGCGCTCGCGCACCAGCACGCGCATGCTCACAGACACAGACACAAACACACAGACACAGACATGGAGATACACATACACACACACACACACGCACGCGCACGCACGCATGCGCGCGCGCCTGCACGCACACACACGTATACTCACACACACATAGAGACACACAGATATACACACACAGACACAGACACACAGACACACAAACGCAGACATAGACACAGATACAGACTCAGAGACACACACGCAGACACAGACACACACACACACACACAGACACACACAGACACACACACACAGACACAGACACAGACACACACACAGACACAGACACAGACACAAACACAGACACATACACACAGACACAGACACACAGACACACAGACACACCCAGGCGCAAGCGCACGTGCCCGCACACCCACGCGCTCGCACACCCACGTACGCCTGCCCGCACGCACACACGCACACAACTCACACACACACGCACGCACACGCGCAGACGCACAGACATAGACACATACACATACACACACAGACACACACACATACACAGATACAGACACACAGATACACAGACACACAGACACACACACAGACACAGACACACACGCGTACGCGCACGCGCGCGCGCCCACGCCCACGCGCCCGCCCTCGCGCACGCGCACGCACGCACCCACCCATACGCACACACAGACACACACACACACAAAGACATAGACACAGATACAGACACACAGACACACACACGCACGCGCGTGCAGACGCAGACGCAGAGCAGACGCGCACGTGCACAGACACAGACACACAGACACACTCACATACACACACACAGACACAGACACACACACAGACACATACACAGACACAGACACAAAGACACACAGAGACACAGACACACAGACACAGACACAGACACACAAACACAGATAGAGACACAGACACAAAGACACACAGAGAGACACAGACATACCCATGCGCACGCGCGCACACAGACACAGACACACAGACACATCCACACATACCCGCACACGCACGCGCACGCACATAGATACAGACACACACAGACACACACACGCACACACACACAGACACACACACACAGACACACACACAGACACACACACATAGACACAGACACAGACACACACGCACACACACACACAGACACACACACACAGACACACACACAGACACACGCACACACACAACACACACACACATACAGAGAGAGACACAGACACAGACACACCCACACACACGTGCAGACACAGACGCACAGACACACAGACACAGACACTGATACAGACACACAGACACACACACACACACACAGACATACACACAGACACACACACAGACACTCACACAGATACAAACACAGACACAGACACACAGACACACATACATACACACACAGACACACACAGACATAAGCATAGACGCACAGACACACAGACACACCCACGCGCGTGCACACAGACACAGACACACCCACGCGCACACGCACAGACACAGACACATAGACACACAGATACATCCATGCGCGCGCAGACACAGACACAGACGCATAGACACACAGACACACCCACGCGCATGCAGACACAAACACAGACACACCCACACACGTGCGCGCAGACACTGACACACCCACGCGCAAGCAGACATAAACACAGACACACCCACGCGCGCGCGCGCAGACACAGACACACAGACATACCCACGCGCTCGCGCGCGTTCGCTCGCGTTCGCACTCGTGGATGCGCACCCCCACGTGCACGCGCACAGACACAGACACAAACACAGACACACATACACTCAGACACATACACACAGACACACAGACACAGACACACAGACACACCCACGCGCGCGCGCAGACACAGACACAGATACACAGACATACAAACACACCCACACGCGCGCGCGCTCGCGCACGCGCACCAGCACGCGCATGCTCAAAGACACAGACACACAGACACACACACAGACACACAACAGACACAGACACAGACACACAGACACAGACACACAAACACACAAACACACACACACACGCACGGGCACGCCCGCACGCGCCTGCGCACTCGCACGCACGCGCCTGCACGCACACACACACGCACACACACACACACACACATAGAGACACACAGATATACACACAGACACAGACACACAGACACACAAACACAGACACAGACATAGACACAGACACAGAGACATAGACACAGACACAAACACAGACACACACACAGACACAGACACACACAGACACACAGACACACACACACAACACACATACACACACACACAGACACAGACACACAGACACAGACACAGACACACACACAGACACAGACACACACACAGACACACAGACATAAACACACAGACACAAACACACAGACACACAGACACACCCACGCGTACGCGCACGTGCCCGCGCCTGCACGAGTGCGCGCGCACCCGCACGTGCATGCGCACGCGCACAGACACAGACACAAACACACTTCCACACAGACATACACACACAGACACATACACAGACATAGACACATACATAGACACTGACACAGACACACACACACACAGAGAGAGAGAGAGAGAGACACACAGACATAGGCATAGATGGAGACGCAGACACGCACGCGCAAGCGCACAGACACACAAACATACAGACACACACACACACACACAGACAGACACACCCACGTGCGCGCGCGCTCGCGCGCACGCACACCCGCACACGCACGCGCACAGACACATACGCAAACACAGACACACAGACATAGACACACAGACACACACAAACACAGACACACCCACGCGCACACAGACACAGACACAGACATACAGACACACATACACACCCACGCACGCGCGCTCGCGCACGCGCACAGACACAGACACACACCCAGCCACACAGACACACACACACACACACAGACACACAGACACACCCACGCACGCGCGCAGACACAGACACAAACACACAGACACACAGACACACCCACGCGCACCTGCACGCGCATCCGCACAGACATAGACACAGACACATACACAGATACAAACACACAGACATACACAGACACAGACACAAACACACAGACACAGACACAGACACGGACATAGAGAGACACATACACGTGCACGCACACGCATGCACGCGCACGCCCACGCACGCACGCACGCGTACGCCCGCTCGCACACGCACGCATGCCCGCCCGCAATCATACTCGCACACAACACACACACACACACACCCTCGCGCATGCGCACGCGTACAAACATAGACACAGACACAGACACACACACACACACACACAGACACGCATATACACAGACACACAGCGCGCAAGCGGACAGACACACACGCGCAAGGGCACAGACACAGACACACAGACACACATATAGACAGACACACAGACACACACACACACACACAGACACACACATAGACACACACACAGACACACATACACAGACACACAGACACACACAGACACACACAGACACTGACACACACACACAGACAGACACACACACACGGACATAGGCATAGACGCAGACGCAGACGCGCACGTGCAGAGACATAGACACAAACACAGACATAGGCACACATACACACACAAACACAGACACACAGACACACCCACGCGCGCGCAGACACAGACACACAGACACACAGACATACCCACGCACACGTGCGCTCGCGCATGCGCACAGACACAGACACACACACACACACAGACATACAGACACACCCACGCGCGCACGTAGACACAGACACAAAGACACAGACACACACACAGACACACAGACACACCCACGCACGCGCAGACACATACACAAACACACATACACACAGACACACCCACACGCACCCGCACGCGCATCCGCACAGACACATACACAGACACAAACACACAAGCACACACACAGACACACACACAGGCACACAGACACACAGACACAAACACATAGACACACAGACACATACACGTGCACGCGTACGCACGCACACGCACGCGCATTCGCGCACGCGCACACGCACGCACTCCCGCACGCACGCACACACACACGCACACAACACACATACGCACACACCCACACGCACACGCACGCGCACGCGTACAAACATAGACACAGACACACATACACACAGACACACACACAGACACAGAAACAGAAACACAGACATACAGACATAGGCATAGACACACATAGAGACACACACGTGCAAGCGCACAGACACAGACATAGACAAAGACACACAGACACACACACAGACACATACACAAACACACACACACATAGACACACAGACCTACACACAGACACACACACACAGGCATAGACGTAGACGCAGACGCGGAAGCGCACGCGCACGTGCAAAGACACAGACGTAGACACACAGACACACAAACACAAACACACAGACACAGACACACAGACACATACACACACACACACAGACACATAGACACACACACACACACACTGAGACACAGACACACCCACACGTGCACGCGCACGCGCACAGACACAGACACACACACACACAGACACACAGACACATAGACATACACACACACACACTGAGACACAGACACACCCACACGTGCGCGCAGACACAGACACAGACACACAGACACACCCACGTGCGCGTGCACGCTCGCGCACCCGCACGCGCATGCGCACAGACACAGACACAGACACAAAGACACAGAGACACAGACACAGACACACAGACACACACACAGACACAGACTTAGACACAGACACATACGTAGACACAGAGACACAGAGACACGCACACGCGCACCCGCACTCGCACGCACGCGCCCGCGCTCGCTCGCACGCACACACAGACACATACACACACACACAGAGACACACCCAACACACACACATAGAGACACACAGACACATACACAAACATAGAGACACAAAGACACACACACACGCACGCGCACGCGCACGCATGCACCTGCACGCACGCCTACACACGCACGCAAACTCACGCATGCTCGCGCGCCCGCACCACGCACACACACGCACACAACACACACACACGCACGCACGCGCATGCGCACGTGCACAGACACAGAGACAAACACACAGACACAGACACACACAGACACACAAACAAACACATGCACAGACACAGACACAGACATAGATACACAGACACACACACAGACACAGACACAGACACACACACGCACACGCACGCGCACACGCCCACGCATTCGCACACGCCCATGCCCACACGCACGCACGCACCCATACACACAGACACACACATACAGACACAGACACAGACACACGGACACATAGACACACACGCGCGCACACACGCACACGCACAGACGCAGACACAGACGCAGACGTAGATGCAAACGCAGACGCAGACGCAGACGCGGATGCGCACGGGCACGTGCACAGACACATACACACAGACAGACACACACACACACACACAAACACAGACAAAGACACGGACACAGACACAGACACACAGACACATACACACACACACACACAGACACATAGACACACACACACACACACTGAGACACAGACACACCCACACGTGCACGCGCACGCGCACAGACACACACACACACACACACAGACACACAGACACATAGACATACACACACACACACACTGAGACACAGACACACCCACACGTGCGCGCAGACACAGACACAGACACACAGACACACCCACGTGCGCGTGCACGCTCGCGCACCCGCACGCGCATGCGCACAGACACAGACACAGACACAAAGACACAGAGACACAGACACAGACACACAGACACACACACAGACACAGACTTAGACACAGACACATACGTAGACACAGAGACACAGAGACACGCACACGCGCACCCGCACTCGCACGCACGCGCCCGCGCTCGCACGCACGCACACACAGACACATACACACACACACAGAGACACACCCAACACACACACATAGAGACACACAGACACATACACAAACATAGAGACACAAAGACACACACACACGCACGCGCACGCGCACGCATGCACCTGCACGCACGCCTACACACGCACGCAAACTCACGCATGCTCGCGCGCCCGCACCACGCACACACACGCACACAACACACACACACGCACGCACGCGCATGCGCACGTGCACAGACACAGAGACAAACACACAGACACAGACACACACAGACACACAAACAAACACATGCACAGACACAGACACAGACATAGATACACAGACACACACACAGACACAGACACAGACACACACACGCACACGCACGCGCACACGCCCACGCATTCGCACACGCCCATGCCCACACGCACGCACGCACCCATACACACAGACACACACATACAGACACAGACACAGACACACGGACACATAGACACACACGCGCGCACACACGCACACGCACAGACGCAGACACAGACGCAGACGTAGATGCAAACGCAGACGCAGACGCAGACGCGGATGCGCACGGGCACGTGCACAGACACATACACACAGACAGACACACACACACACACACAAACACAGACAAAGACACGGACACAGACACAGACACACACGCGCACGCGCGCGCGTCCGCGCACACGTGTACGCGCACATCCACGCCTACGCGCATGCGCACGCATGCACGCATGCACCCATACACAAACACAAAGACACACGGATAGACACATACACACACAGACACAGACACACAGACACACAAACATACACACGCGCGCGTACGCGCAAAGACGCATACGCAGATGCAGATGTAGACGCAGACGCGCTTGCGTACGCGTACAGACACAGACACATACACACAGACACACATACACAGACAGACACAGACACAGACACAAACACACAGACACACAGACACAGACACAGACACAGACACCGATACAGACACAGACACAGACGCATACACACACAGAGAGAGAGAGAGAGATAGACACACAGACACAGACATACCCACGCGCACATACACAGACACAACACACAGACACAGACATACCCACGCGCACAGACACAGACACAGATACACAGACACACCCACGCGCACGCGCACGCGTACAGACACAGACACAGACACGGACACAGACACACAGACACACACAAACACACAGACACACACACACACAGATACACACACATACACACACAAGATACACACACACACACAGAGAGAGAGAGAGAGAGACAGACACACAGACACAGACACAGACACACCCACGTGCACGCACGCGCGCTCAGACACAGACGCAGAGACACATAGACACACAGACACAGACAAAGACGCACACACACACAGACACAGATATAGACACACACAGACGCACACACAGACATACACACAGACACAGACACAGATATAGACACAAACACACAGACACACACACACACAAACATATACACAGACACAGACATAGACGGAGACGCAGACGCAGATGCAGACGTGCACGCGCACGCGCACGCGGACAGACACAGACACACAGACACACACACACACACACACAGAGTCACAGACACAGACACAGACACACAAACAAACCCACGCATGCGCGCAGACACAAACACAGACACACAGACACACAGACACACCCACGTGCGTGCAGACACATACACAGACACACCCATGCACGCATGCACGCAGACACAAACACAGACACAAAGACACACCTACGCGTGCGCGCTCGCTCACACGCGCACTTGCGCACGTGCACCCGTACGCACAAGCGCATAGACACAGACACACACAAACACATACACAGACACAGACACACAGACACACACACACAGACACGGACACACATACACACCCACGCACGCGCGCAGACACAGACACAAGGACACACCCACGCGCGCGCGCCCGCTCGCGCACGCGCATCTGCACGCGCATGCGCACAGACAAAGACACAGACACAGACACACACACACACACAGAGACACAGACACAGACACACAGACACACAGACACAGACACAGAGACACACAGACACACGCACGCACACGCACGCGCACGGACGCCCGCGCACACGCGCTCTCACGCACGCGCACGCGCGCGCACGTACACACACATAGACACACACACACAGAGAGAGAGAGAGACAGACACAACACAGAGACACATAGACACATACACGCGCACGCGCACGCGCCCGCTTGCATGCACACGCACACACACGCACGCCCGCACGCCCGCACACACGCACACACACTCGCACACAACACACACACATACACACACACGCACACATAGACACAGACACACACACACATACACACGCATAGACACATACACAGACAAAGACACAAACACACAGACACACAGACACACATGCGCGCGCGCAGACGCAGACGCAAATGTAAACGCAGATGCAGACGCGTACGCGCACACGCACAGACACATACACACACAGACACACACACTCACAGACACAGAAACAGACACAGACACAGACACAGACACAGACACGGACACGGACACAGACACACAGACACACAGACACACAAACACACAAACACACAGACACACAGATACAGACACAGACACATACACACAGACACAAACACAGACACAGACACACATACACACACAGACACCGACAGAGACACAGACATACCCACGCACGCGTGCTCACAGACACAGACACAAAGATACAGACACACAGACACACCCACGCGCACGCGCACGTGCACAGACACAGACACAGACATACAGACACATAGACACACACAGACACACATACACACACACACACATACACAAACACACAGAGAGAGAGCGATACAGACACACAGACACAGACACAGACACTCCCACGCGCACGAGCGCGCACAGACATAGACGCACAGACACACAGACACATAGTCATAGACACAAGCACAGACACAGACACACACACGCACACACACACACACACACACACACACAAACACACATACAGACACACACACAGACACACACAAACACACACACACACACAGAAACATACACAGACACAGACACATAGATACACACACACACAGGCATAGACGCAGACGTAGACGCAGACGCGCACGCGCACGCGCACAGACACACACACACACACACACACACACACACACACAGACACACAGACACACCCACGCGCGCGTGCAGACACAGACACAGACGCACAGACACACAGACACACCCACACGTCCGCAGACACAACACATACACACCCACGCACGCGCGCGCGCAGACATAGACACAGACACACCCATGCGCGCGCGCACTCGCTCAAGCGCGTACTCCCTCGCGCGCGCCCTCACGTACGCGCACCCGCACCACACGCGCACAGACACAGACACATACACACAGAGACACATAGACACCACCACGCGCGCGTGCGCGAGCACGCACACGCGCACAGACACAGACATAGATACAAAGACACAGACACACGGACACACACACACACAGACACAGACACAGACACGGACACACAGAAACACAGACACACAGACACAGACACAGACACAGAGACACACAGACACACACGCGCGCGCGCGCACGCGTACAGACACAGACACAGACACGGACACAGACACACAGACACACACAAACACACAGACACACACACACAGATACACACACATACACACACAAGATGCACACACACACAGAGAGAGAGAGAGAGAGACAGACACACAGACACAGACACAGACACACCCACGTGCACGCACGCGCGCTCAGACACAGACGCAGAGACACATAGACACACAGACACAGACAAAGACGCACACACACACAGACACAGATATAGACACACACAGACGCACACACAGACATACACACAGACACAGACACAGATATAGACACAAACACACAGACACACACACACACAAACATATACACAGACACAGACATAGACGGAGACGCAGACGCAGATGCAGACGTGCACGCGCACGCGCACGCGGACAGACACAGACACACACACACACACACACAGAGTCACAGACACAGACACAGACACACAAACAAACCCACGCATGCGCGCAGACACAAACACAGACACACAGACACACAGACACACCCACGTGCGTGCAGACACATACACAGACACACCCATGCACGCATGCACGCAGACACAAACACAGACACAAAGACACACCTACGCGTGCGCGCTCGCTCACACGCGCACTTGCGCACGTGCACCCGTACGCACAAGCGCATAGACACAGACACACACAAACACATACACAGACACAGACACACAGACACACACACACAGACACGGACACACATACACACCCACGCACGCGCGCAGACACAGACACAAGGACACACCCACGCGCGCGCGCCCGCTCGCGCACGCGCATCTGCACGCGCATGCGCACAGACAAAGACACAGACACAGACACACACACACACAGAGACACAGACACAGACACACAGACACACAGACACAGACACAGAGACACACAGACACACGCACGCACACGCACGCGCACGGACGCCCGCGCACACGCGCTCTCACGCACGCGCACGCGCGCGCACGTACACACACATAGACACACACACACAGAGAGAGAGAGAGACAGACACAACACAGAGACACATAGACATATACACGCGCACGCGCACGTGCCCGCTTGCATGCACACGCACACACACGCACGCCCGCACGCCCGCACACACGCACACACACTCGCACACAACACACACACATACACACACACGCACACATAGACACAGACACACACACACATACACACGCATAGACACATACACAGACAAAGACACAAACACACAGACACACAGACACACATGCGCGCGCGCAGACGCAGACGCAAATGTAAACGCAGATGCAGACGCGTACGCGCACGCGCACAGACACATACACACACAGACACACACACTCACAGACACAGAAACAGACACAGACACAGACACAGACACAGACACAGACACGGACACGGACACAGACACACAGACACACAGACACACAAACACACAGACACACAGATACAGACACAGACACATACACACAGACACAAACACAGACACAGACACACATACACACACAGACACCGACAGAGACACAGACATACCCACGCACGTGTGCTCACAGACACAGACACAGAGATACAGACACACAGACACACCCACGCGCACGCGCACGTGCACAGACACAGACACAGACATACAGACACATAGACACACACAGACACACATACACACACACACACATACACAAACACACAGAGAGAGAGCGATACAGACACACAGATACAGACACAGACACTCCCACGCGCACGAGCGCGCACAGACATAGACGCACAGACACACAGACACACAGTCATAGACACAAGCACAGACACAGACACACACACGCACACACACACACACACACAAACACACATACAGACACACACACAGACACACACAAACACACACACACACACAGATACATACACAGACACAGACACATAGATACACACACACACAGGCATAGACGCAGACGTAGACGCAGACGCGCACGCGCACGCGCACAGACACACACACACACACACACACACACACACACAGACACACCCACGCGCGCGTGCAGACACAGACACAGACGCACAGACACACAGACACACCCACACGTCCGCAGACACAACACATACACACCCACGCACGCGCGCGCGCAGACATAGACACAGACACACCCATGCGCGCGCGCGCTCGCTCAAGCGCGTACTCCCTCGCGCGCGCACTCACGTACGCGCACCCGCACCACACGCGCACAGACACAGACACATACACACATACACACAGAGACACATAGACACCACCACGCGCGCGTGCGCGAGCACGCACACGCGCACAGACACAGACATAGATACAAAGACACAGACACACGGACACACACACACACAGACACAGACACAGACACGGACACACAGAAACACAGACACACAGACACAGACACAGACACAGAGACACACAGACACACACGCGCGCGCGCGCATGCAAGTGCACTTGTGCGCACGCGCCCGTGCACGTACACACGCACACAGTCACACACAGACACACAGACACAAACAGACTCACACACATACACACAAACACACATACACAGACACAGACACAGAGACACAGACACAGACACAGATACAGACACACACACTCAAACACAACACACACAGACACAGACACACAGACACAGACACAGACACATACACACAGACACAGACACAGACAGAGACACACAGAGAGAGAGAGAGACATACACAGACACACAGTCACACAAAGACATACACACAGACACACACACACAGACACACATACACACAGACACACATACACACAGACACAGACACAGACACACACACACACACACAGATACACCCATGCGCGCGCGCATCGCGTGCACCCTCACGCGCTCGCGCAAGCAAACAGACACAGATACAGACACACAGACATACACACACATAAACACACACACAGACACACACACACTGACAAACACACAGACACAGGCATAGACGTAGCCGCAGACACAGACGCAGACGCAGACGCGCACACGCACACGCACAGACATAGACACAGATACAGACACACAGACACACACACACACACACAGACACACACACACACACACACATACAGACACACAGACAAACCCACGCGCACGTGCCCACGCGTGCGCAGTCACAGACACAGACACAACCACACGCGCGAGCACTTGCGCACACGCACAGACACAGACAAGACAAAGACACAAACATAGACACAGACACAGACACACAGATACAGAGACACAGACACACACAGACACAAACACAGATACAGACACACATATACACAGACACACAGGCACATAGACACAGACACATACGCAAACACAGACACACAAAGAGACACACACGCGCACGTGCACGCGCCCCCGCACGCATGCCCGCACGCACACCCCCATACACACACACAGACACACACACACACACATGCACGCACACATGCATACACACACAGACACAGACACAGACACAGACACAGACACACACACGCGCGCGTGCGCAGACGCAGACGCAGACTCAGATGCAGAGAAGACGCGCACGCGCACGCGCACGCGCACGCGCACAGACACAGACAGAGACACATAGACACACACACAGACAGACAGACACAGACACAAACACAGACACACACACAGACACATGCACAAAGACAGACACAAACACACAGACACAGACACAGACACACAGACGCATACACACACAGACCCAGACACAAAGACAGACACAAACACACAGACACATACACACACAGACCCACACAAACAGAGACACAGACACCCAGACACAGACATACCCACGTGCACAGACACAGACACAAACACACAGACACACAGACACACCCACGCGCACGCGCACAGACACAGACACACAGACACACACACATACACACACACACACACCCAGACACACACACACACACAACACACACACAGACACAGACACAGACACACCCACATGCACGCACGCGCGCGTAGACACGGACGCACTGACACAGACACTGACACACAGACACACAGACACACACAAACACAGACACAGACACACTCACAAACACAGACACACACAAACACAGACACACACAGATACAGACACAGACACAGACACACAGACACACACACACACAAACACACATACAGACACATGCATAGACGTAGACACAGACGCAGACGCGCACGCGCACGCGCAGAGAAACAGACACAGATACACAGTCACACAGACACACACTCACTCACACACACAGACACACCTGCACGCGCACGCAGACACAGAAACACCCACGTGTGCGCAGACACAGACGCAGGCACACCCACAAACGCGCGTGCAGACACAGACAGAGACACACATACGCGCGCGCGCGCTCGCTTGCACGCGCACGCGCGCACGCGCACCCGCACAGACACAGACAAAGACACAGACACAGACACACAGACACACAGACACACAGATACACACACACACATACACACACACGCGCGCGCGTGCCGAAACAAACACAGACACACAAACACACCCATGCGCGGGCGCGCTCACGCGCGCGCACTCGCACGCACATGCGCACACACACAGACACAGACACAAAGGCATAGACACACAGACACAGACACAGACACACAGACACATACACAGAGACAGAGACACACAAACACACACACGTGCACGCGCACTCGCACGCACGCGCCCGTCCACGCATGCACGCAGACAAACACACACACAGACACATAGATATACACACACAGACACACAGACACATACACAAACACAGAGACACAGATACAGACACAGACACAGACACACACACACAGACACAGACACGCACACACACAGACACACAGACACACACACAACACACAACACACACACACGCACACGCACATAGACATAGACAAACAGACACAGACACACACACACACACATACAGACACATACAAAGACACAAACACAGACATAGACACAAACACAGACACACACACATACACATACACACACACACACAGAGACACACAGACACATACAGAGACACACAGACACACAGACACACACACGTTCGTGTGCATGCGCCCGCAGGCACGTGCCCGCGCATTCGCGCGCACGTGCACGCGCACGCACGTACGCAGACACACACACACACACACAGACACATAGATATACACAAACGGACACAAACACAGAGACACAGACACAGACACAGAGACACAGACACAGACACACACACACACACACAAACACAGACACAGACACACACACACACACACAAACACACACACACACAACACACACACAGACACAGACACACACACACACACACAGACACAGATACACACGTAGACACAAACATAGACACACACACATACACACACACAAACACACAGACGCAGATACACATACACACAGACATACCCA
>JAZKJV010000532.1:0-322458 GCA_037367405.1 Ottelia alismoides | reverse complement strand
TTTATGCGATGCCCAATGCTCGTATTATGATCCACCAACCTCAGAGCGGATGTGGGGTATGTTAAGGTTACAGAATTGCTTGAAGAAAATCAGACTTTGAAATCATATGGTGATTTAAACTATTCCGTATATGCAGGGTCATGTAGAGGATGTCAGACGCCAAGTCAATGAAGCTGTCCAATCTCGTCATGCAAGTCTTATTTAGTTATAGCTTTTTGGATTTTGGATAGCCAAACAAGCCTTCCCGAATTCTTTTTTTTGCATCCTTACTAATTCTGAGAAAAATGCATTGTACTAGACATGGGCACTGGTGCATACTGGTCTACTCTTTAGAACCAGCATAAACAAGTTGACGAAATCTGCTCTTAATTTTGACTTATTACTGGAGATCTCAGAAGTTGTTTCTAAATGCTTGCTTGTATTAATAGAGTTTTGACCGTCATTGCAAGGTTAAACCAAGCTAATCCCTACAAGTAGCACTATACATATATTTTATTGAGACCAAGAGATGTCTAGTAAGAGTTTCTAGATTTCCACTTCATATTATTAGAGTAGTCAACAAGTCGGTTAAAGGTCTTCCATTTTGTATGGAGATACACCACACCAAGAACTATATTTTCCCCCAATCCATGCTCCTAGACAACATCCTTTTTTCTTTGAAGTAATTTTAACAACTTGATTATCATGACTTTCACCTGGTACCAATCAAAATTTCTACGTTGCATCCAAAGATCTTCATTGACAAGGAATCTACCAAGTTAACATCCGTCATTTGAAACTGTTATAGAAATAGTATTTACGTTATTTGTTGTGAAAGGAAATATTGGAATAGTTTATTTCGAGTTCCTAGGGATCTTTTATATACGGAGGAAACCCCTACGGCTACAAAGAGAGGCCATATGCCATTCATAGAAAGAGAAATAAATACAAATAAAAAGAGAACAACAACGTCCCTTCGACACTCTCCCTCATGCTGGAGCATAAATGTCTATTATGCTCATCTTGGATGCACATTTCTGGAAGGGACTTCTGAAGAGAGCTTTTGTGATAATATTAGCTATTTGATTGGTAGAGCTGACATAAGATATGGATATGAAATCCTTCTGAATCATATCTCTCGTGCAATGACAATCCACCTCTATATATTTTGTTTACTCATAAAAGGCTTGATTATTTGCAATAAAAAGTGCTGCCAGTTTGTATAACTTCATGCTCATTATACACCTCCATGCTCATCTTGTAAATGTTTCTGTTCACCATTTAAACCACCAATGCCATCAATTGAAACCAAATTTTCAGAAGTTACTTGAGGCGTGCTAGATGTTGGGGAAGTTATTGGAGCATGGAGAACATGCTGTTGTATATTTGTAGTAGGAGTAGAAGAACAACCTCATCTCCAGACTCAGAGGTATTCAACCTGTCACCTATAGGAGTATAATACTTGATGGACTCGAAGAAAGTAACATCAACACTAACATAGTATTTTCCCTATACATGATCATGACACCTATAACCCTTTTGAGTACTAGAGTATCCTACAAACATATATTTGACATCTCTAGGAGCGAGCTCGTCACGATTGGATGTAGAAGGTGGACAAATGCCATAAAACCAAAAACCCATGGAGTAAGAGAGATAAGGTCCTTCTCAGGAAAAACAAGAAAGGGTGCCTTTTCACCCAAAATGGTAGAAGGCATCCGATTGATGAGGTAAGATGCTATCATCACAACATCACCATAAAAGGAATGAGGAGCTTGACTCTGTATTAGAAGGGTTCTTGTGATGTCCATGAAGTGATGGTGTTTGCATTCCTCAACACCGTTCTGCTGTGAAGTATAAGTGCATGATGTTTGCTGGATAATGTCTCGTGAACTAAAGAATTGGGACAGTTGAATTACAGAACTCTAGAGCATTATCGGAATGAATGCATTTAATAGAAGTAGAGAAAATATTCTTCATTTTAATCACAAAATTTTTTAATAATAGTACTAGCACATACTTATTCTTTAACAAAACACCCATGACAGTATGGAGAAATCATCCACAACAATCAAATAATACCTGTGCCCCTGATGATCTAGGACATGAGTTAGATCCCACACATCAAAATGATTAAGTTCAAAAGGATTATGACTACTATGACCTTGATGACTTGGAAAGCTAGACCGATGATGCTTTCGAAGTTAACATAGTTTATACTAAAAAGTGGACTTGATAGAGACATCATGGATAAGATGACATATCTTCTACAATGGAAGATGATTAAATTGGAGATGCCAAGTACATGGAGAGACTTATCCAGCAGAAAGCGAGTTAGCACCAGTATAAGGAGATTGGATCACCTGTAAAGCCCTCTGTTAGTAATGTATCCTCCGACTTAATTATTTATTATTGTAATCCCATTAGGGGCACTTATGTATTTTCTCATATTGAGTTCTCTAGGGTTTTATCCTATATAAGGACCCCTAAACCTCCAAAATAATACAAGTCATTTTGATTCTCTCTTTCTACACATGGTATCAGAGCAGCGATCCTACACCAGTGCCCTGACCTAAATCCCACCCACCACCGTCAGCCTCCTTCCACAGGCGCCTCCGCAACGGCGCTCCGGGGTTCCTCCCTCCCTCCGACGGCACTCTGGGCGGCGCTCGAGCCCCCTCGCCAACGCTCTCAGCCGCTCCAAGCGCCTCCGATAGGCACTCTAGGAACTTCCTCTCTTTCTGACAGCGCACTAGGTCCCCTCTAGCACCCCCACATGCTTCAGGACCGTCGCCCATGCGGCTCTCCTCCCGTACAACGGCGTTCCAACACCCAGTCGGTCTCCTCCCGTGCCTCCGACCTCTTCTCCAGGCTCCTTCTCTGCCTGACCCCCCCCCCCCCCCCCCCACCCACCCTCGGTGCTCCAGAACCTAGGGTACCGTCTAGCATCTTCGCCTAAACCCTATGCACCTTCGCTCAGTGCCTCCTCGACGCTTCAGGCCCTAGGGCATCTCCTGGCACCTCTTCCTAGGCCCTGGGACATCTCCTGGACTATGCCCTAGGAACTCCAGCTCATAGGACTCCACTCCAGATCTCTGCAGGTCCTTCCAGGATTCCAGTAGCGCCGTCTTCTGATGCTTCTTCCAACAACTCCACTTCCTGCTCCAGGACCTAGGACACTACTACCTGGCCTCTTCATCGATGCATTCCTAAAACTTCTTGATGCTTGATTGATTACGACTACTGGAATTATCTGGGTCACTAACTTCTTGATCTGTACGGCCACCATGGCTTCTGTTGAGCCCTAGCATCTATACCTAACTTCTTTTGTGATTGTCCAGGGCATGTCTATCAAACTAAAGGGCTCTGAAAACTATGTACTATGGTCTCGATCTTTCAGGGTGTTTTTTGGTGGTCAGCGAAAGAACTGTCCTTACTAAAGATCCGTCAAAGGAGATAGACAAGGATTATGATACCTGGTATGTGGACAACTGCCAAGTGATCACGTGGATGACTAATAGCGTTTGATCAAAATATCGCAATCGAAACTTCTCTACAAGGAGACGACAAAAGCTATGTGGGAAAGTCTTGAGAATACTTACTCCCAAAAGACGACCAAGTCCAAGCTCTCTGATATCTACACACGTATTTGGTCTGCAAATCAAGGAGATACGCCCTTGATCGAGTACTATCGACTCCTCAGAAGCCTGTTTGAGGAGCTTCTTATCTTCCAGCCTGCTTGCTGTGATAAGCAGATTGGAGAACGTGCAGAATGACAAGTATATCGATTCTTATCATGATTACAACCACGTTATAAGGCTGTGAAGGATCAATTTCTGACTGCTGCTACTCTACCCAGCCTTGAGATCATTTTTGGTCGTCTACAGGAACTTGAGTCTCCTTCACCACCTCTGTCTGCTGAGACTACTGCACATGTTGCTAAGGGACGATCCAACTACCAAGGGGGACGTGAGCGTGATTTTGGTCGCGGTCGTGGCTGTGAGTTTGGATGAGATCGTGACATGGGACGCGGACGCGATCCTACTACAGCTTGCTATCCTGCGTGTATACATTGTGGACGCTGGAATCTTCCGTCCGAACGTTGCTGGGCAAAGTTTGGCGTACCTCACACAGCCAACAACGCCTATGAGACAACCTCCTATGATGGCACCTATGATACTGCTGATACCTCTCAAATTCAGCCTTCCAGTGATGGTCAGACTTCCTTTACTGCATCTGAGTATGCTCGACTTTGACAACTGCTGAACTTTGCTAATGACACTACTGCTTCTGTTCCTACTGCTAGTCTAGCCACTACATCAGGTACAATTGCCAGCTCTGCCTCTATATTTGCTCTTGCATGGATCATTGACTCGGGGTGCTTTTACTCATCTGACAGGAGAAGGTAATTTTCTCACCTCCTCACGGCCATCTTCCATTGTGAAGACTGTTCGTGTTGCTAATGGTGCTCATTCACCTATTAGTACTGTATGCACTATGAAGTTTTCCTCTAATCTCCGACTTACTGGAGTTCACTGCGCTCCTGACTTTCCTCTTAGCTTGTTATCTGTTCATAAGCTGTGCGTTGAACTTCACTGTCGAGTTATATTTGATGGGTCGTGCTGCTATTTTCAGGACATCCGGACGAGACATATCTTTGGTGGGGGACATGAGAAGAACGACCTTTATTATCTTGATATCCGTTCTGACTCTGGTTTCACTGGCGCTTTGTCAATCTCTACTGATCCTCTTCTCTGGCATCTTCGTTTTAGTCACCCGTTGGCTAAAGATCTCTCTTTAATGTTCCCCAAATTATCTATACTCAAGCCCTTTGAGTGTGAGGCATGTCAATTCGGGAAACATCATCGAGCGTCATTCCCTGCTTGTACGGAGCCTCGTAATAAAATTCCTTTCTCTTTAGCCATTGCGATGTTTGGGGACCATGTCCGATTTGTTCTATGAGTGGACATAAGTATTTTGTCGTTTTGGTTGGTGATTACAATAGATTGTCTTGGGTCTATCTTTAAAAGAGCGTTCATAGATTAATAAAATTGTGAAAGACTTCTTTTATCATGCAAAGAATATTTTCTCCGATGTGGGTGCTTTTTGCAGCAGCTTTCTTTGCGCTGGCTTGGGACAACCCGTCTTTGCGCTGGCTTGCCCTCTCTGATTGTGGGTGCTTTTTGCAGCAACTTGGTGGCCGGCTCCAACCGTGCGATGCGTGATTTACTGTGGCCGCTGGCTACGCTTTGGCTGTTTGGCTTGCCATGAGCGTGCTTCTTTTCTCAGGGCAAAGATTCTATTTGGAAAATGTAAAATTACAGGTGTCGAGCCTTTTAAGCTCTTGGTGTGTTTAGCGCTCTGAGTGCTTTCCTGTACCTTCTCCCCTTTTCTGTCCCCTTTCAATAAATCTTTGGGGTGAACACCTTCGAGTGTATCCCCCTTTCTTGGCTTCAAAAAAAAAGATATTTTCTCCACTGGTATAAAAATCTTCCGATCCGACAATGCCTTGGAATTCACACGTGACCAAACAAATTTCTTTGCCTCCTAAGGTACCATACAATATACATCAAACCTCCTGCCTATATACATCCCAACAAAATGGCATACCTGAGAGAAAACTAAGGCATCTTCTAAACATTGCCCGTTCCCTCTTACTCAGATGAAAGTTCCCAAGACCTATTGGGTGATGCCCTTATAACCACTGTTTACCTTATTAACATAATTCCATCTACCAACGTAAATGGATCCCATTCTCTCTACTTTACCCAACTGAGTCACCCTTTGCTCTTCCCTTGCGAATTTTTGGATGTGTGTCATTTGTTCATAATTTTCACACTATAGACAAACTTTCTCTGCATGCAATCAAATTTGTCTTCATTGGTTATTCTCGTACTCAAAAGGCTACAGGTGTTATGATCCCACTGGACATCGCTATTATATTTCTGCAGATGTAACCTTTTTTGAGACGACCAGTTTCTTCCAACAATTTGTTATAGATATTCCTCTGGATCTACCACCTCCACCCATCGTCTATAAGCGCAGCCAAATACCTTCTCCACTAGATGCTCCTTTACCCGTGTCTTTGTTGCAGGTTGGTATGTGCCCCTCTAATGCTGTCCGGATGCTCCTCCAAAGCTTCCAATTGCTCTACGCAGAACTAAGAGGCAAGGTACTTCTCATCCTGTGTCCCATTTTACTTCTACTATTGGTTTATCTTTCATTGACAAACGATATGCATATGCTCTTATGACTATTTCCATTCCGAGAGTCCACCATAGTGCTTTACATGATTCATAATGGTGACAGGTCATGGATGAAGAGATGGATGCTCTACATTCCAGGGGGACACGAGATCTAGTGCAGTGTCCAAAGAGAACTAGACCAGTGGTGTGCAGGTGAGTCTTCACGACCAAGCAGTCACCAGAAGCTCGTCTTGTTGCCAAGGGCTTTACACAGACATATGGAGTGGACTACTTTGAGACATTCTCACTAGTTGCACGAATGAGGCCAATACGAACTATACTCTCAGTAGCAGCTAATAAGGTCTGGCCTATTTTTCAATTAGACTCGAAGAATGCGTTTCTATATGACGATCTTGATGAGGAAGGTACATGATGCAGCCTTCAGGTTATGAAGTCGAGGGGAGTGTGTATGTCGACTTCAAAGGGCCATATATAGCCTAAAGCAGAGCCCAAGGGCATGGTTCGATAGACTTACTACTGAGATCAGTATACTTGGCTTCCGAAAAACAATCTCTGATTATTCTGTGTTTGTCAGATGGCGAACAACATGTACTGTTATACTTGCAGCCTATGTAGATGATATGGTTGTCACATGTGATGATAGCAAAGGGATACTGGAGACCAAGGCCTTTCTTCCGAAGGTTCTTGTTAGCAAGGACCTTGGTCCACTACGCTATTTCTTGGGTATAGAAGTACTACGCACTACAGAGGGCCTTTATCTCTCACAGAGGAAATACCGCTTGGACATCCTTACTGAAGCCGGATTACTTGGATGCAAACCCTATGATATTCTGCAGTTTCAAAGAAACACTCCACATCTTCTGATCCTGTCTTCGAAGATGTTACTCGATACACAAGCCTGGTTGGCAAACTTCTTTACCTTACTGTCACCAGACCAAATATTTCTTATGCAAGGAGCAGAGCTAACCAACACATGGAGAAACCTTGTTATAGTCACTAGCAGGATGTTCTTATGATTCTACGATACCTGAAGGAATCACCAAGGCGTGGCCTCTTCTATGGGGCAAACGAGTACACTGATATTATTGCATATGATGATGCTAATTACGCATGCTCGTCACAGGATCGACGCTCCACCACGGGATATGCTATGATGGTTGGATGAAACCTTGTTACTTGGCGAAGCAAAAAGCAGACTGTTGTATCCAGATCCAGTGCAGAAGCAGAGTACAGGGTGATGGCTCAAGCTACTTGTGAGATCACGTGGTTATTAACTTTTCTGGAAGAGCTTGGTATTATTGTCACTATTCCTATTCCCCTATACTATGACAACAAATCTGCTACATACATTGCCACAAATCCTGTGTTTTATGAGCGAATTGAGCATATCAATCATTATTGCCATTTTGTTCGTGATGCTGCGTGGAAGGATTACTACTCTTCACATCAAAACAGATCTTCAGCTTGCAGATATATTCACAAAGGCTTTACCTAAGGAGCGACTTTCCTGGATTGTTTCCAAGTTGGGCATGACTGATAAATATGCCCTAACTTGAGGGGGAGTGTTAGTAATGTATAGTCTGACTTAATTATCATTATTGTATTCCCGTTAGGGGCTCTTATGTATTTTCTCCCAAGGTTGCAAAAGTCGGTAGTTACTCGGTCGGTCGGGTCACTGACTAAGGATTAATTAGTAGTCGGGCGATTAATCGGATTTAGTCGGACTTTAATCGGCTTTGATTTTTTAAATATATAATTTATTTTTATGCATATGTTATTATATACTTACATAGATTTATATATCTTTTTACTATCATAATGAATCAAAAGAAGTAACTGAATTTAAATAAAACTTTAAGCATATTAGAATAAGTTTGCTTTTTTAAAAGTAAAAAAAATATGGTATCTTCAAGCAAAAATTGGTTGACTAGTAGACATAGTCGGAATTAGTCAGTACTCAGTCGGCCACCCCATTGACTAGACTAGTCGGACCTACTAGTCGGGCTACTCGGGTGACTTCTACAACATTGTTTTCTCCTATTGAGCTCTCTCGGGTTTCATCCTATATAAGGACCCCTAGACCTCCAAAATAATACAAGTCATGTTCATTCTCTTTTTCTTCACACCCTCTATGCTCACAACCACATCCAATCACCCTGCCCATGAGTATATCTTGAAAAACAAAGGAAACATGATCAAATATGAGTATAAATTTTTTGTAATTTGACTCAGATAATAAATTCATTGAGAACTCTGGTACATGAAGAACATTCTGCAGGCGCATTGAGGGAGTCAAATGGACCTCCCCCTGTTCGGTGATGGGAGGATGTGTCCCATCGACAATTACCACTGATCTACCATCTTGTACTATTGCGGAAAATACTTCATTGTTTATTCATAGAGCTCAAAGATTCTCTTATATAGAAGAGAGAACCCCTAATGGGTAAATTACATAATAATAAGGAATGAGAAGAGTAACATAACATAAAAACTCTCAACACTTCCCTTAAGCTGGAGCATAGATGTCTATTAGGCTCATCCTGAAACAACATCTCCGAAAGGGTCCTCAGACAAGATCTTTGGTGAGCATGTCTGTTGTGTGTTCACTTAAGCTAATATAAGAGGTAGAAATGAGGCACTACTGGATCATGTCTCGAGTGTAGTGACAATCTACCTTGATATGCTTGGTCCTCATGAAAGGCTGGGTTGTTGGCATAAAAAGTCCAGCCTGGTTGTCGCATTGGAGGTGCATGAGAAGATTCACCTCAATAACTAGTTAGTCAAAACAGATCTGACCCACACCATCTTATGTATTCCATTGTGCCATGGCTCTATTTTATGATTTTGCGCTAGATCTGGTGACAATTGTTTGCTTCTTGCTCTTCTATGATACCAAGGAGCTCCCTCTGAACACGACGAAGCCAGAGGTAGACTTCTTGTCCTTGGAGCATCCTGCATAATCTGGATCTGTGCAAGCTGTAACAGAAAGGGACGTGCCTCTGCTAAACAAGAGATCAGATCCATGTGAGATCTTCAGATAGGCTACACCATGAATTGACTCACTTTGTTTACTGTAAAGGATATATCTGGCATGGTGATGGTCAGATATATGAGCTTCCCAACGAGCTCCATGTATCTCCTCTTGTCTACCTCCTCAGTGTCATCATCATATAGCTTCATGTTCGGGTCTATAGGAGTAGTGGCTGGTGTGCAATCTATCATACCAATCTCAGAGAGAAGATATGTAACATACTTCCTCTGGGTCATCATAAGACCTCACTGGTTCCTGGCAAACTGCAGCCCAAGGAAGTAGCGTAGATTGCCAAGGTTCTTGGTTACAAGCTGTTGACCAAGGAAAGCCTTAGTTGCTTGAATGCCTTGCACATTATACCCTGTAATGATGATATCATTTACACAAACCAATATAGCGACTGTTGACCTCTGAACAGTTAAGGAATGATTTGCAGTTGCTCTCGTGAACCCCTTCTGCTCTATCACGTCCGAGAGCTTCTGAAACCATGCTCTTGAACTCTGCTTAAGGCCATAGATTGCGTTATAAAGTCTGCATACCTTATGACACAACCCCTCAACAACGAACCCATATGGCTGCTGCATGTAGACTTCATCCTGTAGGTCACTATAGAGGAATGTATTCGCCACATCAAGCCGATATAGAGGCCAGTCCTGTGTAACTGCAATAGAGAAGAATCATGGAGTGTAGAGTGATGAGCTATTGGAGAGGATATATCATGATAGTCCACCCCATAGGTCTGTGCGAACCCATGAGCCACAATCATTGTCTTGTAGCGATTAATGTTGCCATCTGCTCGGTGCTTCACAATGAATACCCACTTGCATCCCATAATGGACACATCTGCAGGAGTCGGAACAATGCTCCACATGCCACGTGACTGTAAAGCAGCCATCTCCTCCTCCATGGTCAGATTCCATTGGCTCCAAGAAAGGCTGTATCGATATCGATATTGTTTCGGTTTGCCCCGAAAAGGATATACCATGATATATCGCTAATATATTGACGATATTGGTGGAAATGCCAAAATTGTTTTGCCTTTTTTTAGAAATTAAGATCATCCAAGGTATTAAAACAACAAATAACCTACAAATACACACTTATATCACACATATTGGTCATTTATAGACCATATATCACACATATCGGTATCGCACATATCGGTCATATCAAACATATCGAGGTTAATGTTGATTCTTGACTCATAAATATTGGAAATGGATTTCATTCACGTTCTTATAACATGAAATACTACAAATATACACTTATATAACACATAGATCATATATGAGGACTATGATCCTTATATTGCACATATCGGTTATATCGAACATATCACTGATATTGTTAGTTGTCGACCTATTATATATATTGAATATGGAGATCATCCAAGTTCTTTGATCAGTAAATAACTTATAAATGTACTCTTACTCTCTTAGATCACACATATCGATTACCTATGAACCTTATATCGCATATATCGATCATTTCAAACATATCAATGTTAATGTTGATTCTTAACTTCTATACTATAGTGTATAGTCATAGATTTTTTTTTAAGAATTGACTTATAGATATTATCATATTGGAAATAAGAGAAGATCTTACCTCAAAATGCAATAGAAGAAGGGAACCCAAGCTCCTGCAGACTGCACCTTCGAGATGCTCGAATGAGGGCGAAATGGATGTCTATAGGCGAAATAGGCCGAAACCTTGGATATTAAGCAACGAATATTCTCTTGTGTCAGCGATATATCGCCACAACCGATATATCGGCGATATATCGTTGACACCGGGTAAAAAGATATACAGTGGGATATTGAGATGCCGGGTCTGTCGAAACCGATATATCGGCGATATATCGCCGATCTATCGCCGATATGGTCTTCCATGATTGGCTCACCTTGACAGCCGTCCTAATATGTACGTAGGATTTCAATGACAGATAATCCTACGACAAATTGCCTGAAATCCGACAAAAGTCGCATCAGAAACACATGACCAGCGAGGGGGGTATAGCGCACAGGAACATTTGCCTTTCCTCAAGGCAATAGACCATCCCAAATCATTCTCCTGTGGGGGTTCCAACTCATCCTGTATATCTGCATGCTTATCCTATGAATATCGCTGTTCATAATGCATACCACTAGTACCATCAGTTGAAACCAAATTTTCGGAATTTAGCCGAGTCGTGATGGATGTTTGGGTAAGGCATTGGGGCATGGAGGATAGGCTGAGATACATGTGTATGTGGAGGTGGAAGAACAACCACATCCAAAGTTATAAATGTCCCCGACTGGCTCGACTAGTAGGCCCAACTAGTCTAGTCGGTGGGCTGGTCGACTAAGTATTGACTAATTCCGACTAGGCTGACTAGTCAATCGATTTTTTCTTTGGATACCATAATTTTTTTTATTTTTTTGCTTTTTGAAAGCAAACTTATTCTAATACGCTTAACGTTTTATTTAAATCCAATTTTTTCTTTTCTTTTATTATGACAATGTAAAAAATATACATATCTATGTAAATATATAAGAATATACATATAAAAATGATTTATATACTTAAAATTGTTGAAATCTGAGAAGCGGATATGAAGAACACGAAGATTTACATGGAACCCTACTCCCTAAGGAGCGGGATGAAACCACGGAGAAACCCTCAAAGGGGCGGATATTCTATTGGAATTTCTTAATGAGTACAGGGGGTGTGGGGCTCCTTATATAGGACGACGACCTATCAAAGGAGAATATTCTATAGAATATTCTCTATAGAATATTCTCTTAACAAATAACCGCATAGAATATTCTCTAACACTCCTCAAGCTGGAGTTGAGAAAGCTGCAGCTTGCAACAAAAAGAAAGTATACAACACATCTTCACACGATGCATCACAAGAACACATGTTCGTTGCTAGTAGAGGACTACGGACGAGGATGGGTCTGCAGCTTTCAGATCATCGGAAGGTATCTCTGTCAAGCCTGTAGAACCGCTGTGATATCAGGTCACCGGAACATATCTCTGTCATGCCTGGAGAAGAATCGCTGCAGAAGAAGTCCAGCGCGGGGAACTGATCGGGTCGTAAAAGAAGAAGTATACGCCTCGATGAAGTATTTTGATGCTTGGTGAAGACGGATGATCTGTAGAATGCTAGAGTGATGGTCTGTCAGTGGTGGACGTGCAGATGTCCTGAAGTATTTAGCTTCGACTCCCCTTTCTCCCATACTTGATAGAATAGGAGCATATAGGCCTTAAATGTCAGTTTCAGTCACCCTTTTGGTGACGACCAAAACAGAATTTCGATGGAATTTTGGTCAAATTCCGATCGAAATTTCGACCATTTCGGTTATTTTTTGTACTAGGACCCCCATATTTCGGTGATTTCGGTCATTTCGGTCGAATTTCAATTTTGATTGGATATCGATATTTGACAGAAATTCGATCGAATTTCGCTGAAATTTGACATCAAGTTGGGAGAAACAAATGAATAACATGCATTTTTCTAATCATCATTTTTTGTGCTTCATCATTCTATTTTTTTGCATAATTCACATTTTTTTTCTCGTACGTTTTTTTAAAGCCGTTCATCATTTTTTTTGGCTTTTCTTCTCTCTCTCTCTTATTTTTTAAATTGCGTACTGCTTTTTTTGTATGTACACACTTTTTTTTTCAAAATCTTGCTGCCCAAACTGGGCCTGCAAATAACGCACCTTTTTTTCTAACGGATGACCGTCATCCCACTTGGACATTTACAAAAGAAATAATTTTTTTTAACACAGCGAGGCCCTTAGGGTTCCCTAGGAACCCTTCCCTATTCAAAGGCGCCGCCCCCTTTGGGGTTCCGCTTCATGCATGCCGTCCCTCCTTTTTTGCGAGCGCCTGGGGTTCGCGCCATCCAAGGGAGGAGGTCCCTGCACGCGGGGCTTCGGCAGCTGCACGCTTGAGGAAGAAGGCATGCCACCTTGGAGGCCTGAACAGTTGGGGTGCGCCGCCCACACATTGTGCGTGTTCCGCCCGGTGATGCTGTGCCGCTTGAATCGAAGCGATCGAGTCGTCGTTGATCACCCACTCCGTCGATCGCAGAAGCATGCGCTTTGGGGGCCGGACTGGGTTTGGGGCTGGGCTATTGCGCCGCCCGTGGATGGGTTGCGCTTGGAGGAATGCAACGGCGCCGCTTCTGGAGATTGCAAGAAGTTTGCCTCCGCCTGAACAGCCGCATCACGCGGCCTGTAGTGCGCCATCGCGCGCTTGGACTTCATAGCACGCGAGCCGCTTGGGTGCTTGCCTCGCTCGATCTGTGAGTCGCCTTGGAAGGGAGATGCGCTTGGAGTTGAAAGGGGGTTCGCGCACAAGGGGGGGTGCGTGCCTTCGTGAGGTCTGGCCATCGAACTGAGAGGTGCGGCTATCACAACCGTTTGCTGTAGGAGAGGATAGGGCATGAGATCTTCTGGAGTAAGATAGCACCGATGGCTCAATCTGAGATGCGTGGGAGGTGCGCAGTGGGGCTGAAGATGCGCGGCTGCACCCATCTTCCTGTAACTTCCCAAGGCGGAGGCTCCAACATCTTCAACGGCTCTGATATCATGTTGAAATATGAGAAGCGGAAATGGAATGATAAACAAAATAATAAATATGAAGAACCCAAAGATTTACGTGGAATCCTACTCCCTAATGAGCGGGATGAAACCACAGGAGAAGCCGTCAAAGGGGCAGATATTATATTGGAATTTCTCAATGAGTACAGGGGGTGTGGGGCTCCTTATATAGGACAAAGGCCTATCAAAGGAGAATATTCTATAGAATATTCTCTATAGAATATTCTCTTAACAAATAGCCACATAGAATATTCTCTAACAAAAATAATTAAAAACTTAAAGCCGATTAAAACTCGACTAAATCCGATTAGTCGCCCGATTGTCTATTAATCCTTAGTCAGTGACCCAACAGACTGAGTACCGACTATTGATTTTTGCAACATTGACCACATCCTCAGACTCAGAGGGATTCAATCTATCACCTGTAGTAGAATAGTTTATGATGGACTCAAAGAAGGTAACATCAGCATTGGTATAATATTTTCCTTTTACATGATCAAAACACTGATATCCTTTTTGGGTATGAGAGTACCCAACAAGGATACATTTGATAACTCGAGGAGCGAGCTTGTCATAGCTAGGATGCAAGAGGTGGACAAATGCCACGCAACCAAAAACTCTTGGCGTAAGGGAGAAAAGGTCCTTCTTGGGAAAAGCAAGGGAGAAATGGTGCCTTTTCACCTAAAATGATAGAGGGCATCCGATTGACAAGATAACATGCGCCATCACAACATCATCCCAGAAGGAATGAGGAACGTCCTAGTGATTGACGAATCTCAGATTCATCATTATTATTCTTATTATTTAACTCTCTAACTTAAGCTACTCAATTGAATTAATAATTAAATAATTAGAATTAACTTTGGACATCTTGTAATTAATTAAGACTAATTACTTTAAATAAATTAAGTGTTTAGTTATTGTATATATATGCCTATGGTTATATTTATTATCTTTATTTTCATATTATTCAAAACTTAATAAAAATTATTTCAATATTGCACATAATATGTTGTATATTATTTATTGTTAAAAAATACAAAAAAATAAAACAAATAAAAAGTAGTTTTATATTCGTAAAAATACTTACGAAAATATTATTATGTATATATGATATTTTTGTTTTGGTTTCCACATGAAAGTTGTAGATCTTAAAAAAATCTACAACTTTCATGTTGGACACTTTAATTTGACTTCATTTACTATTTTATTTTGATTTTACACTTATTTTTATTTTTTTTTCTGATTGGGCCACATAGTTTCTTCTCAGAGAGCCAGGCCGCCTGACTCTTCTTTGAGTACCACCTTCTATTTGGACCGTCTGATCTTTTGATTATACGATCCTGATCTCTCCACAACTACTCCCATCTAAGCCGCTTGATCATTTGATCAGGCAGATCCCAGTCGTCTGCTTGCGCTTCCATCAGGACTGTCGGATCGCTTGATCCAACAACCCTCCGTCGTCAACCTCCGCTAGTTGCTCTGTAGGAGACATGACTCTTCACTGATGTTCCCCCAATTACTCTGGCCACTCCACTTGTTCGTTCTTTCCTCTTCCGGTGCCAATCGAGAGTCAATTCTCCCCTCTTTCATGACAATCAACTCATTCAAGCTCTCCTCACGTGCATCAACTGACGATGGTTGAAACCACTGTGTTCAACCACTAGTTCCTGAACAAAACCACCGTAAAGAACTTCATTCGCCCCTATCTTCCTTTACGCGAGAGTACCTCTGAGCCCTTCTTCCTTCGGTGACAGTGAGGACGAGAGAAATATAGCGATGACATAGGTCTTACCTCCGACGAGACCTACAGACATTGGCCGTGTCGCAGCAGCCTCCCTGTTGCTGCGTGAGCTCCATGCTTGCAATTCGCGTCTGAGCGATGAATGGTAGCTTCGAAAGCTCCACCACATGCTCCTTGATCACCTCCGATTTCTTCTCTATTTTCCATGTTTGATCTTAGTTGTCCCCCTTCATTCTTTCTCCCATTTTATTATGCTTGCACACACATCTTCACGTTCATCTGATTGCTCCTCCACCTTCGCTGCACATCCCTTATTCATGCAAACTACTCTGTTCATTCCTCCCTTTTCTTCAAAACCCTCTCTGCCTCAGTCATCTCCTTCTTGCAAAGCAGATGAACTCATTAGTGCTCCACCTCCGACCACCTTCGACAATTCTCTGTTCTCCGCATTTCACCCCAAATATCCCCATCGTGCGTCGGTTATATCTCTAACCCCTGCAGATCTTCATTGATCGGAGTTTTGAGGCCATCTCCGGTCTCGGGTTTTGCTCCGGTGAAGCTTCGTCGACTAACAACTCTAGACACCACGTCATCTACCCCGACCTTCCATTATCTTCGTCAGGCCCTCAGCAAGCTTCTCTTATATTCCCCAACATATGATGAGTGCGGAGCAGAAGGCACCTCATCGGAATGCAACCCCTTGTGCTATTGCTTGTGGTGGAGGAGAGCCCCCTCGATGTACAATCACCGTTATATTGATCCCTTTCGGTCTCAATCCGACGGTCCCTATCCTCCCCTAGACATTGTCGAGCCTCGAGCCTTGGTGGACCTGAACCTCACTTGAAGCACCGTCTCCACGTGGCCCGAGCCTTGATCACGCCCCCGAGCCTAGTTGCACATGCCCCGCACGTGCTTCATGGTGACTTTGCACCCGAGCCCCATGGTTCCTAGATTTGCATTTCAGTCCTGCCGCATACGCATCATGTGTCACGCCTAGGTTAATTGCAGAAGCACCTCGCCAACTCCTCTTAATTGCAGATAAGTCCCACACGTCTGAAATTTGTTTATAAACTCCTTCGGGTTTATTATTTGCATTCTAGAGTTTTTTGGATTTATTTCCAATGATTTATGTATATGAAATTAAGTTTTATTGCATGTATACCCCTGGATTCATTGTTTAATATCTTGAAACCTAATATCCAAATTTGATGAAATTAGTGTCTTTTTAAAGCTTACTGTAAGCTCTTTCATTTGACATATTAAACTTCCTATGGTGACACATATTTTCATATAAAAGTAAGAGAAGTTTATTGCCTCTTATATCACTATTGAGTGTTAATTTGAACTATATCTTGCGAAATTTAAATGTTCATGTTTACAAATTAATCCAGGAACACTTTGTCTTTGAGTTATATTATCATTCATTTTGCAGCATCTTGACTAAACTTGCATTGTTAATATCGCAAAAAGATCATGCATTCATTTGTCTTGACATAGATCACATTAAATCCCTTAACCTAGGTATTTAATCCCTAGTTAGATAACTTAATAGCTCGTATCCATATGTTCGACCCTGGACTTATCTATTTATAAATAAACCATGCCCTCTTCGTAGAGATTATTTAGCGTGGTTCTGATCAATTCGTTATTGGCTCGTATTACAATGATATGATCTTAGTTTAACTAATTAACATTTCATTATTGATATCCAGAAAGTGATGGTGTTTGTGTTCAACAACACTGTTCTGTTGAGAAGTGTACGGACATGAAGTTTGATGGATAATGCCGCGTGAGCTAAAAATCAAGACTGTTGTTAAGTATCAAATTTAAGAGCATTATCAGAACGAATGTATTTGATAGAGAAAGAGAAAATATTCTTTATTTCAATCACAAAGTTCTGAATCGATGTACTAGCATCAGACTTATTCTTTAACAAAAATACCAATGACAGTCTGGAAAAAACATCCACACAAACTAAATAATACCGATGTCCCTGATGATCATGAACACGACTTGAATTCCATATATCAAGATGAATCAACTTAAAAAAACTCTGACTACTACGATCTTGATGGCTTAGAAAGATGGACCGATGATGCTTTCCAAGTTGACATTGTTCACATTGGAAATTGGACTTGGCAGAGATGATAGGGATGAGACGAAAAATCTTTTGCAACAGAAGTTTACCAAATATGAAATTTCAGATACCACATGTATGGTGATATCGAATCATCAGCAAGAGAGGTGGCACCCACATAAGAAGATTGTGTCAACCTATATAGCCCTCCATGCTTAAAACCACATCCAATCACCCTGCTCGTGAGTATATCCTGAAAAAAAAAGGAACTAGGGTCAAATATAACACGATAATGTAAATCTTTTGTAATTTGACTGATATACAATAAATTCATTAAGAAGGCAGGTGCATGAAGAACGTTTTGTATACACACGAAGGGAGTCAAATGAATCTCCCCCTGTCCGGTAATAGGGGAATGTTTCCCATTAATAATGACCGCTGATCTACCTAGTTGTGCGTGACTATAAGTACCAAAATGTAAGTGATCTTCACATAGTTGATGAGATGCTCCGGAGTTCATTATCCATTATGAAGGATATGGTCTAGTGTGACCAAAAATGCATGAGTAACACCTGAAGCACTAGCAGATGCAGAAGCAGTAATATCTGAAGGGCCATTACTAGAAGATCCAGTAACTAGTGGCATGATCTCTTTCAGGCGGACAACGAAGTCATCATAACGATGATCGACGAAATCATGAGTCTAAATCTGCTCAGCAGCACATGCCGATGGTGGGAAGCCGTGCTTGGAGTAACACGTGTCCTCTGAGTGATCTGATTGGTGATAATATGAACATGGCTAACGTGGACGTGGACCTCCTTGGCCTCGTGTGCCTCGTCCTCTAAATGGAGACGAACCACCTCTACCACGGGAAGCTGCCATAGCCGACGATGTCTGAGAAGACACGACAGAGGGGATACTCAGTCTGCTCAGCCTGCGGTACGCTTCCTCCATAGGCGATATAGTAGCATCTGCAAGAAGCTGAGAACGAGCTGAATCGTATTCCAGTTAAGGGCAGATAGAAACACCCCGATCATGACAGAATCTCTATAGGCCTTATGCTGCTTTGGTGAGGCTGTCAAGAGTATGTAGCTATGGATTCGCTCAAACATACCCCTCAAAGATGTGTACCTAGTGTGAAGAGGACGATCACCATGTTAAGTTGTGAAGATATCATGCCAGAGTTGCAATATCTTCGACTCATTCCTCGCTTGAGAGTATGTGCCTGCGAGGATGTCCTATACCTCTTTTACTATGTGTGGACTCGGGATATCATTGGCTATCTCAACAGACAATACCGGGTAGCCATGCCTTAACATACGCATCATCTGCCTCCCTTGAGACAACAGTCCCAATCTTGTCCACCGACTCATCCTACGTCAGAATATGCTTCTTACCATGACTCAACAGTAGATTTATGAACTGCATTGCCCACAACTCGTAGTTTGTGCCTTCCATCTTCACAATAGGTGCTGGACCCTTGAAGGCACATGTATATGGCATATTAACTCTGCTTTATGACATCGTGGACAAATAGCTGCGACCTTAGACATATCGTAGAGTGTCTACACATACATGAAAATAGGTAGTTGTGGGCACAAACTCATACCACAAATAAAAATGGGCGAACTGTGGTCTGAAAAAGGAAAAATCAAATTGAAAAACTCTGAAATCATACCCGAAACTACGAACTCAGGGTAGCAGGATGGCCATCGAGCGTCGTCGAATGACGCTCGACAACTATGGGACCTCTAGGCAACACCTATAGGGTCGCTGGACTGCTGTTATAGCAACAACAATGTGTTTGCGCTGCCGTTAAGGCAGCATGAGCGACGTGGTTATCGCTAGGGTGCTACCTCAAGGGCTGTAAGGCTCCCTGCGCGGCGATGCTGCTGTCAGTTAGAGGGCGGTAGGGCTGCCATGTAGGCAACAGAGGCACCTTCGAGTTGAGGTGCAAAGGATGAGATGAGACTGAAGGTAGGGTTGGGAGGTGGGGCTCAGAGCTCCGATCTAGGTCTGTCGCTCTGATACCATGTTGAGGAAAATACTTCGTTGTTTACTTATAGAGCCCAAGGGTTCTCTTATATAGAAGAGAGAAACCCTAATGAGTAAATTACATAATAAGGACTGAGAAATAAACAAAATGTAAAAGAGTAACATAACATAAAAACTCTCAACATGTACATGGCTATAAGAACTGAACTATGAGCGATCTCCATAGAGATGATGAGAGGCTTCAGAGTCCATGATCCATTGTGAAGGATCTGGTTGAGAGCGACTAGTTAATGCATGAGTAATACCTGAAGGGCTGGTAAAGGAAGTAGCAACAATATCTGATGGGCTAGTAGAAACATTAGAAGATCCAACAGTTAGGGGCATGATCTCTCTCAGTCATGCAACAAAGTCATCAAATCGCTGATCGATAGAATCACGAGCAGTCTCAGCCTGCTCAACAACACGTGTGGATGGTGGAAAGCCATGCTTGGAATATCATGTGTCCTCTGAATGGCCTGATCGATGATAAGATGAACATGGCTGGAGTGGACGCGGGCTTCCTTTGCTTCATGTGTCTCGTCCTCTGAACTGAGGCAAACCACCTTTACCACTAGAGGCCAACATAAATGGTGACATCTGAGAAGATGTAGTAGAAGGGATGCTCAGTCTGTGGTACGCCTCCTTCATAGGCAGTATAATAGCATATGCGAATAACTGAGAGCAAGATGAGTCTTACTACGGGTTAAGGACTGCCAGAAAAACTCCAGTCAACATAATCTCGATAGGCCTTATGCTGCTCTGGTGAGGCCGTCAGAGGTATGCAGCTATGTAGTCGCTCAAACATATCCGTAAGAGATGTCTATAGGGCATGATCACCCTATTTGGTTGTAAAGATATCATGCTGGAGTTGCAAGATCTTCGACTCATTCCTTGCTTGAGAATACGTAGCTGGGCGGGGATGTCTCACATTGCCTTTGCTAGACTAACTCAAGATATCATCGGCCATTTCAACAGAGGCAATACCAGATAGACATAGTTTAGCATAAGCATCATCTGCCTCCCATGAGGTATTGGTCCCAATCTTGTCCACCAGCTCATGCTACAACAAAAGCTTCTTACCATGGCTTTGCCGTAGATTCTTGAACTGCATCGCCTATCTTGACAATAGGTGTCAGACCCCTTAAACACACCTATAGATGGGGTATCAACTTTGTTTTCTGACATCGTGCCAGATTGGTATACAATTGGGACCGTAAACAGACAATGGAGTGTCTAAACTGGCATCAAGAGGGGTAGTTGTAGGTGTAAACTCATACCACAACAAACCCTAAGAAAAAATTATCTGTGCTAGAGATCAACATGGAACAAAACGGCCTGATTTCACCATTTTCAAATGAAATTAGACCAAATCAGACCAATACCTCCACGTAGGGCGGCAACAAGGTGGCAGAGGGGTCATTGGGCGAGTGGTAGATGGCAGGAGGTGACGACAGGCCATTGGGTAGTGCTGTGGGACGACAGGGAGGCCGCTGGGCACTGCCTTGGGGCGACAACACCGGGCGGTACTGGTACCAATGGGCAATGACATCGCGTGAAATGCTGATAGGTAAGGCAAGATCTAGAGTACATGTTTTGGTCTAGGATTGCCACTCTGATACCATGTGGAAGGAAAACGAGTTATTCATAGAGCCCAATGGTTTTTATATAGAAGAGAGAAACTCTAGTGGGTAAATTACATAACAAGGACTGAGAAATAAATAAATCGGGAAAAGAGTAACATAACATAAAACTCTCAACGTCAAGCATTGGGGGCATTATTTGATTCAGCGAGACTTTGTCCTTAACTCTGATAATGAGGCTTTGAGGTATCTGAATTCCCAAAAGACCCTTAACAAGCGCCATGTCAAGTGGGTTAGTTTCCTTTAAGACTACGCCTTTCACCTTAAGCACAAGGTCGAGACCTTGAACCACATGACCGATGCATTAAGCAGACACACACATGTCTTAGTCACGCTGATGGGTATACACGATCATATTTGATTTTCTTAACGATCTTTATCCCACTGATCCTCACATCGGCTCTATTTATGCGGAGTTTGTTGAAACTGGACAAAATTCGATAGCCACTTATGTCCTCGATGAGGGATTTTTCAAGGCGCACCGACTCTGCATTCCCGCTACTTCACTTCATGAGAATCTCATTTCAGAACTGCATAATGAAGGGATAACTTTACACTTTGGATGAAATAAAACCGTGACCTTCCTCAGAGATTTTTTTAGCCACAATTACGGAAGGATGTTACAAGAGTTGTGCAAAAATGTCAAACATGCTAGAGATTCAAAGGTCATAGGCAGAACGCTTAATTCTACACACCTCTCCAATCCCTATGCGACCTTGAGAAGACATCACCATGGATTTTGTGTTGGGCTTACCTCTCACGACTCGGAAAGTTGATTCTATTTTTTGTGGTGGTAGACATGTTTTCTAAAATGGTATATTTCGTCGCATGTAGAAGAACGTCAGATGCATCTCATGTTGTTGATTTGTTTTTCCATGATGTCATGCGGTTGCATGGTGTTCCTCATTCTTTTACATCTGAGCGTGATACGAGGTTTTTGGGTTGGCGCACGCTTTGGTCTCGTTGTGGTACCTGTCTGCAATACAACTCTACTTATCATCCACAAACAAATGGACAAACCAAAGTAGTTAATAGATCTCGATGGAATTTATTGGGATGTCTGGCAGGAAACTCTCCCTCCTAATGGGATCTAGTTCTTCCCAAGATGAATTTGCATATAACAATTCCACTAGTAGATCCACCGGCAAATCACCCTTTTAGAGTGGGTACGTCTTTCTAGTTCCCCAATTTCTAGACCTTACTCCCACAACTTTGTATGTGAGGACTAGTGCATCCATTGAAGACCTGATCGAGCACCTAACCCATCTCCATATAGAAATCTGAGGCAAACTTCAATCCATGACCATGAAGTACCAAGCTCAAGCCAACCTACACCATAGAGAGAGTGAGTTTAGAGTTGGAGATTTAGTGATTATCTACCTAGAAAGAGAGAGGTTCCCTTTGAGTATCCATAAAGAGTGCTCGAAAAATTGGCCCATTTAGAATCCTCATGTGAATCGGGCAGAATGCATACCTCATGAATCTACCACCAGATGTCTAGATGTCGTCAGTCTTTAATGTTTCGGATCTCATCCTATATCATAGAGATGACCGACAAGATGATTCCATTGGTGATCCACACCAACTGTCCGCTGCGACCGATGCTAATCAGATAGAGGATATTGCGACGTGCGAGATATGTCACTAGACGAGACCTCTTTTGATGATACTTAATCAAGTAGAAGGGACGATCTTTGACAGATTGCACATGGATTGATGGGGACGAGCTTCAAAGACCCTGCCTTGATATACTTCAGAATTACCATGACGCCATCTTGACGGAGCAAGATTTTTCTCAGTAGGTGGGAGATGATGCAACATAGGAATCTTACAAATTTTTTGTTTAATTTTGACATATTTATTTTATGGGACTAATCCGTAGGATAAGCAGTTTAATATATTTACTTTTGTAAGACCATTTAACCTTGTCTATTTTTTTAATCTAATTTTGTGTTTCATTTGGTGGGATAAAGCCTATATAAGGTCCTGCCCATGAGGAGAAAAGGTTAATTGAAGAAGCAAATATTATTTTCCTCACTTTCTCCTTCTCTCTCTCTCTCTCCCTCCCCTTTTCTTCTCCCGCGTAGGAACTCTAACCCTCCCCTGTCTTCTCCGTCACCCTCTTCTCTTCTATTCCCCTCTCCCTTCTCATGCCTCCTCCCATCCCTCCGCCATCTCCTGCACTAACACCCCCACCATCATCTCCCCACACCGCCACAACAACATGCCGTCGCCTCTCACCCTTTCTCCTTGTCGTCGACCCACTGCTGCCTCCCACCTTTTTGTCTTTGCAAGTAGCCATCGCAACCACTTCTCGTGTGCCGCCAACATTGCAGCCGCTAACCATTCACCCCTTAAGTATTCTTGTTGCTGCTCGATCAAGTCAAGGTTATGCGCCTTCCTTTCGTGCAGGTTGTGGTAACGAGTAGGGATTCCGTAATTTTTTACTTTCTTTGTTGTCATATGTTATGCCTTAACGATTTGATTGAGATTTATTTACCATTGCATGTAGCCACCTGAATAAGTGCCCTAATTATCTAATAATTGCTTGAGTTGGAATATCTCGTGGATACTAGCGCCTGGTGTCTTCTATTTTTTTGGGTGTGATTTCATTAGTTCGAATGCGGCATGGATTTTGTTTGATTCATCAGGAACATTTAAATAAGTCTTATATTGATTACCAATCTTTTAATTCTTGGACATTTAATTATGCATCGAATCAGTTAAACCTTTTAGTCAGTGCATCATCTATTCCCGAGCAACATCTAGGTTTATCATCTTTGTTTGGATTCTCGTCATTAGTTATTTGTAGTTGTATGATATAGTGACTTGGATAGTGAGATCTAATCTAATATCTAAGTCTAGAAGACCTCTCAGAGATGTATGACTATATCAGACGATATTCCCAATCTTCTCATTGTATCTGAATCCAAATCAGATTAATGTCCAACTTTTAGACTAAGATTGTATAACTAGTCCATCGGGAGGAGTCACTAAAATTCAAACCTATTTCATCACGTCCTCGGAATAGAAATGTCATGGTATACAATCGATTAAGATCACATCATCCTCGAGTATTCCCAATATCCGTACATCCTGCATACTTGAAGATTATGACAAACCGAAGTTCGTATCCTATTTTAGGCTATCTCCTTCGTGTTTTTTTCAGTAAGTCTCTCATTCGATCATTAGGAGTTGGTATCGATCATATGCTTTCCAAAAGCATATATCATATCTTCACATCTTGTCTCGTTTACTGGGTTAAAAAAGGAATCCAATCTCGTTTTCAAAACAAGATGACGAATGTTGGAATTTGGTTTATCCCAATATCTCATGAGTGAGTTCATGTTTTTGGTTTAGTAGGCAACCTATATGATTCCTTTGAGAGATCATATTTCTCATATGTCCTCATATGCACACCAGCATGCCGGTGTATAGACCTTAATTATCTCATCAACATATGGGTATGCTAAACGTACATACTCAGACATATAGTAACACATTTATCTCCGATCAGAGGATGCGTGCCGTATCGTGACAACATACGATATAAGTTTTAGTTATCTTGATCTCGCTAAGTTAATTTTGATCTAACTCATCCAACACCTCCGAATCTCTAAGAGGTCAGTCGGATATAGCCTTTGGAGTAAGAATTGCCATCTCCCTTAGGCTAGAGATCCATTCTTGATAATCACTTGACGATGCAGTTGAGTTCTCAATCTAACCCTTTAGATGTTCAACCCTACACCAGCCTCTATGATCCAACCTTTGAATCAACAACTGTATGATATCAAGATGACCATGATACATAACCTTGATTGTACAAAGGGACCTATTCTGCAAATTAGTTATTCTTTATTTCATATTAAGGATCGATTTGCAATAATTTTTATTGCATAATGGCTCGCCATGGGCCCGCATCTCCAACAAATGACTCTTTGGGCTAGTAGGAGATTCTTCGATATATGAGCCCATGGCGAGCCATTATGCAATAAAAGTTATTGTAGATCACTCCTTAATCTAAAATGAAGAATAACTAAGGTTGCATAATAGATCCCTTGGTATAATTAAGGTTATGTACCACGGCCATCTTGGTGTCATACAACTATTGATATAAAGGTTGGATCGTAGACAATGGTGTATGGTTGAATATCTGAAGGGTTAGATTGAGGATTCTACTGCATCGTCAAGTGATTATCAAGAAAGGATCTCCAACTTGAGAATGAAATGACAATCCTTACTCCAATGGCTGGCTATTGACTAACCTCGTGATGCATGTCCTCTACATAAGAATATAGATTCAGATGTGTGAGGTGAGATACATCAAAGAGTTGAATTAGTGAGATCGAGATAATTAAAACCTGCATCGTATGCTATCACGATATATGCACACATCCTCTGACCAGAGACAGATGCATTACTATATATTTGAGTATGTACATTTGGCAGATCGATATGTAGGTGCCCTAATCAAGGTCTATACACTGACCCCTTAATGTGCATATGGGGACATATGAGGAATATGATCTCTCAAAGAGATCATATAGGTTCACTACTGAATCAGAAGACATGAGCTCACTCCTGATAAATTGGGATAATTCAAATTCCAACGTTGATCGTCTTGTTTTGGAAACAAGGCATGATTTTAAGGTATGATATATGCTTTTGGAAGATGTATGATCGATACCGACTTCCAACGATTAAATGAGAAATTTACTGATAAAATCATAAAGGCGACAACCCAAAATGAGATCCGAACTTTGGGTCTTGACTCTTATCACAGTTTTCAGTATAATGTTACTGGGAATACTCGAGGATGATGCGATCTTAGTTATTGTATACCATGAAGCTTCCTTTACGAGGGAGATATGAAATCGGTTTGGATTTTATTAAACTAAATTGGATCTAGTCTTTTAGATACAATGAGAAGATTGGATACACTGATTGATATAATCTGATATCTCTGAGAGGTCCTCCAGCTATGGATATCAGATTGGATCTCATTATCCAAGTCACTATACATGACATATACAATCACCGTAACCTTATTTTCAAGTATCCGTGGAGAAGGCACACTAGCCACAAAGGAGTTTGAGGAATGTTCGTAAAGAGATAGATCTGAAGATGGAGCAAAGAGAAGAAATTTAACATGATTAAATTGGGTTTAATTATCGTGGATAGTGTTATCCATAATATTCCATGAATGATGTGGATAAGATTCTCATTATTCTTTGGGTGTATTTAAAGAGAAATTTAGGATGATTATATTGGATTTAATTATCCTGAATAGTATCATCCAAAAAACTCCAAGAATGATGCATACGGGATTCACATTATTTTTTAGGGATATTTACGCCCATAACCTTGAGAAATTTCATAATTACTACATACCGTGTAATCGTGAATTACATGAGAAACCCCAGATAGTCACTCCATCTCACACCATAATCCTCCGTTAGTTTTCCCGTTAACCCAACCATGTCATTGGGTTAATCTAACTCATAGTCTATCCGACGACTATTAAAAAATTTCGAAAAAACCCCTAACCCCTCCCCCTTCCTTCTCCAACGCCCGACGCCCTCCCGCCCCTCTGCCTTCGCTCTCCACCCTTGTCCTTCAGGCTACCGCCCTCCGCCCTCGTCCTCCAGCTGCCCTGCCGAGCAACTCCCCCTCCCCTTCCTCCTCCAGCTCCCCCACACCTCCCCCTCCCCTTCCTCCTCTTACTCCCCTGCACCTCCCCCTCCCCTTCCTCCTTCATGCCCGCCCCATCGCCGCCGACCTTTTCCCCCTCCCCTTCCTACTCCTCTCGACCCACCCCCGTCGAGCACCTCCCCCCTCCTCCCGCTCCTCCGCCGAGCACCTCCCCCTCACCTTCCTCCTCCAGCTCCCCCAATCCTCCCCCTCTCCTACCTTCTCCAGCTCCCCCACCGAGCACCTCTCCCTCCCCTTCCTCCAGCTCCCCACACCTCCCCCCTCCTCGTCCAGCTCCCCCACCCCCGTCGTGAACCTCCCCCTCCTCTTCCCTCCCTTCATTTCGTCTTGTAAACCTCCACCCTCGATTTCAACCTTGCAGGCATATGTGCTTAACCATATCCGACTCGCAGTTATGAAAGATGTCGGTTACAGAAAAACCACAGAGAGGGATCTGATTAATCAAACAAAATACAACAAATAGGAGAGAGAGAAAGTGGAAGTAATGGGCTCTTTCCTAAATTTGCCCTTCATTAAATATTTAACCAGGCAAGTGTTCCTGGGTCGAATGTAAGGAGGCAGAAAATCACGCTCAGATTTTTGAGTGAAGAAATATTTTTGTGATTTTTTCTCTCCTTTTCTTCTACGAGAATCTTTTTAGTCGGTTTTAATTTTTATAATTTTTAATTTTTAATTTTTATTTTTTTTCAAAGCGATATTTTTCAAACAATTGATCTACAATATAGCATATAGATAGAAAATATAGTGATACTATATAATAGATGAATCAAAGAGAAGATCGAGGAATGAGTTCGAAGCACACAAAATGAAACCAAAACAGAGACGTAATTCAAAGAATAAGACCTTGATAAATTTATGGTTAAAAACTTCAAATTTCAACTCACTGTAAAATCGAAAAAAATAGTCTCAAAATAAGGTCCACAATGCCCACAAGTATCCAAGAATCTATGCTTACAAAATAGAAAATGCACAAAAAATAAAAGGTTTCTTTCAAGTAGGTCCTTGGTCAAGGACCTAATTGGAAGAAAAGTTCCTGGAACTTGCACTTAGGTCTACGTGCGGGACCTAAATACAATTTCGAAATCTTCTGGAGGCGTGAAATGATTCTGGAACTTAGCAGGGCCAGTGTTGTGATTTCTCCACTGATTGGGCTTTGACGGTGGAGATTAGTTGGCGGTGGTCGATCTGAGCCACACGTTGAGGACACGTGTCTTCAAATTGTGCTCCTACTGTTCTTGGGGAGTTCTTCCCTAATTCTTCAGGCGACGGCGACGGGTTTTGGTCTTCCTCGATTGCCAGTGCTCACGCGATGCAGGGCCAGAGGGGGGCACCTTCCCCTTCGAGCTCTCCTGCGATGGAGGGGAGGTGATGAAGACGCCGACGAGGTATGAAATCGACGGCTGGTTGAAGAACGGCTAGGGTTAGGCTTCAGGAAAGATGCTGCTGCTCGATTGATCAATGGCGAGGAAGGTGCTCTAGATGATGATGAAGATGCTCCAGTTGATATGCTTGACCTACAAAAGAAGATTTGATGCTCGATTCGTAGAGGAATCAACCAAGGATTATGAATATTGCAGCTCGAGAGTTGCGTTCTAGGGAGGTGATATCTCAGATAAAAAATGGAGTGGATTTGAGATGAAGCGAATGGGAACTTTGAAGGTGAATCAAAGAAGGTGATTAGATGTACCTAATGATAGGATTAACTCAACTAATTGGTCACGAGAATCGATGGAAATCAGAGCAATGTTGCAATAGTCGGCCAGCTATCCCGAATAGTCGGTCCGACTATAAGGTGCGGGGGGGTCCCCGACTGAACAGACCTCCAGTCGGTCAATAGTCGGTCGACTGGAGTTTGATTTTTGATATTTTTATTTTTTTATTTTCAATTGTCAGTTTTATGGGTTACATTTTACAACGGTATCGCAACAAATGTCAAATTCTATATATCTATTATATTGATTGATACTTTTATCTTGGATTCATTTAAATAATGACCATATATGTATAAAAATGTAAGAATATACGTATTATAAATAATTTTTATATTAGAAATACAAAACTGAATAATTCCGAATAGTCCCCCGAATACCGATTATTCTCTATTCAGTGACCCCTCCGACTGAATACCGAATACCGTCTTTTGCAACACTGAATCAGAGGACGAATGAAGTACCTGGGATATAAAGGTTTAGGACCTTCAGATTGTTGCGCAACGGGCCAGCTTACCGGAGCTGAATGCTGCTGGAGGTGGTGATGCGAGGCCAAGGCAGACCTTGGAACCCTCCTCCGTCAATCCCTCTTCCACACGGAGCGACGACCGAGCCCTATTACGGCTGGTGGTGGCCGGAGTTGGTTGACGGCCACCGGAAATGGTGGTTAGGGAGTAGTTAAGTTGTGAATAGTGAATCAATGAGCGATTGGGACTTATCTGAAGGTCAACGTTGAAGAAGGTTGTTGGATAAATAAAATGGAGGGATCAAATGGAAGTTTGGATATTAAGATCGATAGGACTATATATGTGATGTTGCCCGGTTGAAACAAAAGCTCTAACCGCTTCTTGGGAAGAAGATGATGTGGTGCTGGCACGTGTCAGCACCACATATGCTAAAATAATTAATATATTATTAATTAGATAATAAATAAGAAATTACATTATTTTAAATTGAAATAAAATGAAAAATATGTATAATTTATTTATCTAATTTATGGTATAATTTAATTTGTTAAATAATATATATTTTATGAAATATAAATATAATATTAATAAAGAGATATATAGTATATTTAATAATTAGATTATTAATTTTTAATTCAATAATTTAAGGAATAAATATTATTTTTATATTGATTTAGATAATATAATAGTAAGTAGGAGTATTGTCAATTTTTAGGGATTTTAATGAATTAATTTATGTATATTAATAAATACAGATATATATTACACAATTCAAATTCATATATAATTTGGGGTATTTGAATTATTAAAAATATGAAATATAGGTTTTAAATTCTGAATTTTTTTATTGATAATCTACAATATCATGAAAATAATTAAAACTTATAAAATCAATGATACTATAAATAATATATTCATAATAAAATAAATAGCCCAGAAACCCAGTTGTCATTAAGTTTTAAAACCGATTGTTTGCAAACAGACTTCGATTTTCATGAAATCACCTTCATTAATTAGAGAATATTATTTTATGAACTTTAAAAGTGAGTAGAGTGAAATTGGAGTTCGTATGAAGAGGTTATGAGGTTCGGAAGTTGAGAAATTGACCATTCGAAAGCAAGATTTCTAGGCATATATACATTGGAATTTTTTTATGATTTTTATATTTTTATTTACATTTTTATGAATACATAGGAGATGAGATTAGTGAAAAATATTTACAAATGAATTAATTAAAAGTCGTTGAAGTTTTAGTAAATAATGAATAGATAGGATTTAATGTTCTATGTGCACTGTTAGTAATTTTTGTTCTTTTCTTCCTTATCCCCCCTACTTTATTGTTTGTCGACCAATCCATGCTGACTTGGTCTCATGGTTCATGTTATATAAATATATCTTTCATCTGTATTTATATTTATTTAGTCATACTTTACATATTTACAGTCTGCCTTTCTTTTTCTTTTCTTTTCTTTTATTTTTTTTACATGTTTTTAATGCATAATGGTGCATTTTTATTCATGAATGGTGTTTTTATAAGATGTGGAATTTAATGGATGTTTACATGCATTTGTTAAGTGTTTTAAGATAAAATGCACAAGAAAAGTTAATAAATCTTGGATTCATCAACCCCCTATACTTAAATTTTTCTAGTCCCTTAGCAAACACTTATTTAAAAAATAAGGAAAAAGAAAGAAAGTTAAAATGGATTTGTTTTCCTAAATCAATTCATGAGAACATTCTAGACTGGAATTTCATGTGGACATCTTTGAGGCGGAGGGGCTTCCTGGAGGTGTGGATCGGGTGGATGAGAAGATGTATCACGACGGCTTCATTCTCTGTTTTGGTTAATGGTACGCCAGAGGGTGGTCCCTTTCAACCTCAAAGGGGAGTGCGGCAGGGCTGCCCCCTTGCCCCGATGCTCTTTGTGATTGTCGCCGATGCCCTGGCCATTTTGTTCAAACAGGCTGAGGAGTCAGACTTATGCGTTGGTTTCCGTCTGGAGGATATATCTATACCTATGCTCCAGTATGCGGATGACACACTAATCCTGCTTGGGGGGTTGGAGACACACACGATGAATGCGGCACTGCTGGTTGACATTTTTGGTGAGCTCTCCGGCCTGGTCGCCAACAACGCGAAATGCAAGGTGGTAACCTTCGGGATGACTGATAGCGAGAGCGAGGCGGTGGCTACTATAACTCGTTGCTCTCTGGGGTCGCAGCCGCTGACATATCTAGGCTTGCCGTTAACATATGGGAAATTGAAGAAATCTGATTGGGATATTGTGCTACATAAGATGGAGCAAAAGATGGCGGGCTGGAAGGCGTCCACTTTGTCCAAGGAGGCAAGCTTATCCTGCTGAAACCATAGATGTTAAGGCGCACGCCTAGGCGCGCCTAGGCGGCCGCCTAGGCGCCCAGGCGCCCTAGCCTGTGCGCCTTGAACATGCGCCTTGCTTTTATTAAAAGAAGCGACGCCTTGGGCTGCCTAGGCGGCCGCCTAGGCGCCTAGGCACGCCTAGGCGCGCCTATCTATCTATCTTTTCATACACACAGTTTCCATTGTGTGTAGGCATCTATCTATCTTTTTAATGATGATGTTTATTATAATTGGAAACTGTGTGTTCTGTTGTGTTGGAAGTTGGAAATTGGACTTATGAGGAATGACAGTGGTTGAGATCATGTGTTTGTTTTGTAATGAGGGACTTTATATGGTCTTCTTTGTCCATTAGTCTGCGAAAAAAGAGTACCGATCACCTCTTCTCTTTTCCAGCAACTGTAGTCTTGTGAAGGACTTCCCCCTGTCCCCCCTACTCATCATGTTTCATTATCATGTTTCTTGATTTCTTGATCACCTCTTCAGTTTATTGATTTCTTGTTACAGGTTTGTGGAGGAAACTATCAGGATTAATGCTAATATCTTTTTTTTTTTGTTATTGGGATGCTAATCTCATCCTCTCTTATGGGTAGTTCCTTTTTTTGGGTGCTTGATTTAAACTTAGCAGATATCTTGTTTAACCATGTTGTTCGTTGGATGTCTGACACTTTGGTTTCCTTCTCCCATTTAACTATTTTTTATTGGTAAGTTATTCTTCTATATCCTATAATGAGAAGTGGGATTGCCCTTCTTTGAGCATTACAACTAGCCAGAGAGGAGTTAAGAAATTAAATAATGATAAAAAAGGGTTTCTCAGGAAAACGCCTAGGCGCGCCTAGGCGCGCCTAAGCGCGCCTAGGCGCCCAGCTTTAACGCCTTGTCGCCTTGCCACCTTAATAACCATGGTTGAAACACGTTCTTTCCGTGATAGCGCTTTTCTTTTTTGCTACGTGTATCCTCCTTGTTGGGGTGCGGAAGAAGATGGAGGTGCTGATGAAGTTTTTTCTTTGGTCGGATGGCAAGCAGCAGCGGGCAGGGCTCCATCTTGTGGGTTTGAAGGAGGTAACGAAGAGAAAGAAAGACGGTGACCTGGGCATTCGGGATGTAGATTGCATGAACAAGGCGCTGCTGGGTAAATGGGTGGCCCAGATCTGGGGTCCCTCATCCTCTTTGGTGCACATGCTTCTCAGCAAGATCTATGGGGTCTGGGGGGAGCTGGAGGCTGGGAGGCTGCGGTGGGAATCTCCCTTATGGTCCGGTGTCCAGGCTGTTCTCCCATCTCTCGCCCACTTTTTGGTACTGAAAGTGGGCGATGGGCGCCTGTTTCGTTTCTGGGAGGACGATTGGACGGGGGAGGGAAAGTTGTGCTCCAGATTTCCGCGATTGTTCACTTTGGCGGCTGATCGTGGTGGTACTCTTAATCAGGTGGGGGGGACCAACACTTGGGCGCCCCTATTCGTCAATGATCTTCCGGGACAAAGATTGGAGGACTTTCTTGTGTTGCAATCTGTCCTGCCGTCAGCAGCTGACACTATCCAGCCTTCCCACGCCGTGTTTGTGGGTCACTTTGAATGGAGGGGACTGAAGCTCTCCACCAAAGCAATTTATGATCACCTGAGTCATTCCTCGGAGCCGCTTGATTCGGATCTTATTCAGGATCTAAGCATGGTTTGGGCAGCAAAGATCCATAAGAGGGTCAAGATTTTCCTTTGGTGCTTAAGGAGGGATCACATTTGTGATAAGGTGAGGCGGGCAAAAAACTTCGGTGTTCAGGACGTGACTTGCGACAGGTGCCATGGCCAGCAGGAGGATGCGGAACATATTTTTTTCAAATGTCAAAGCTCGTCTGAGGTTTAGCGCGAGCTGGGCCTGTCGTGGCTGCGGTGGGAGGACACATCATCATTTTGGCAGTCGATCAGGAGGGTGGGGCAGTGCTGTACGGCGGATGTCTCAATAGCATTCGCAGGGCTGTGGGCGATCTGGCAGGGTAGAAATGACAACATCTTTAAAAACCAAGCGTTCTAATCGGAAAAATGCTTCTATCCATTGTAAAGCCCTTTACAGCTTCTGGGCATCTCGTTAGTGTAACACCACCTTCCATTTTAATCTAATTTTAAGGCGGTAGCTCCCATCTTGGGAGTTCACCCGTGGTTGGTTTTTTCAAAAAAAAAAATCAATTCATGAGAACATACAAAGGACAGAGCTTGGTCGGACATTAAACAAGCATTTTGTCAGAGACTTAACTAGGATTAGGATTTTAATCTCAATAGTCCTCAAGTTCCACAAATCCTTATTCAGGTTCACCTCAATAGACAGCTCAAATCCACTTATCCATATCGTTAACTCTGTCAACCTTGAATTCAATTTGTACGGTGTTTGAATTGTGTTAGCTTTTCCTTCTTAAAGAAGCGAAGAAACCACCCATCTTAATAATACACTCCCAATTGTTCCTCATCCAGCTACTCTTTCTTCGAGGAGGGGGTATTTCCTTCTAAGGCCAGGTCATGTTGTGTCTACAATCGAATAGAGAGAGAATGTAGAAGAATAAAAAAAGAACTGGAGTGTGACTAGTGTCGTCGCATCTCCTTGTGAAGTCCAGCCGGTGTAGCTAAGTCTCCACTAAGATGTGCATGCTTTTTGGAAGCTTGGACGATTGTGGTCATATTTGTATTTGGTGGTTGGCTTCTTTTTTGTAGTATTTGTAATGTTGTTTGCATTACATCAATCTTTTGTGCCCCGACAGATATATCATCCTTTCTTCTGTCTATTTTTTGAGGTCTTGGAAAAAGTATGCAAGTAGACCCTTATAATTAGCTTGTGCTATGTCCTCATAGCATGAAAAGAGAAAAAGGAGGGCATAACTCGTGCTAAGTAAAAGTCGGTGAAAAAGAAGAAAGAATAGATGTCAGCCGCCCCCTATACTTACGATCTGGTCATCGTAAATATAGTAGAAGATAAAAATGAGGCGATTGAGGGCAATGAATATACAAACGAAGGAACGACATAAAAAGAAACGAAATCACTCGGTCCCCTTATGCTTAGGATCAAACATCCTAAGTATAGAAACGAATGTGGCAAAAAATTAGGGATGCATGATTGATGGAAAAGAAAGAAAAATCAAAAGAAAAAAAAATAAAAAGAACAAAATCAAAAATGCAAATCAATAGGCAATCGGTCCCCTTATACTTATGATCGGGTATCCTAAATATAAAGACGAACAAAAATGGGGACAATTGGGATCTATGAAGAATATACAAGTGATGATGTAGTCTAGACTACCGAATGGCTCACAGTCACAGGTCTCTGTACAGGACAAAATGAAGGGGAGGAGTAGACATAAGTCCTGTACAGAGTAGATGACCTCAACCTTCCCTCTATCGAGGGCGTGCGCGTTGCCACGAGTGCATTCCAACCACACGCCGATTTTGTGGTCCTCTGGGGAGGAATCGAGGAGTAGATTTACCTTTTGGTTTGAGAGGTGCTGGCTGCTTGAGGAAGGATTTCGTGAGAACGTGGAGGACCGCTGAAGAGAATGGTCTCCGGTGGGTACGACGGTCGCCCACCTCTCTCAGAAATTAGCGCTTCTAAAGGTGCATCTGGCTCGGTTTGGAGAACAAACGACGGAGGAAGCTCAAGAGAATAGAGGCATAGGCGGGCGTGGCACGCCGGGATGAGATGGATGATGAAAGGGGCCTAGAACCGATGGAGTTGGAAGAGAGACAGAACTTGCTTGAAGAGCTATTGATGAAAGACCGTAAGGAGGAGGTTGAGTGGAGGCAAAAATCTAGGCAAAGGTGGCTTCGAGAAGGTGATGCCAACACACGTTTCTTCTACAGCGTGGCGTCAGGGAGGCGGCGAAGGAGCTATATTCACGAGCTCCTCGTGGGGGGACAATGGGTTACGAGGGAGGTCAGATTGGGATTCGTGATCCACAAGCATTTCGTGGCGGCCTCGAGGAGGCGGAGATGTGGCGGCTGGGGACGGCAGGGAAGAGGAGCAAGGAGATTATCTGATTCGCAGGCTGCGACATTGCAGGCGCCGTTCTCGGAGGAGGAACTGAAGGAGGCGGTTTGGGGCTTGAATACGGAAGGTGCCCCATGTCCGGACGGCTTCCCAGTTTTCTTCTACAAGGAGTTCTGGGAGATGTTGAGGGGCGAGGTCTTTGACGTCATGGCTGAGTTCGCGGAGGGTAACATGGGTTTTGACAGAGTGAACATGGCCTTTATGTTCTTGCTTTTGAAGAAGGAAAATCCAAATAGAGTAGACGATTTCCGGTCGATCGCGTTATCTAACGCGATCTACCTTATTATCGCAAAAACCCTGGCGAATCGCCTCAAGCTGGTCGTCGATTCGGTGGTCCTACAGGGGCAGACTGCTTTCATTCCGGGTCGCCAAATGGCGGATGGTCTGGTGATGGCAATGGAAAATTGTCTCCAGTGGAAACGGTCGAAGACGAAAGGGGCACTATGGAAGCTGGACTTCTCGGAGGCTTACAACTGCGTTGATTGGGCCTTTTTGTGGACATCATTGTCCCGGAGGGGCTTCCCGGAGAAGTGGATCTACTGGATGAAAATATGTGTTATGACCTCTTCTTTTTCGGTCCTTGTGAACGGAAGCCCAGAGGGTGGTTTTTTCCAACCGCAGCGGGGGGTGCGGCAAGGTTGCCCTTTGTCCCCAATGCTCTTTGTTCTCGTTGCCGATGCTTTGGCGATCCTCTTCCATCAGGCTGTGGAGGCGGGACTATGTGAGGGATTTCGCTTGGAGGATATCTCCATATGTATATTACAATATGCGGATGACACTCTGCTACTGCTGGGCGGCTCGGAGGAGCATACGAAGAACGCACCTATGATGGTCGATATTTTTGGTGAGCTATCTGGTTTGGTGGTTAATAATAGCAAGTCGGCGGTCATCACCTTTGGGATGCTTGACGACGAGCGTGGGAGGATCGCCGGGTTAACCGGTTGCTCGCTGGGGACACTGCCTGTTACATACTTGGGCTTGCCTGGACGGAAAGTTGAAGAAGGCGGACTGGGATGTTATGCTCCAAAAGATGGAACAAAGATTAGCGGGCTGGAAGGCGGTCACCCTCTTGAGGGGGGGTAAACTAATTCTGTTAGAGCACGTGCTCTCAATGATCCCAATGTTTTTCTACTCCATGCGTATCATACCGGTCGGGGTTCGTAGGAAGATTGAAGCACTTATGAAGAAGTTGTTCTGGTCGGATGGCAAGCAACAGAAATTGGGGTTGCACCTTGTGGGATGAAAGGAGGTGACACAGGGAAAAATGGAGGGCGATCTTGGCATCCGTGATGTGGAGTGCATGGATAAGGCGCTGTTGGCAAAGTGGGTGTCCTTAATCTGAGGACCCTCTTCGTCTCTCGTGCTAAGATTGATCTGCAATGTCTACGGCGTGGGGGAGATCTGGTGGCGAGAAGGGCGCGATGGGATCACCGCTTTGGGCGGGTGTGCGGGAGGTTCTCCCGGCACTGGTGCACAAGTTGCGGCCGCAGGTCAGGGATGGTACTTTGTTCCGCTTTTGGGGGGACAATTGGACAGGCGAGGGGAAGCTTGACGACAGGTTCCCGAGATTTTTCGCTCTTGCGGCCTCGAGGGATGTTTTGCTATGCCACGTCATGGGATCCGGTACTTGGGCTTCGGAATTTGTGAACTATCTTTCTGAGCAGGGGCTGGAGGAATTTCTTAGGATGCAGTCTGAGCTGCCGTATACGGATGATTTCATATCGACGGCCACTACCGAACATGTTGATCACTTCGTGTAGGAGGGGAAAAAATTCACCACGAAGAGGGCGTACAAGGAGCTGAGGCAGCTGATGGAGGAACAAGATTCGGAATTTACGCAAGACGTAATAATGATTTGGGCGGCCAAGATACCTTGCAGGGTAAAGGTATTCCTGTGGTGCTTGAGGAGAGGCCGATTATGTGACAAGGTCAGGTGGTCTTGTCTCTTTGGGGTGCAGGACACAACGTGCGATAGATGCCAGTGCCATGAGGAGGATGCTGACCATATCTTCTTCAAGTGCCCATTCTCCGCCGGGATTTGGAGAGGACTAGGATTGTCTTGGCTCATGATTGATGATGTGGCGACGTTTTGGTCTTCGATCCGGAGGGTGGGGGGCGGTTTCACCGATGACGTGTCTCTTGTCTGGGCAGCTCTGTGGGCTATCTGGTTGGGGCGAAATGATCGTATTTTCAAGAACCAAAGATTCTACGTAGAAAATATCCTGTCACATTGTAAAGCCCTTTACAAGTTTTGGGCATCTCGATAATGTAACACATTCTCTTTAATCAATTTTACTAATGCGGTATCTCCCAACTTGGGAGACTACCCAAAGCGCTTTTTCAAAAAAAATCACCTCAGCCTGGGTCATACAGAATCATCTGCTGTGCAAGTGTGTACTGATCCCTAGCTGTCCGAATAGAGATGCCTTTTTAAGTGAACACTGTATGTGGCATGGGTCTCTCTACTGTAGTAAACGTCTCTAGAGTCAGACTACAAAAGGTGTCTATACATGTATCCATCACACCATCAGACTCTCTACGCTGAATAGATCATATGATCTCTGAAATGTAATCAACTGACTCTCGTGCTGGAAAGCCTGGAATACATGGACTCTCAATCTGTGGCACTGAGATGTCTACTGCAACTGACTGCTCAACTGGTCATGGTATGATTGCTGTATCTTTATGTGAACAATCATATGAAGAACTAGGTACCGTATGATCAACCCCATCATCCTGTAGGATATCGTGGGTATCAAAGTAAACACTCTCAATATCAAGAGACCATGTCTCATCTATGTGCTGACAATCATCTGCAAGGCTAATGTCCTCTGATGTGAATGACAATACGGATCTGGAACTGCTACATCCTCTCGCCATCTCAATGTGTACATTTTCGCTGTCTGTGCGAAATGATACTCTCAGAATCATAATCAAAGAGGGCCTTTGCAGTCTGCAAGAAAGGCTTCCCGAGAATGATTGGAGCAATGCGTAATTGTGTAGGACACATCATGTGTAGGACAGTAAAGTCCACTGGAAATTGCAAGCCATGTACGATCATGATAATGTTCCTCAATACACCTCTAAATCTCTTTACAGATCGATCTGCAAACTAAAGTAAAGCTCATGAGGACCTAACTCGAGTTTATCGAGTAGAGAAGATGGTAACAAGTTAATCGAGGAACCATTATCTAGGAGAATGCAATCGAATGTGGCATATGAAATTTCACATCTGATATAGTGAGCACATGAATCTCTCTTTTTCTTGGGTACCTTCTTTTGAATAGCACATGAAGTAACATTGGTCAAAACATGTATCTCAACTCGTGATTTCCTTTTCCTACATGTAGTACATTTATTCCTCAACTGCTTCTTGACGTAGGAAAGCGATCCAAGGCATCATGTAAAGGAATCTTCAAAAAGATGTGATCTTTTAGTAATCGTTCTGTTTCTGGAGTGATAACATTCTTTTTGGTGTTTTCTTTCCTTTTCCATACAAAGTATCGGAAAAAAGAACAATCTCACAAGCAACAAAAATCTTTCTTTATTCACATCATCAAAGTAATCAACATGTACATCGGGAGTCTCAAAAGTATGTACAAAACTCTCAAATACATAAAAGGAAACATAATCATTGGGAGTGTCTCTATGACATGGCGTGGTATCATCGTCTAGATCGCCTATGTCCATATCAACTATCTCTGCATCGCTCCCATGTATGGCATCGTCCTGGATATCATGATGATCATCGTGGTGATGGTCATCCTCAACATTAGAATGTGTATCATCATCATGGATCGGCTCTCGCTCCTCATCATGTGCCCTTTCCTCTAGATCTGGTGCTCGTGGATGTCTACCGCTCTTGAGACGAATTAAGTTAGATAAAAATTCAGGAAAAGTGACCATACCTTTAATGGTGTCTACCTGATCTGAATGTCACCTCTTGTTGTTCGGATTCATCTGAGGCTATGTTGGGAGAGTGGTCTTGGGAATGGTTAACTCATCCATACGATGGTTAACCCGCTCCATCTCTGTCCTATTTGTAAACTAGAGTCTGCCAATCATATCCATGATCTAATTCAGTGCCACAGACTATGCAGATAACTCTGTCTTAGTGTATTGTCCCTGGCTCTCTACTCTCTTCTGCCTAACAATGTGTTGCGGTTGTGGTGTATAAGGATGATGAGATCTCTGAGATGTAACAAAAGAATTCTGCTGCTGCTGGTGATGATAAGAATGCGTATGTGTAGCAGGAGACTAATAAGAACGTGGTCTCTGATATGCATGATGGTGAGACTGCTGTTGTGTATTAGGATGTCGGTGCTGAAAATATGTAGATGGACGTCTATGTTGTGGATGAAACTGTTGCTGCTGGTGTATGCTCTGAGGTGTAATATTTGCTGGTGACTGATACGAAACAGGAGCGTACCATATTCCGTTGATCTCAAGTGTGGAGGAAGGATCACGATCATCAACTACAGGGCTCGTGATCTGACTCTGGTTGACATTGGACGAATCCTCATGCCAATCTAGCTGTGGAGGCTCAGTATTATATGCCGACTCGCTCTGAATATGATGAATATGGCGTGTGAGAGGAGCGGGTAAAGACCTCTGTGCAGGCTGAGAAGTAGAAGAAGAAAGCGACTGCTAGTACTGAAGCTCCAAATCGGTCACCTTCTTTGTCAGATCAAAAGATCTCAACTGCTTTAGAAGTGGTGAGAGTTTCTCCAACTCTCGCAACGGCTATAAATCGTGTACTTGCATCTGAATCATATCGACTAATGCGAGTTTCTCACTAATAAAGCCCATGTCGGATCGTGAATCAAAATCTGAAATATGTGCCACCTTCTGATGATCTCGCTGGTGTGGTGGCTGTGGGGCCTTTGGCAATGTCGAGTAGAATATACAACTCGTGAATTCTTTGCCATCCCCTCAAATATGGACAGTCATGCCTCATTTCCATGCTCTTTTCAGACCGGTTCTTGGTGATAGCAATTCGTTTGCTTTTTGGACTGATAATTGGACGGGAGATGAGGCCCTGTCTAGTAGGTTCCCCCGCCTCTTTGCTCTGGCAGCCGACCACAACGCTCGAGTTGTTGACCGTTGGGACAGTGGGAACTGGATGCCGTCTTTTGCTGCTAATTTCTCTGACCAATGATCTGTGGAATTTCTATTACTTTTATAGGCGCCGCGACAATTTTATAGACCTTGTGTCAGTCGGGACCACTGGGTGTTGAAGGGCAACTCTTTCTCAGTAAAGAAGGCGTACGGAGCGATCTACAGACCGCCACCTTCAAGATGGGATATCGTCATTAGAGATTGCAACCTAAGTTGGAAGCTCCGGCTACTGGAGAAAATCATCTTCTTTATGTGGCTCCTCAGAAGGAAGCGTATTATGACAAGAGACCGTTGTGCTAGGCTCTTCACGGATATATGTCCAATACGTGCCTGCTGTGCAACAATCAGGTGGAGACTATTATCTACCATTTTCCACTGCTCGGTAACTTCAAAACTTTGGATTGACTTTGGTCCGAGATGGAATAATACTCAGAGCTTAGAGATGTTTTGAAGCTCGCTTGTGGAGGCCAAAGACAGGCCGAGAAAGGATGTTCTACTGCCCTTGGCATATATCTGGTCGATCTGGTTGGCTATAAATGGTGTCCTTTTTTCTTCGCAGCGCTTCTATTGTGAAAATGTGCTTATGCACTCCAGGACTATTGTTGAGTCATGGCTTCTGTAAGTTCTTTTCTTTCTAATTATCCTTAATCTGGGGAGGGCACCATAGCGTGTTACCCCCTCTTTTGACTTAAAAAAAGGTACCACCACATGTGGCGCTCACTAAGCCCTGAACATCTAGCTGGAGTCCTCCAAAAAAGGTATGAATACACACCTTTAATGGTATCTCATGATGAGGGCATCTCTCAGTCAAATCCTTGAATCGTTCCTATGCCTCATGGAATGACTCATGTGGAAGTTGTGTAAAATTGAAGATCTGACTCCTCATCGCATTCGTCCATCTCAGAGGGAAATACTTACGCAGGAAAGTGGACTTCAGATCGTTCTATGTAGAAATCTCCCTCCCTAAATGATTCAACCATAAAGCGTCTTATCTGCTAAGGCGAAGGGGAAGGCCTTAAGGCGTATAGCCTCCCGCGTAACTCCTAGATAGCCCGTCATTCCACATATCATCTCAAACTGCTGCAAAAAGGTGAACGACTCCTTTGACATGTTCCCATAAAACTTGGGAAGTAAGGAAATGAAGGACAGTCTCAAATCATATAACCCTTGATTCGGTGGTAACTGAATCCAATGCTGCATCATGCTAGCTCCAGGGCTATACTCATATCTCAAAGTAGCGGGAAACACGACAGGTGATGGTGGGTTTCCGGCTCCTGCTCTCAGCGTAGTGATCTTAGCTTTCAACTTTTCCTGGACTCTAAACTGATCTCTAATCTTTGCGTTCATCTGCTGAAGTATGTCTAGAATCCCTGCTGTAATATCAGTAGCCGAATCCGGTCTCTCATCAACACGTCTCTCAACTGCTCTCTCCTCAACAACTCGCTCATCGACTGGTGCCTTCCCTCTAGCCATGATGTCCGTCAAATCCCATGGAAAGTAAAAAGTCTCATAAGCACTTGGTGAAAATGTGTAGGAGAAATAGACGAAAAGCTGAGATGAGGGTCTGCCTCGACTAAAAGGCTGGGAGACAAGGGAGTCTAGGTTTGACTCGTCTCGTGACTAGGTGGGACCGACTTGGGAAGAGGATCATCCCGAGTTTGTGAAGATGCACATAAGATGGTGGAAAATCGAAGACTCATGGAGTTCGAGCGTAAAATCTGTCTAAACGTCATCCCGATATCAAGAGAATACGAGAGAGATTACGATGTCAAATCAAGAATACGAGTGTGAAGGTATATAGGACGCTGAAAACACACACCCTGCAAACAAAAAACATTGCAACCCTCAATTCACTAACTTCACATTGTGGAGACCGTAAGAGTTCGGTCTTTTATCTTTTCAATTTAAGTTAGGTGATCATGCAGTTATATTAAGTAGACTCACATGTAGTGTCGCCCTGTCGCCCAGAGTACGTCCTCACAGTCCCCTAAAAAGTGAAAGTGGTACCATCTGCTTGGGCTGTTGGGTTATATCAGGCCCAATGGAAACTGTGAGGTGGAGTACACCAAAACGACTTTCTACGATCGGAGGCAAGTGCTTGCAGTTGTAACCATGTACTAAAGAGTGGTACACAGGTACTTAGGGCACAAGTTCAGGGATTTTTGGCTCTAACCTTAGAGCTATGTCCTCACCCACTTTGTCTGGACTCTGGAGTTCAGTACCTCTAACAATGAGTGGTTTGCTCTCCTAATACAATTAAGTTTAGATTTTTTTTAGGTTAAAATTGCAAAAGAAATATATATATATATATTTATTTAGGGGTTTCACTTTTTTTTGGATATTTTCAAAAAAAATCTAATGGTGATTCAATTTCCTTTAACTTTGAAAGATGTGTCTCAAGGAGGGGAAATCACGGAATGCAACGGAAAATGATAATGTATGCAAGGAAAGAGGACGTACGTCACGTACCTGTCTCCAACACTCTACATGCAAAATGATCCACACAGAAATTAAAATTCTAAGCTATTGCATGAAAAGTCGTAAAAATTGTATCCTATCCAGTAGTAGCTGTAGCATAAGAACATATTAAATTTTTAAATTGTTGAATTAAACCCAAGTGTGGATTAAGGTAGTTGCTCTACGTTAATCGTCTAATTAATCATTCATACACACCTAGGTCTTCACAAAATCACGTGAAATAAAGAAAAAAAGTCGGAAAATCAAACACCGTGGTAAGGTCCCCCAAGTGCACCGGTACTTGCGCGAAACAGACCCCGAGAAGAAGTCGGAATGTCCAGCCTACAAGTCGGGGCGCCCTTAGTGGACCCTTCCTACTAAATAAAAACGGACAAGTGCCCTTTCCTCTCTCACCAAAAACGAAAATATAGGCAAATGCCTTGAACTCTCAAAAGAAAATAGAAAATGTCTCTGAAAAAAATACAACAAAAAATTATGTTGTTAGACTCACGTTGCTCCTCTGCATCCGACCCGTAGAAGACTGAGCTGGTCTCTACTCTCTCAGCTGGTTCAGCTTCCTAAGAAACCGACTAATCATGCAGGCCCTACAACTCGGGTTAACACAAACTTAATAAAAGAAAAAAAAGCAAACACAAGACTCAAGAAAAATGAGAAATAAAAAAGAACTCAAAAATTGAAAAAAAATCATTAGTAAAATCTGATAAAAATCGAGAAAACAAAAATCGAGAAAATCAAGAAAAAGCCAAGAAAATAAAAAACTCACAAAAATCGAGAACAAATCAAAGAAAATAAAGCAAAGAAAACCAAGAAAAATCAAGAGAAAAATAAACATTCAAAAATCGAGAGAAACTGAGAAAATCAAGAAAACGAGAAGAGAAGAAAAGAAAAAAAATCACAAAAAATAATGCCAAAAATCAAGCGTGGCTACGGCTCCCCGCCAACGGCACCATTTTGATACATGGATCTAAATATGCGGTTTTCGGGAAAAATGAAAAGAAGTGAAAAATTGGCTATTGTCTGAAACAAGTCAGAAAATCAAAGAAAATCTAACTCATCCCCAGTAATGGCATCATTTTGATAATCAGGTCTGACTCGTGGTTATGAAAGATGTCGGTTGTAGAAAACCGCAGATAAGGATCTGATTATCAACCAAAATACAACAAATAGGAGAGAGAGAAAGTGGAAATAATCCGCTCTATCTCCTAAATTTGCTGTTCGCTAAATATTTAACTAGGTAAGTGTTCCTAGGTTGAACATTAGGATGCATAAAGTCACACTCGGATTTTTGAGTGAAGAATTATTTTTGTAATTTTTTCTCTTCTTTCTTTTGTGAGAAAATCTTTTTGATCGGTTTTAATTTTTATATTTTTTAATTTCCAATTTTTATTTTATTTTTTCAAAGTGATATTTTTCAAACAATTGATCTGCAATATAGTATATAAATGATAGAAAATATAGTGATATTATATAGTAGATGAATCAAAGAGAAACTCGAGCAATGAGCTTTAAGCACGCAAAATGAAACCAAAATGGAGACTAAATTCAAAGAATAAGGCCTCGATAAAATCATGGTTAAAAACTTCGAAATTCAACTCACAATAAAATCATAAAAAATGCTCTCAAAATAAGGTCCAAGCCTATCCACAAGTGTCCAAGAATCTATGTATACAAAATAGAAAATGCACAAAAAATAAAGGGTTTTTTACCCAGCAGACCCTGTAAACCTTTTAAATTACCTCTACGATCTTTTACACAACGTAATTACCCCATCGACCCTGTAAATTACTCCAAGAACCCCCACGAGTTTCAAACAGATTACTCGGAGGGTTCATGGGGTAAGAGTTGGCAAGATTATGGGGTTGGGGGGGAATTAGGTTGTTTCAAAGGTCGTAGAGGTAATTGGCAAAGTTTATAGGGTCTACCGGGTAAAAATTCCAAAAATAAAAGATTTCTTTCAATTAGGTCCCTAGTCAAGGACCTAATTGTAAGAAAAGTTCTTAGAACCTGCACTTAGGTCCCCGCTCAGGGACCTAAATGCAATTTCAAAATCTTCTGGAGATGCGAAATGATTCTGGAACTTAGCAGGGCCAGTGTTGCAATTTCTCCACTGATTGGGCTTTGAAGTTGGAGATCAGTTGGCAGTGGTCGATCTAAGCCCACACGTTGAGGACTTGTGTTTTCAAATTGTGCTCGTACTGTTCTGGGGAATACTTCCCCAATTCTTCAGACGACGGCGACGTGTTCTAGCCTTCCTCGATCAGCAGTGCTCGTACGACGACTTGCATGGCCAGAAGGGGGCGCCTCCCCCTTCGACCTCTCCTGCACGAGGGGAGGTGATGGAGACGGTGACGAAGTCTGAAATCGACGGTCGGTTGAAGAACTGCTAGGGTTAGGCTTCGGGAAAGATGTTGCTGCTCGATTGATCAATGACGAAGAAGGTGCTCATGATGGTGACGAAGATGCTCTAATTGATATGCTTAACCTGCAAAAGAAGATTTGATGCTCGATTCGTGTAGAGGTATCGGCCAAGAATTATGAATATTGCAGCTCGAAAGTTGGGTTCCAGGAAGGTGATATCCCAGATAAAAAATGGAGCAAATTTGATGAATCGAACGGGAACTTCGAAGGCGAATCAAAGAAGGTGATTAGATGTAACTAATGATAGGATTAACTCAACTAATTAGTCACGAGAATCGATGGAAATCAGAGGATGAATGAAGTACCTGGGATATGAAGGTTTAGAACCTTCAGATTGTTGATCGATGGGTCAGCTTTTCGGAGTTGGACGCTGCTGGAGGCGGCGATGCAAGTCCAAGGCTGGCCTTGGAACCCTCCTCCGTCAATCCCTCTTCCACGCGGTTGGTGGTGGTCGGAGTTGGGTAGAGGAGTTGGTTGACGATTACTGGAAATGGTGGTTAGGGAGTAGTTGAGTTGTGAACAGTGAAGTTTGGATCAATAAATAGGCTATAATCGGGACTAATCTGAAGGTCAGCGTGAAGAAGCTTGTTGGATAAATAAAGTGGATGGATCAGATGGAAGTTTGGATATTAAGATCGACATGATTAATTAGGTGAAGTCGACCGATTGAAACAGAAGCTCTAATAACTTCTTAGGAAGAAGATGAATGTGGTGTTGACACGTGTCAGTACCACATATGCTAGAATAATAATATGGTATAAATTATTTTGATAAATAGTATATATTTTATGAAATATAAATATAATATTAAAAAGGGAAAAATGTGTCTGCTCCCTGGGAGGAGCCACCGGGGCTACTCCCACCCCTATTTTTTCAATTTTTTTATTTTTTTGGAAAATAAAAATTTCTATATTCATCACTATATCCCTCTAACATTCTCTTAAAATTTCGTCAGATATAGAGACTCCTAGGCCCTCCATTCGGACATCATTTTTTTTAACGGTCGCAGGATTTTTTAAATCGACCATGTTTGGATGAGTCCGTAGGATTCTCTGTTTCTGACGAAATTTTAATAGAATGTTAGAGGGATATAATGATGAATATAAAATTTTTTATTTTCCAAAAAAATAAAAAAAATTGGGGGAAAATGGGGGTGGAGCAGCCCGTTGGCTCCTCCCAGGGAGCAGCCACATTTTACCCTATTTATAGATATATAGTATATTGAATAATTAGATTATTAATTTTCAATAATTTAATAAATAATATATTATTTTTATACTTAATTAATATAATAATAAATGGGAGTAGTGTGAATTTTTAGGAATTTTAACAAATTAATTTATGTATATTAATAAATACAGACATGTATTACACATTTCAAATTCATATGTAATTTAAGGTATTTAAATTATTTAAAATATTAAATGAAGGTTTTAAATTCTGATTTTTTTATAGATAATTTACAAGATCATGAAAATAATTGAAAATTATAAAATCAATGATACTATAAATAGCGTGTTCAGAATAAAATAAATATCACAGAAACCCAGCTGTCATTAAGTCCCAAAATCGACTTTTTGCAAACGAACTCCGATTTTAGTGAATTCACCTTCACTAATTAAAGTATTATTTTATGAACTTTAGAGGTGAGTAGATAAACTGGAGTTCGTATGAAGAAGTTATGAGGTTCGGAAGTTGAGAAATTGATAATTTAAAAGCTGGATTTCTTGGCATATATACAACTTGAGAATTTTTATGATTTCTATATTTTTTTTTTACATTTTATGAATACATAGGAGAAGAGTTTGGTGAAAAATATATACAAATGAATTAATTAAGAATCATTGGAGTTTTGGGATATAATGAATACATATGATTTAATGTTCTATGTGCACTGTTAGTTACTTTTGTTGTTTTCTTCCTTATCTCCCCTTACTTTATTGTTTATCGATCAATCCATGCTGACTTAGTCTAAGGGGGTAGGTTATATAATATAATTTTTAGTTATATTTATATTTATTTGGTCATACTGTACATATATACATATTTACAGTGTGCCTTTCTTTTTCTTTTCTTTCTTTTCTTTCTTTTATTTATTTACATGTTTTTAATGCATAAAGGTCCATTTTTATTCATGAATGGTTTTCTTATAAGATGGAGAAATTAATGGATATTTACTTGCATTTGTTAAGGATTTTAAGATAAAATACACAAGAAAAGTTAAGGAATAATGGATTCATCACTCATCTGAGAGATATCCAACTAACCTTACTGATCCTCCTCCTCCTACGTCGCAGTTGACCTGTAAAAACCCATGAGCAGAACAAGAAGAAGCGAGATGAGGAAGGGCTCCACCTACTGACCCTCCTCCAGTGCGTGGAGGCCGTCTCCACCGACTACCTTGAGGATGCGAAGCGGATGCTTCTCGAGATCTCGAAGCTCTCCACATTCTCCGGCACCTTTGTGCAACGCATCGCCGCGTAGTTTGGCTGCTCAAAAAGAGGGCTTGGAGGGGGGTGATTCATCAAGAAATGGACAAGCAGGGGGTGATCAGCATGATGCCCATGACATGGGGAGACACTAGAGGAGGAACGAGAGGGGGAGGTGGGAAGGTGGTCGACGGCAGGGGAGGGGGGGTGCTGGAGTAGGACGGGGAGGAGGTAGTCGGTGAGGGGGGCGGGTTGGGGGGGGAGGAGGAAAGTTTCATTTGTAAATAACAGGAAATTCAAGGGTAGAAAATGTAAAAGTTGACGAATTCTGTCACAATTAACGGAAAATTTAATGGAAATTAACACATGGTTATGGATGCAAGAGTTAAGCACTATTGAGGGTTATGGGTGTAATTCACAATTACGCGGGGTTATGATTGTAATTACGAATTACTCAGGGATATGGATGTAAATATCCCTATTTTAGAGGATTCTAAGATGATTAAATTAGATTTAGTAATTCCGGATAAGATTATTTTGGATAGCATTATATCCACAATAATTTGGGATAGTGTGGATAAGATCAACATTATTTTCTGAGATATGATTGTGAGTTGGATTCACGAATTTAATGTTGATGTGAATTGGGTTCACATTGTTCATTATTAAATGCAAATTGGATTAACATTTAATTTTAGACGTCTGAATATGATTAGTAAATTTTGATGGTTTGTTTGTATTGCCACAACTAATTTAGAATTATTTGGTGATGATTAACTTCCAAACTTAACCAAAAAATTAGAGATAATAGTTGTTGAGATATTACAATTAATAAAAGGAAAATAAAGAAAAAATACTATTAAAAAAGTGTCGCTTATGTTGGGTCCTACCATGGTGTTGTCCCCTCCTTTTTTATGTGTATCTCTTTTGTTTTCTCTCTTAATCCTCAATTTGTTGATAAGTTTGTTCTCTTCTATCAACTTTTATCCTCTGTTTGTTTGTTAAGGATTAGATTTTTAATCATATCCATTCATTTAATGATTAGGATTGCAATCCTAACGTTTCGAAAAAATATAAAAAGGAGAGGCAACCTTGCCTTCTCCCATAAGAATAAGACCTATCAAGTCTCTGCCCCTCCCTCTGTCCCTATAGGCCCGTGCCCTTATTGGTGGTTGTTTCTCTGCCCAAGATTGACATCTTCTTTGGTGGTTGTTCCCTTGCCTGTGCTTCCCTATTGATTTAATAAATCTCGAATAGAGGTTCTTCATCTTCGGTTCCTCAGGATCGCGAAGAAGAAGAATGATTTCGTTTGTTGAAATCAGGAGCGAGGACATCCAGACTAGCTTTTCGGATTGCGAGAAGAACATCGTTCATCCCCACACCCGCAAGTGTTGTCTCCGTCAGGTCGAACTTGAGACAAGAGGTCTCTTGTGTTAGAGACTTGAAGATCACAATCATGCTTCAAGGTATGCCCTTTTATTCGGGTGATCATGCTGGAAAGGGTTGGTAATGGTTCCCAATCCATATGGTGTTTTTTTTTTTAAATTATCCGCTACTATCCCGACTCAGATGAGTCCGTTTTGATTGTATATGTTCCGATCTACATGCTTCCGTTATGTGCGAGGCATGAATGCCTTCCTTCAGGTGGCACCCAAACGGAAGAGGCGACACACTCCGAACAGATGAGGGCTTGCAGTGGCAATCAATCTTCTCCAAACAAGCGGCGCTGCCCCCTCTAGCCGGTGACCTCCTTCTCGCGTGCAAGGTGTCACACCCTCCCCTGGCCCCGCCTCTCTTGCTCACTCCTTTTCTGGCAGCGATCTCGATAGAAAGGATAGAGTTGGCGACGATCTCCCTCCAGGGCATTCATGCGTTGGGTTCTTCTCTTCGGGGAGCCCTAAGTGTTGTGCAGGAAAGATGGGCGAGCTGAATCCCACTAATAGGGCTTCCCTTCTTATCTTTTCTAGGCCCAACGAGCCCACTCCAGTGGTTGAAAAAAGGAAAAAGAAGGGACCTTGATTGAGAGAAAAAGGATTGATTTGAACAAAAAAAAGGGAGTGGCCAAAGGAAAAAAGAGGCCACTTGAATAAAAAGTGGATGGCTTAAAAAAAGAAAGAAAGAGAAAAGTCGAGAAAAAGAGAGGAACGGTTTATAAAGGAAAAAGAAAAAAAAATGCAAGTTTTATTTTGTTTTCTCTCAACTTGAGATTTATGTTCTTTATTCCGACAAGTATGAGAGAAAGGGGGAGTGAAAGCATGTAAGTTCTACTTGAGATGTACTTATGAATTTCTATGGCATCCACCATTTTCTACTTGTGGCTCCTCAGAAAGCCATCTCATCTCCAAGGTCTCTATATAAGCGAACCGACTTCAGGTCCCCATAAGATATGGGAGAGGACATTCTCATTGTTCACGTATGAGAGGGGCCCAACTCCAGAGATATGCATATGAGAAATGCCCACTCTATTTCCGGTGTTCGACATTGACGTCAACTACTCCAGATGGATTTATCTACTTGAGATCTTCTCAGACTTGTACTGCCCATCCACGACATGAAGATCGGTACTTCAGACTACAACATATCATCCATCTTCATAGAGCATCGACTACTTCTGCATGTTTCCTCCTAGTGCAACTATTGTTTGCACTGGACTTCTTCTAGGCGACTACTCCATGCACGTCTTGGTCGTTGCTAAGACTCTGCTACAAGCATGTCCTGATCGTCACAGATCCGTCCTCATGCATCATCTTCTCCCAGCAACGACTACTCTGAGCGGGTCTCCTCACGTCTCTCTCAGATGTATCAAGTGAAGATGCGTTTTGTATATTTTCTTGTGTTGCAAGCATTTTCTCATCTCCAGCTTGAGGGGGGTGTTAGAGTATGTAATAGACGGGTAATTGGATCTCTCCAGGATCCAATTGCCTTCCTCTCTTGTTTAGTCCCAAATCATCTATAATGGGACTCCGGTCTGTCTGTGGAGCTATATAAGAAGTCTCACACCCCCTGTATTCATTGAGAGAGTAATAACAGAATATCCAGTCCTTAGTGGACTTCTCCCATAGTTTCATCGCTCTCCTCATAGAGTAGGGTTCAAAGTAAAATCCTGAGTATTCTTTTCAACAATTTTATCTTTGTTATTGCTTCCGCATTTCTTTCAACAAACTGTATTCTTTCTTTTCACTCATGTCTTATCGACTAATGCTTTTGGTCTATCTCTAGGCAGTGTGAGGATGCTCTCGAAATTCCCTTCATTGATTGGAGATTGGTGACAAGCTTTAGAGGATGGAGGTCTGGGTATACTGAAGTTGGAAGAGATGAACATGGGCTATTGCGATGAAAATAGGTAATGAGGATCAAGGAAAGAGCAATGTCTGGTTATGACTCAGAATAGAGGACAGTATGCTGTACTAGTTGGTGCACTGCAATGCATTCAGGATGTCCAAGTTTAGCAGTTGAGGCACTTTATGTTATCTCCATCACAATCCGGAGGGGAATTTGTCATATGATACCCGAGATTGCAACTTCTTGAAGTTGGTGGTTGGTGATGGTAAGTCTTTTATATTTTAAATGAATGACTGGACATAAGATGAGTCTGTGTGGTGAGATCGAGGCTTTTTGCCTTGACGGTTGACTTGGACCTGACTCTTGTCGAGATTTGGTCAGATGACTCATGGGCTCCCTTTTTTGGATTTAGTTTCCCAGAATAGAGGGTGCATGCCTTCCTTACAATGATTGATTCCCTTGCCTCGATGGAGGGGCATCTAGATGGGTGGGACTATTGGTAACAGGTATTGGGGATTTCACTGTGATGAATTCTTATATAATTTTAACTACTCCACCGGTGTTTGACTGGTGATCTAGCATGGTATTCTAAGTTAATCTGGAAGTCAAAGGCATGATTGGAGGTAAAGGTCTTCCATTGGTTGCTTAGTAGGGGACGTGTTATGACCAAAGCTCATTGTGTCAGAATTTTTCAGGTGGTGGATGATACATGTTTGATGTGTTTTGTTTCCTTGAACGATGTGGACCATCTCTTCTTCAGTTCACTTGTGAGTTGTGACTAGTCTAAAGTGGTGGGGCATTCATTGACAAATGATTGGGTGATTCTATATGTGTAGTGGGTTTTTGTCCTCCCTTAGTGCCATTGGCTCTTGCTTGCATAGTGGTTGGTTGAAGCCTTTGGCCCTGGATTGGGCCTTATGGTTAACACATGATGTTTCTGGTAGAGAGGTTCTATGAGGAGAATGTTGTTGAACTTGCTACAAGCCTACAACTAGTTTTGAGTTTGAACCTTGTAATTAGTGTTTATTTCGTTTAATATAAAAAGTGAGTGTTTACCATTTTAGGTGCTCACCCTTTTTTACCTTAAAAAATCACTCGAGCTTCAACGTACATACATCTTCATAAAAGCATTATCAGGGAGCAACATTCCGAAAAAACTAAAAATGGAACGAGGCGGTTTCCCTCGAACCGAGGCGAGGCATAAGCCTCAGTTTACAAGGAAAAGACCTATAAAAACTACAACATATATATACTAATGAAATTATATATATCTGACTAACATATGATATAAATCACTATATTATATGATGAAATTACAAAAGATAGGAACACCGAATACAACTGTATATGCCTTTTTACTAATTTTCCATCCAATCAGATATTGAATTTGTTGATATTCCCCTGAAATCTTTACCATATAACTTAAGTTGAAGAACCGTCGTATGCACCCCTTCCTGTCATACCATACCCCAACAAGATGGGGGTCTTGCTGCCCGGCCAGCGAGCCTGGGGGGGTGTCTAGGGGGGAGTAGGTGCACTCCCCCCCTGCAGAGGTGTGGGGGCAGCGCCCTCGGTGAAATTTTTTATAAACATCTGAAATTGCTAATAGGATAAATGAATTTACATAAAAAAATAACTTGAAAAAAAACGCCTCAACTCGCTTCCGCCTCGGCCAACTGAGGCGGTCGCTTCTCAGGACCCTGTCGAGGCGGCCATTCTAAGGCGATTTCGGGCCGCCTCGTGCGCCTCGAGGCGTACACCTTGAGGCACGTTGTTTCGAACCGTGCTTCTTCTAAATTGGACATGACTTGCACATGTACCAATTTAATATTTGTATTCCCCTTTTTCTTTATTTCTTCCCCTCTGGGAGATTTATGTAATATTCTTCTTAATTCTAGTTTCTCTCTCTCTACCCTATATAAGACTGGTCTAGGGCTTCATATCAAAGATGTTACTTGTTTCTCCAAAGGGATTGCTTGTATCTTGTTATTTCAGGGGCGTTTGTGGTTTGCAATGGACATGGAACAGATGATGAACAATGCATGCAGTATGAACAAGCAATTACCTTAAGTCTAATTATTTAGGTACAATTGAAATGCCAATTATTCTGTTTGACAACAAGATCCAGGCGTTCATTGAGTGGATGTTGGGCGGGTCAGGATAACAGGTTTTGATCTGAGGATCAGGTTACATCAGATTGTGATGACAAAAAGATGAGAAGTAGAGTTTTACATGGAAATAACTGAATTTTTGGTGAGACTGACGAAGAAAGATGATACATTGTACTGAATTTACATTTTCATGAATATGGAAAATGACATCGGAATACTTGGGCATAATTGAAAGCTTCTTAGACTTTAGCTTTGAAGAGATGGATGCACGGATGTTCTAGGATGATGTAGAGGAAACTGCAAAATAGTTCTTCAAAGTGTGCATTTTTCATTCAAGTCCCAATTTCATATGCTTTAGTAATTTCCCTTTATCGTTTTGTTCTGAGGCAAGCTGATCCCTCTGCAGTGTTTGATATATCTGAAGAAGGAATTCAAATTGCAATTACAATGTGAGATCCTCACGGTTGACTTGACATTTGATATGCATTGATTTTGAACCCCAATTTCGTTTACTTTTCTGACATTTTCTTCACTCCAACATTCATTTAACACTCTTCCCTGCCTTTCAGTTCTGCCACACATTTTCGCTAGGCATTTATTTTCTAGAGGGTGAATTAATGCCTTAGCTTTTGACTTCTGTAATTCTATCTCTCTGGCATTATATGAATTTTTCCTATTCATCTGAATAATTATTCCACCTTCCCTATAATACCCTGATTCTTCCTTTCCTCTGTATCATTCCTTGTAAAAAACGATTGACATTTTTCCCATTCACACTACCTATCTCACAAAACCTACCAATTATCCTGCATTCTATAGAACAACAATGAAGTGAGGGGTGTGAATAATTCACAATTATCTATCCGTGTTCCCACAAAAATAAATTCCAGCAAAGAAACAAGAAACCTCTTCTACTCCTTATATCACGTTCCTTATCTGTAAAAAACGGGTTAGTTGTTGACTTAATGTGCTTTGTATTGCTTTGCACATTCTTCACTATTTACAAGGAAAATTTGACATCTTTTATTCTGTATATTTATTGAACGAGCATAGTCTCATCTGTGCAGAAAATTGACAAAATGTATGCTGCTTTCACTGGCCAATCACTGGAGAGAGTGCAGATGTATACTGAAAGGGACCGCTTCTTCTCTTCTGCTGAGGTAATACAGTAACTATATTCTTGCAACTGCATGCTTCTTTTTTCCATGGGAGCAAGCCATGGGGCCGTAATGTGTGTGGAATCTACGGGAGTTAACTTCTGTTTGCTTGTCACTTAGAGGAGTGGTTATTTCCTTTTTAAGGGTTAACATGGGATAATGAAGTGATAACCCACAAGTTGAGGGGTTACATGATATTTAACTCATCTCTACTGACCCTTCTAATTCCATCATTGTTCATATCAATTACTGTTACTAGCTAACAAGTACAATGTCAATACTTTGTTTGCACATTAGGTGTAATGTTGGTATTTTCTAGGGATATTTAATTATCCCAGGAACTCTCGATAATTACGAATTACATCAAGGACGCTAGATAAATACTCCGTTTTACACCCATAACCCTCCATTAGTTTAGTTCGTTAACTCAACCAGATGACTGAGTTACTAACCAACCCGCGATCTAATGGCTGAGATTAATCAAAAGTAAAAAAAATGAGAAAGAAAAATATCTCACCCTCCTTCTTGGTCTAGCACCTGCATGCGAAGATGGAGCTAGAGACTAACTCGTCGGATCTTCGCTCTAGGCCTCCACGATGGTTGAGCTGAGCAACAACCGAAGCATGCTACGAAAAGGGGCATGGTCCTTGGATCTCGCGGGGGTCTCGTCGGAGTAGGAGGAAGAGGAGGTGAGTGCTAGAGGAGAGGACTTCCACGGGGGGCTTCGATCCTGGAACAGGGGCGAGTGTTGCATGGTGATGATGTGACAACTGTGGAGGGCGACGGTGGGGTTAGGGCTTCTGCGGGGGCTTTGAATGTGTGAAGGGCGGCGATGGGGGTTGGGGGGTTTGACGATGGGTGGAGGGCACTGACAGGGGTAGGGCTTCCACTGAGGAGGGGGTGGAGCTTTGATGGGAGCTTGCGGGGGGGTGGGGGGGGTGGGGGGGGGTTCGATGACTTGGTTTTGGAGGAGGAAGGTGAGGAGGTGGTCGGCGGGGAGTGAAGGAAGTAAAATTTTTTTTATTATGCATCACGGAAAAGCACAAAATATTTAGCAAACATTTGCCAAAACAATGCTACTTCATCGTATGAACTAGAAAATGAAATCAAATATATATAAGGAAACTATTTCCTTTATGATTTCTAATATTCATGATGAATAAGAGAGGTAAATTAGGATTACCTTTGATGGGTGAGTTTCTATAAACGAAACCTCCCGAATTGAAGTCTGATGCAGACTTCTCTCTCGTTTATGTAGAGATGAGTCACGTTGCTTCCCACGAACTCGTTGACTAGGGGCAACAAGAAAAGAGTTGTGAGAGTTGTAGACTTTCAAGACTTTCTCTTTCTCAAGGGGGCACATAGTATAGAAGAGGATTTAGCTCTTATAATTGTTGTAAAAAGAGAGAGCATTGCCCTACTTTTATACTTATTGTGCACACCCAACATGTACCATGGTAGCCCTTGGATTTTAAATCAAGGGTTAATAGCAAGTCTTAATTCAATAAGGATCATTTCCTTATTATCTCCAATCAATATTAATTAAAATAAAATAAGCAACATCTCTAGAGTCCTAATTTAATAAAAACTCAACAACATAGTAGAACATGTATACTTAGCATACATGACCACGACCTTCCATAAATGGAAGTTGTTGTTGCAAATTTAATTAATTAATTCACTTGATAACCATATTATCAATATGTGAGAAATTATGAAATTAATCCTCAAAGCTTATGAATCATATTCATGAGCCCAAAATTAAATGTAAATCCAATTTACATATACAAAATAGAGAAGAAGGAAGCAAAGAAGGCTGTAAGCGAAGCTAAGTCAAAATCTTATGAAGTTTTGTACAAAATCTTGACTCAAAGGAGGGCCAGAAGGATATATTCAGGTTAGCCAAAGCGAGAGAAAGAATGACCAAAGACCTTTCTCAAATGAGATGCATCAAGGATGAGGAAGGTACGTGCTTGTTACTAAGAAGGATATAGAGACTAGATGGGAGTAGTATTTGCATAAACTTTTCATTGGGGATGGAAATAGAGAGATCACTTTGGGTGATCTAGCTAGTAGTGAAAGTTACTTGAATCGTGCAAGTTATAGATGCATACAAAGCAAGGAAGTAGAGGAGGCTTTGAAGGTTATGAGACCTGGGAAAGGTGTAGGACCAGATGACATCCCTGTAGAAGTATGGAGAGTTTTAGGTGATCGTGCTTTGACTTGGCTTACGAATCTACTCAATGTTATTTGGCAAAGCAAGAAAATGCATGAAGATTGGAGGAGGAGTATCGTGGTGCCTCTTTATAAGAACAAAGGAGACATTCATAATTGTTCGAATTACAGAGGTATCAAGCTGATGTATCACACTATGAAAATTTAGGAACGTGTGATCGAAAGAAGGTTGAGGCAAGTTTCCAAAGTAAGAGAAAATCAATTCAGATTCATGTCAGGTCGCTCAACTATTGAAGTCATCCATTTGCCGAGGAGAACAATGGAGATTTATAGAGCTAAAATGAAGAACCTCCATATGATTTTTATTGATTTGGAGAATGCTTATGATTTTGTCCCACGAGAGATATTGTTTAGAGTTTTGGAGAAGAGACAAGTACCTGTCCTATACATTAACCTCATAAAGGATATGTATGATAAGGCTTAATCTTGTGTAAAGATCCAATTTGGAAAGACTAGCTATTTTGACATCAACATTGGTTTACATCAAGGTTCAACTTTGAGTCCATTTCTTTTTACTTTGATTATGGACGAGTTGACAAGTCACATTCAGGATGAGATACCTTGGTGTATGTTATTTGCTGATATTGTGTTGATTGATGAAACTAGAGATGGAGTAAATAAGAAGCTTGAGGTCTAGAGGCATGCATTGGAGACTAAAGGATTTCGTATAAGTAGGGCTAAGACTGAATATATGGAGTGCACCTTTGATGTAAGCAATGATGAAGGAATCGAGGTGAAGATTGATGATGATAACATTATGAAGAGGGATTCTTTTAGATGCTTGGGATATATTCTGCAACATAATGGAGAAATTGATGGAGATGTTACTAATAAAAATAAATGCAGGTTGGCTAAAGTGGAGAGGAATCTTTGCTGTTCTCTGTGATAATAAAATTCCTTTAAAAATCAAAGGAAAGTTATACAAAGCAGCCGTGAGACCTGCTATGCTCTATGGATCTGAATGTTGGCCTGTGAACCATAGACATGTGCATAGAATGGCTATAGTAGAAATGAAAATATTAAGGTGGATGTGTGGACACACATGCAAAGATCGGATTCGGAATGATGCAATCAGAAAGAAAGTTGGTGTAGCTCCGATTGAGGATAAGATACGAGAAAACCCACTTAAGATGGTTTGGTCATTTGCAAAGAAGGTCACCTGATGCACCAGTTAGGAGATGCGAGTTTTGGGATGTTGAGCAGGCTAAGAGAGGGCGAGGACAACCCAAGAAGTGTTGGAAGAAGACTATACGAAGGGATCTTAGTTTTTTGGATATAAGCCCGAGATTGACCCAAGATAGATCTGAATGGAGGCAAAGAATCCATGTAGCCGACCCTATTTAATTGTGGGAAAGGCTTTGTTGTTGTTTTGTCATGCCTTGAAAAAATTATGTAAATTATATTTACATAAATATTTATATGAATCACATCCATATAAATATTAATTATTTGAATCACTATTCACATTAATCAATGAGTTATGCTTATGAATCACATTCACAAAATTGCCCTTATCAATAATATGTAATAATCTAATTATTACAATATTTTTTTTGAAGCCAAGAAAGGGGGAAACACTCAATGGCGTTCATCCTAGGAATAATTAAAGGAAGGGGGGGAAGTCTAAAAAAACGCGCTACGCGCTCCAGGAGCTTAACAAGCCCGACACCTGCAATTTTACATTTTCCAAATAAAATCTCTGACCCGCGAACAATAAAGCATTCCTGGCAAGCCAGATTGCCCAAATCGTAGCCAGCGGCCGCAACAAATCCCTCCTTTCCTGCCAACCCGCCGCCACCAGATCGCCACAAAATGCTCCCACGTCCGAAGTGCTAATCCAACATAGGGATGGGTCGTCCCAAAGGAGCGCCACCCCCTACAGGTGAAGAAAAGGTGCTCATCCGTCTCAATCTCTGTTACACAAATATGGCATCTGTCCGAGGCAAACCCCAGAAGCATGGCACATCTGTCCCGCGTCGTCAATCTCTTCCTCCTGAACAGCCATAAAAAGAATCCGATTCTCTCTGGAAGGCGTCATTAACATGTATGAGTCCTAATCTATTTAGACTCATGAGATAATATGCCGATACTTGGAGATAATGTCTGTATTGAAATGTGGATAGCTATTTATTTTCAGGGTTTATGTGACACCATCGGATCCGGGCAACCTTTTACATGACATTCACAATATAACATTCACCAAATATCGCATTTAGACAACATGAATTTGAGGGGATTTTTTTTGCATTTCGCATTTGACATTCATTAACAATGTAACAACCATAGGCAACAACAAGATGTGCCACCAAATTTCTATTTCATTAAATTCCATATATATACACAACATGTAACAAAATAAGCTGACAGTGTGTTCATGTATCCCAAAAAATGTACAGAGGAGAAAAGGAAGCATTTACCTCATAAACTGAACAAAAACTACAATTGTACCGTCTACTATATGTGCGTATGCTCGGTATCATCAAACAGCTACTGCAACACATGCGATTTGCCTGCTAAGCATGCAAGGAAGAAAAGGATGTCAATGGATTTTGTATACATTCCAGTATATAACATAAATTGTAGAATTTAATATGTCAAAAGAAAGCAAGTAGAGAGGCAATAATATTGAAATTTAACAAAACTACCTGCATAAGAAATTGGTTTTCAAGCTGCTTCGTTTGGATACCTCATGATTTCCCATCATCCCATAATATTATAACATTTTCATATATTAGATGATGATCCATAAATGTATGTTATTTTCTTGTCATTAAGATCATGTTTATGGATCTTGATAATGAGACGATGAAGTGGTTCTGATCTGATTCTTGATTCTATCTAACTTCTCAAGTCTAGCGGATAGTCTGTGGTCTTGGTCTAAATGTGACCTCATACTATGACTCTAAGGCATGAAGGTTACATTAGGGCTGGGGTGCCTCCGTAGGCATGCAGTGGAGTGTAATGCATCCTAAGTAAGTTCCCAACACGTCCATTAACTTATATGTTATCGCTCACGGTATTAGTTCTGAGATCTGATGATTTGTCGATGATTGAGGATTCATGATGATCGATGATTTTGTGCTAAGTTCAACTGTAGCCAACTGTAATTGATCTGAATTCTTAACCATACTCAATTGTGATTGATTTCAACAGTAGCCAAACTCAATTGTGCTTCATTCCAAGTCCAATTGTAACTTCTCCGAATTCAATTGTAACTGATTCAGATGTAATCTAGATGATTCAGATGTAACCATAGATGATTCAGATGTAGCCATCACCCAAACCTATTAGCAGAAAGTAACCAAAACTCAAGTAGTGAGGAAGTCTCCTATGTGACCCTTCCATCTCGCCCTCTAAGTGGAAGTGCGGTCCATTACAGGGATAGGTCTACTCCAAAACTACGCCACTGAGACGGGTGAGAGAGACTCTTCGGAAAAGTCACTCTAGACGGGCCCGAACGGTACGGGCAGGCGAGTTCGTACGAAAAATTAAAATCGAGGATCCCCTGCCTCGGTATCCTAAAATAGAGGGGTCAACGAAGCTTGTCAAAAGTTGGGATCCCAACGAGGCGTAAAAATACTGCAAGCTCGCTAAAACCGTGAAAAAACTGGGATCCTAGACTCACGCACTTGGCGGTCGCTGCCCTATCCGGTTTCCTTTCCTCCACCCAGTTGAGGGTCACCGCGCCCTCACACGATCAGGTGTAAAAATCAGCTTGACTGGCACTATTAATTATTTATAATTTATCAACACTTTCACTTGCTTGACTACTTTTATTTTCATTCTTTCTGTGGTCAGCTTTACAGATCTTATTCTCTTGGTCTGCTTTATAATTTCAGGTAATTTAGCACTACTTAACTCCAATGATATATATGTAAATAATAGAGTATACTTGAAGATTTCATGTTTAAGATTTCTAATCATAATGATCTTGAGAAATCATTTGCTGACTTTAAAAGAGAAGGATAATAATTTGTTAATATTTATATTTCAACTTCTTTAATAAAAACATGAGATTATAAGTTGTTACTTGGATTTCTAAGTTTAAAGAAAAATGCACAACTCCCAACTCTTAATTTAATTTCTCCAAGTTATGATTAAATTCAAATCAAATAGAAAATTTAATTCGTTTCATTCGAATACAAATTTAATCTCTTTTACTTAGAATTTTTAAAACAGGGAATAGTAATATATATAAAACTAAATTTTAGAATTTTTTTAAACAATCAACATCTTGTCAGATTTCAAGATGTGATTATGAGAAAGAAATAATATCCTTCAATGAAGATATTAGGGAATAGTAACCAGTAGCCAAAATTCTTTTATATATATAAAACTAAATTTTAGAATTTTTTAAACAATCAACATCTTGTCAGATTTCAAGATGTGATTATGAGAAAGAAATAATATCTTTCAATGAAGATATTGATATCATCACTTGGAAAAATTGAAGTAATTTATTAAATAATGTATACTTTGTAAACATCTTGTATTTCTATTTTTAAGTTTGATTGTTTTCTAGATTTGAGCAAACCGTTCCCATAAAATATCACTTTGTACAACGCTCTCACTAAGTTTACTGTTAAAACATTAAAAATCAGAATAAATTGCAAAGATTTAGCAAGTAGTTATTTTGGTGAAGCAAACGATAATGTTTCGTGCCGAAATATAAATAGTAACATCATGATTAGAAAGCAAGTGAGTGCATACATGACAACAATGAGAAAGGAATATGATTGTACTGATGTGTTGTATTGATGCATATCAGGTGTAACCATAGTATTAGATATATATACATAGCATGATCTGTTCCTATTTTGTTATAATATCTTCATATATATATAGAAAAGAGAAAAGATACACAATCACGAATGTCATTATGTAACAAGATTACTTGTATGCAATTAAACGGTGAGTGCTAGAGATAGACTGAAATTTTACGTAAGAATATGGCAATGACTTTTGATCTATGTTGTTTACGAGAGTCGCCAAACTGTCTGAATAATTTGGTTGTGATAAAAAAATGATGCAAACATAATTAAAGGTGAGAAGGAATCTTCAGCAACATCATACACTCATCAAGAACAGAATTAGAGGCATTAGGACATGAACTCAGACCGAACCGTAGTTTTAAAGCAGATACATTTATATATATATTTAGAATATGGTTACATATATATGGACTGAACTGTAGCCTGAACTGTAGATTCTATCTAATTTCAGGAAATATTCAAAATTTTAATCGAATTTGATTCAGAAAAAAATTCTGAGAAACAATAGTCCTTTGAATTTATATTCTTTTCACTCATTTAAAATTTAGAATTTAAAGGTAAAGGCAGCAAGAGGAGGCCTTAATTTGTAACATGCAAGACAACAAGTATGAGGGAAATGGAGTTGTACCTTTTGATTCTAGATTAGAGATCAAAATACATGCATTGGCAAGGTGAAGGGCTGTAGCAAAATCTGAAAATGAAGCTCCAATAGCTTCAAATGGTTTATTCTTGGAGCAATTCCTTCAAGAATGAGAGGGGCAGCGGCTAAAATTCTAGTCTAGCAGCTTTCTAGCCGAACCTTGGAGGAAGAAGAGGGCTCCTTTTGATTGAAGTTTTGAGAGATAAAAGAAAAAAAGGGGAAAAAGAAAGGCTATTCACGGAATTTGAAAGGGAGATTTGAGAAATAGGAAAGAGAAAGAGGAAGAGGGGAGGAAGCTTCCCTTTGAATGACGAATGACATCAGCAGCTGATGTCGCATGCTGATGTCAGTAGTTGATGTCAAATTATATCTATTATTATTTTTGCTTCTTTTAGTTGGGATACAAAGTCTCCTGTATTCACATCTCGAGTCACCGATTTGGCGTATAATATCTCGTTTCGACCGTCTCTGAATGACGATCAAAATGAGTATAATATTTTTGATCGGGTATGAACAAGGTTTGAAAAAACTAAAGGCTGAACGTGGCATTTTCCTCAGAATCGAGGCGAGGCATAGCCTCGAGGCGGTCGAGGCGTAGGCCTCAGTTTATAGAGAAAACTATGCATAAAACTATAATTATATATATATATATATATCAATGTAATTATATGTTCTCTGCCCAACATATAATACTTAACACTATAAGATATGATGAATTGGTAGAAGATAAGAATCCCAAAATATAAGATAGAACAACATCATATCCCTTTCTACATATTTTCATCCAATCAAAAAAGGAATTCGTTTTCAATAAATGTCGTGAAAGAGTTAAACAATACATATCTATTTGAAATATTATTGAAATAAAAATATGATTAAATATACGTCGAAAAAAATTTATATTATGTGTTTAACATATAATATATGATCGCGTGAGTGACTGTGAATCCTATCCAGTTTGAGCAAATCTTTGAAATATTATTGTAATAAAAGTATGATTAAATACATGTCGAATTGTTGATATGCCTTGAATCCTAACCATCTGATCATTGTTGAAGAATTGTGTATGCACCTCTCCTGCCGTACCATACCCCAACAAGACGGAGGTCTCGCTGCCCGGTCAACGAGCCTGAGGGGGGGGGTCTAGGGGGGAGCAGGTGCGCCCCCTCCCGCGGGGGCGTGGGAGCAGCGGCCCCGGCGAAAAATTTCAAGAGCGGTTCTATTTGTATTCGGGTATATGGATCCTTCTATTTTGGGCACGAAAGAAACATCCGATTCATGTATAATTAATAGTTAGACATAATTAGTAGTAAATATGAAGCAGTTTGCTGAAATAGATAGACATAATTAATAGTAAATATGCAGTTATGGGCACGAAAGAAACATCATATTTAGGCATTTAACTTGTATAATCATTATCCTAAATCAGTATATATTTATAAGCTTCTCAAACCATCATGTAAACTATTAAAATCATAAAAAAATACTTCAAAAAAAAATATAAATGCCTCAGAAAACGCCTAGACCGCCTCGAGGCTACGCCTCAGCCACTTGAGGCGCACACCTCACTGGACAGGGTTGAGGCACACGCCTCGAGGTTAAAAAGGCTCGCCTCACCTCGAGGCACGTTTTATAATACGATGGGTATGAATACCCGAAATTCTCGAGATACGGTTTTGGTTGGTGACTAAATTACGATTTTAAAATATCAATCGATCTTCGATTGACGAACGATCAATTCCGTTGATCTTATTTCGTTGACTCAGAATTTTGGGTGATCTCGATTCAGTTTGCGATTTTCGATTTCGTGATGCGGCTTTTCCGTGGCACGCATTACGGTGCGGCCAACTTTTGGTCGATTGCGACCGAACGAATTTTGTTTTGTGATTAATGGGTCAATCCGAGTTTATTCAATATGAAGTGAATATTAATTGATCACTCAGACTTTTAATCGGGCCGGGTTTAGTTTGTGCAGATTCGGATGTTACAGTTTATACCTTTTTGAAAAAAAACCCTTCACCTTCGAATGTTGAGCTTGAGCTTTAACACTTTACACTCTTAGTGAGCTAAATGAAAACATCAAACTCTCTGTGAGCTGGACAAAGTGTCGGTGAGCTGAATCCAACTTCCTTGATCATTTCTAATCATAGTCCAAACCATTTGGAGCTAAGAAATGAGCTCAAGGAGCATGTATATTTCCATTTCCATGTCCATTTCTGTTTCCAACATTTGGATATTGAAATTGGAATTTGAAATTGAATTCAAATGAGTTATGATTTAATCCAATTAAATCACAACTCATCTAGCTAAATGGAGCCACTAAAATCCATCTTGTTTCATTACTTATTCGGTATGGAAGTGTCATGGTAGATGATCCATTACAACAACAAAAGTAACCCTGAGTATTCCAAATACTCATCCATCCTTCACACTTGAAGACTGATAAATCCGAAGTTCAAACCCTAGTTTGACTGTTTTCTTCGAAATGTATCAATAGATTTCTCATTTGATAATTGGTCGACAATATTAATCATATACTTTCCAAAAGCATATATTAATATATCGGATTCGTGTCTTATTTCATGATGCAAATGGAAAACACGCGATCATAAGAAATAAATTTTGTTGTGGATTTTTGGTGGAAGAATAATTTGGAAGGGATAAGGAGAGAAAGCGCACCGGTTGCACGAGATTTGAGGATGGAATCGCGAAGATCGCGTAGGGAAGGAGAGAGACAAGAGAGAGATAGAGATAAGATCTCAAGTTTTCATATAATCTGACCTGTCTCAAAACAATAGACCATCATCCCTTTATATAGGAGGGATGAGATTACAAAAATAGATCAAATTCAAAATGACTTATCCTAATTTGACTCTAACCGACTAACTAAATTTGAAATTCTATTGAAACTAACTACTTTGAGATCACATGCGATCTCTTTTATTTAAATAAAATTACGACGACTCAAAATAAACGTAAATAAAATTAACGGATAAAAAGTAGAAAAATGAGGCCCTATTTATCCGTTTCACGCTGCATCAATTCTCCTCCGCTTGAAAAATTCGTCTCCCGACGAATTGTTAGATCTGCAGGCTTGGAGGTTGATAAATTTTAAATCAGCGTTCTCGATCATCCCCTGGAAGAACTGATGTGGAGCAAACGACGGAATCCAGGTGCGCGTGGTGCGAATGTTGGAGACGTTGGCTTCGTGACGGAAGAGCATGTGTGGCGCGAATGCGGGCGCCCATCCGGTTTCTGTCCCCTTGATATGGTGCTTGAAAAACTGATGTGGCATCTTTATATCGGACAACTCAGCCTTTGGAGATTCCATAGAAAAGCAATAGCATAAGTAGAGTAGAGGAGGAGATGTGGCCAATGAATTAAGCCATGGGGCCTTTAAATTGGTGAATCCCATGCTCCTAATCCTAATTGGATAAGGAAGCCTCCCAGATTTCTTTCCTTCAACACTCCTTTTTAAATATTGTTGCAGTGGAAGGGGGGTTGCAATTTTCGTACCCTTCACTTAAATAGTTTCCTCTTACATCCCCATTTACTTTAATCTTTATACCCAAGGTTTTAGGTCTATGGGAGTCCCTGCAATTTGTCCAAATTAACTTCGAATCCCAAACTTCATGGGATCTGGATCATATAGATAAAGGCCCCTTGTTAGGGTTCTTTATCATATAGATAAAAGGCCCCTTGTTAGGGTTCTTCTTCCCTCCAAGCAGTGGCGGCGGCGTCGTTAAAGTGGAAGCTGCAGGCGGTGCGTGCGTCGAGCATGAGGCGCATAGGCGGGCTGCGACAGGGAATCATGGCGGCGGCACGGGAGTGTAGGTAGGTAGCAGTGATGGGGCAAATAGGGTTGCCGCGGGTGGGAGCGGGGAAGGGGGATCGGGGGTGCGAGGGTTGCGGGTAGGAGTGGTGGCGTTGGTGGTGTTGGGGGTGCGATTGCGGCACGAGGAGGGGGTGTTGGTGGTGTTGGGGGTGCGATTGCGGCAGGAGGGAGGGGGGTGATGAGGACGGGGGGTGCGTCGCAAGGGATGTGGAAGTGGCGGGAGGGGGCACGAGGGTTGGGGGATGCATCGCAATGGGTTCAGGGATGGTGGGAGTGGGTTCCAAGGCTGGAGCAGGGGGGGTTGGGACCGGGGTATCAGTTCGGGGGCAGCGGGAACGGGTGGGTGGCGGCGGCGAGGCTGTGGCTGGGGGTGCGAGGGTGGCTGTGTGGTGCGCTGCAAGGGATGCGGGAGAGACGGGATGGGCCGGAGGCACAACGATGTTGTCGGGAACCTACGGGAGGGTTGTGTGTGGCCCGGAAATCGATTCTTCCAATGATTGCAGGTCTGAAAATACCTGGACAGCAAACGGATCAACACTTTTTTTTTTGGAATGATCTGGACAGCGAGCAAATCCTCATCGACGGCGAGGTTTTCTTCATCAAAACTCTGGACAACGGCCTCGGTAGTGGAAGACTTTGATAGGGAGGCGCACATAGCCTCGAAATTAGCCATCATATCTCGATTTTTGGACTGGAACTCTTGACATTTGGATTGGAAATCTTGACATTTGGACTGGAAATCTCGCAGTGCGTCCATCTCCTTGTTGTAAGCTTCGGCTCATCGTTTCCGCTCCGACGAATGATGATGTTTCCGTCGCATGTCGGCGCGAATGTCTGGACGGATCGTCAGATCGTGAGGACGATCTGTAGGCCATGCTCTGATACCAATTGATGCAAATGGAAAACACACGATGATAAGAAATAATTTTTGTTTGTAGATTTTTGGTGGAAGAATAATTTGGAAGGGATAAGGAGAGAAAGCGTGCCGGTTGCGCGAGATTTGAGGACGGAATCGCGAAGATCGCGTGGGGAAGGAGAGAGACGAGAGAGAGATAGAGATAAGATCTTAAGTTTTCATATAATCTGACATGTCTCAAAACAATAGACCATCATCCCTTTATATAGGAGGGATGAGATTACAAAAATAGAAATCAAATTCAAATTCAAAATGACTTATCCTAATTTGACTCTAACCGACTAACTAAATTTGAAATTCAATTGAAACTAACTACTTTGAGATCACATGCGATCTCTTTATTTAAATAAAATTACGACGACTCAAAATAAACGTAAATAAAATTACGGATAAAAAGTAGAAAAATGAGGCCCTATTTATCCGTTTCACGCTGCATCATTTTATAAACAAGACGACCATGCATGGAATTCATTTTGACCCCAAAATACCTCATGAGTGAGCTATGTCTCCTGGTTCATCAACTATTAACATGTATGATTCTTTCAAGAGATCGTACATCTCATACGACTTCGTATACACACCAACACGTCGGTATATGAGCCTTGGCTAGGTCACCAACCTATTGGTCTATCAAATGTGCATACTCAGACATATAGATGCATATCTGTCTCAGGTCAAATGATGTGTGCATGATCGTGACAGTTACGATTCAGATCTTAGTTTATCTCGACCTCATCAAGTCAACTCTTTAACTTGATTATTCCAAAACTTCTGAATCCCCATTCCTATGCAAAGGACCTGCACCAAGAAGTCGGTTGGAAATCAATTTTTTTTAAAAAGATTGCCACCTCTTTCTCAGACCGGAGATATGTATTGAATATCACATGTTTGAAGTTAGTTGTGTCCTCCCAGCTACATGGTATTGAATATGACCATGATACATAACCCTAATTGTACAAATGGACCTTAATAATAAGTGCATTCATTCAATTATTCATTTCATTTCAGATGGACATGACAAAACAATAACTTTTATTGCATTGATGGGCCGCAGAGGGCTTACATGCATGGTCTCAAATTTCAGCGAAATTCGATCGAATTTCTGTCAAATATCGATATCCTGTCGAAATTGAAATTCGACCGAAATGACCGAAATATGAGGGCCCTAGTACAAAAAAATGACTGAAATGATCGAAATTTTGATCGAATTTCGATCGAAATTCCATTTTAGCTAGTCACCGAAATGGTGACCGAAACCGACATTTAGGGTTTTGCTTACATGGGGAGGAAGGGGTGGCTGGAGGAGGAACTCCACTGGGGGGTGGGATGTGGTTTGGCTGGTTGGAGGAAGGGGAGGAGGTCGGGGGGAGGGGGGGTTGGCTGGAGGAGGGAGTAGTCTCATTCGTAAATAATAGGAACATAACGGTATAAAACTGTAAAATATTTGACGGATATCGTTATAGTTAATGGGAAATTGGATGGAAGTTAACACGTTGTTATGGGTATAAAAGTTAAGCATTATTCAAGGTCCTAGGTGTAATTCGTGATTATCGATAATTTCTGGGGTAATTACGAAATTACTCAAGATTATGGGTGTAAATATCCTTATTTTCTATTATTCTTTTCTTACGTCAACAACATATAACCGTTTAGTATATCTCCACCTACCACTTAGTTTTCTTATGTTCCCTATCATTTTAGCTGTTAGATTTTTTGTTTATTTAAATATTCCTCATTTCTAACACCCACGTAACAAAAGTTACCTGTTAGAGTTTCCAGCATTGGTACTTATATTGTTGCTTTATCAAACTGAAAAGCGGTTGCTTGGCCTTGTAAATGGATAAAAAGAGCCGGTTCTATTAAATCTGTCTCACCTAGTGTGATACTTGCTTGCCTATATATAAGCACCATTCGAATGAAGCGGCATGCATGCTAAACAGCGAATGTTCTACGAATCAATAAAAAAATGCCTTATATGTAAGACACTGAATGCGATAACAAATGCACAAAAAAGTTGTTAACTACGATATACGAGTAGGAAAATGATGATGTTTTACTAGAGATTCTCACTGCCGTTTTGTTGCCTAGGCATTCGAGTTCGGGCTTATTGATGGAGTCTTGGAGACAGAGTACTGACTTACATTGCAAGAAAGATTATGCGGTTGCTACATTCCATACAATTTTACTGGACTGGTGGGAGAAAAGATCTGCTTTGGTTCTGGAGCATTTGAAGCACAAAAATTCCCTGTTAACGACATGTAGAACTATGTTCTCAGATCACATTGTTGGATTTTAATTGAATTTCCTATGTAATTCACGAGGAGTACTCCGTTGCCAAGAAGATTCATGGCTCATTTATAAAATAAACTATGTAGAACCTAATTAGTTTATAATCAAACTGTGTAGAGCCCAATTAGTTTATAATCAGTTTGATTTAGTCGCACAAGGTTATCTCAATGGTGTTTTTTTCCTTCTAGAGCTCTTAATCGAGTATTAATGAAATGAAAGTTGGGCGGGTCATCTCTTTGTTGATGTGCGGATCACTTTCTCACTTTCTCATCTGATTGGTAATGAAACAGCTAATTACAAGCTCAATAATGTATGTCATTGGTCTCTTTGGAGGCATCTGAACATATGACTACCATATTTCCTGAGTTTCTGTCTCTGGCAAATTGGGAAGTTTTGTAAACGAGGGAAAACATGTTGTAGTTAAGACATTCAGTGTGTCAACTGCAAACTTCAAGTTTTCACAAGCATATAGACAGTGTTTACTTAGTTAATCGTATCCTTGAGACTTGATCAAATGGCTTCGACACGATGACTTCGGAGATGTGGCTTGAACTGTCCAATAGAAAAGATTCTAGATAACTTTGGAGATGAGGCTTAAGCTGCCCAATAAAAAAGATTCTAGTTACGTTAGTGGGCACTGTTGGTACATTATATGAAATATTTTGTTCATTAGGCCATTACAATGTACAACTACAAATCACAACGGAGAAAACTTAAGGGCCGTTCAGTTGGTCAAAACCCATTTCCCTAATTCTCCTGTCGAGTCCACTCACTCTCTATAAAAAAATCATACCATCATATCATCTAAAAATTTTAAAATACTCAGTTTTTACTCACTATTCCAAACTTCAATACAATCACATCACAACAACTGCTCACTTTTTCAAATTTTAATACAATCAGATCACAATAACTACCTACTTTTTCAAATTTCAATAAAATCACATGACACAAACCATCTCAACTCTAAACACACCAACCAAACACCAAAACACAAAAGTGGGTTATCCTCCCTCAGATAACCCACGAACCAAACGCACTCTCAAGGTTATGGCTCTTCTTGTTGCATCAAGTCACTCAATCCGATCCACACGACTGTCTCTTGAAGTGCAAATATGAGTATTTCCACTGGTTTTTTGGGTATGTAAATATTCAAATGTATTCCAAAGCAAGTAAGAAAGTATACAAAATGGGTTCATACAACAGTCCAGGGATTACAGTATAAGAACGAGTTAGAGAGTGTTAAGGGAAGGTTATAGTGGGACCCAAGAAGTCAAAAGCTCTGGTCCAACCTTAACCCCCCCCCCCCCCCCCCCCATTTAAGCAACAAGACAATAAAGTCTAAAGTCTTTGAAGCTGGGCTGAGCAACCATTGGACCATCTTCGATTCCTTTCGGACCAGTTTCCCCACACAACAACATCAAGGATTGAGCACATGCATTCACGAGTAACAGAATCCGGGAGGTCTCTGATCCAAGTCAATGTATCCATGAGCGGTAGGGACAACAGTGAGGGCAAGCATAAGGCAGAACAGATACCCAACCAAATATTAGATGAGACAAGACAGTTGAAGAGTAAATGGGCATGGGACTCTTGAACACCAGAGCAGAGGAAGCAAAGAGAAGCACAATTTCAAATTTGGCGAGCTTGTCAGTGGTAGGAAGGCCTTCCAAGAGCGCCCTAAGAGAGTGCATGAGAACTTAGTTGCCGTACCTTTAGCCTAGACGTTGGCAGCCCACGGAATAATCTCGCCCATGGGGTGAAGAAGTTCAAAGGCGTTAGAGAAGGAGAAGCCCTTGGTCGAGTGTATCCGGGGGGGGGGGGGGGGGTGGGTCTGGTAACAATCGCGCCAATAGCATCCCTACCCCTCAGGTTCGCTTTCCAAATGATGGGGTCTGAGCGGGAAGGTTGGACATCCAAGAAGGAACGAGCATATAGGTATTTCCGTCGCATGTAGAGAGCTCAAATGGAGAAATCCGAGGAAAGCAGCCTCCAAATCCAAGAAGCAACCATGGTTTGTAATTGAATATTGTAATGGCTCAAATCTCATCCAATTTACATTATCAAAAGAAGAAGAAAAGAAGCCCATTATCGGTTATCTTCTCGCTCTTTGCAATCGGCCATTTTGTGATCGATTCCGTGATCCCTTCACCAACAAAGAAGAATTCTATTTATCTTAAAATGTCCTGCATGCTTCAAGTCGGCTTGGTTAGTGCATGTTAACAAAATAGCTTGCATTCGCTCTATTTAACTTAATAAATTGTTGCAATGCCATCTAGTGGATCCTATACTGGGAGAGAGAACTTGTTATCTATATTTGTGGATTAGGAAGGAAATTCAAGAAAAGAAAATTAAAGTACATAAAAGGCCTTGAAGTATATACTCAATTTTAATATTGTACATATACAACTCTATTTTTAAAAATGTTCCAACATGGTCAGTACTATCTAGGGATGAAAATGGATACGGATATATCTGAATATCCGCTTACCGTATTTGAAAAATTACTGGATACGGTTATCTATATCTGAATATTAATCGAATACGGATCGAATATGGATATGGATTGTAAAAACTTTTTGGAGACGGATACGGATATGGTAATGACTTGAATATCCAAATCTGAATCCGGATATCCGAATACAATATTTAATATTATTTTATATATTAGGTAATATAGTATAAGCCACAACCCTGTGCTTTTATATTAGTATTTTACATTATAATACGATATATTAATGATGTTAATAGATTCATGTTTTTTAGATGATGGGCACGAACAAAACTTACGAAATCCTATCCTCCTTTTTGCCTCCAGTAAAGAATGCATGCCACCTCGACACTCCCTTTTGTCATGATGCAACTTATTCATATTTCATTGTAACTTTTAAAATCATTATGAACTTTGATAAAAATTCAGTTCATATTCGTATGTGATCCGATTCAGATTCATATCCGTATTTTTATGAATATGATTTCCATATATATCAGAATCATATCCGTATTCGTATTCGATAAAATTGAAACGAATATGGATATAGAAATAGACATATCCGATCAGTATCCGATCCGTTTTCATCCCTAATACTACCGTAACTTTTATAAATTTCGGGTATGATTCAAATTAGGTGTATAGTGCAGAACTTCCATGAACTTTATTCAATAATCTAAAGAGATGGATACTACATAACTACTCTTGAAAGTTCAGAAATGGTATCTATAATTTAAGGACTTTCGTATAGTTAATCTTATATTAAATATGATTTTATACTCATTTAAAATCTCTAACAATCGTACGTAAACCTCATGGAGAGTTAAATCAAATTCCATTTGAAATAGGTCAACAAGAGAGTGCCCAACAAAACCTGACTGATAAGAAAATCCGGCTCAATTAATTAGGGTTTTTATCATTTGCACTCTTTTTAACTTCTGCAATATCAGTTATACCTCTTCCTTCCTATTTTTTGTAATTATCAGTTGTGTCTTTGACTTCTTACAAAGGTCACAATTCTATTCTTCTTTTAAGTTATAGTAGGAGCATAGCTGATATTAAGAAAAGGGCAGAGCTATAAAATTTGAACGAAGTCAAGGATACATCTGATACTACAAAAAATGGAGGGATATAACTGATATTGCAGATGTTAAGAAGGGCACAAGTGATAAAAGCCATATAAGGCTGCTACCGAAGTGATATGTTGTCATGGTAAATCAAAAAATCGTCAGACCCAAGAGTCCAACCGAATACGTATATTGGGTGAATGATAATCGAGATTACCTCCTTATAAGTCCTAATAAAAATTTAAGAGCTTTCGTAGAGAGGAGAGAAACAATAAAAATGACAAATTCAGAGAGCTTTTGAACGTTATGTGGTCATCACTCCAAAGTCCCAATCCCAAGCAAATTCAAACAAGCTTTTATCTCCCAGAACACGGAGCCCAGACGTGTTTGGTTCGCGGCCTGCAACATTGACAGATGTCTCGGACCCTGTTCGTCGGGGGTTCTGCACAATGCAGTCCACAATGTCCGCTGCGGTGGTAATCAATAGTTTCCGCGAGTGCAGGTGCTTTGTGCCGTTGGTATCAGCGGTGTTGAGGGCGTGAACTGCCTACTCACTAAGCAGGTCCACGTTATGGAATAGTTCCTTTGCCCATGTAAGAAGCAAAGAGCCAAAGCTTGGCGCGAGACGGCAGCGTGTTTAACGTCTCCATTTTTTTTAAATTTATAGAAATTTAAAGGACTTATTTAGAAGAGTTGCAGTTAACACTAGGGATGAAAACGGTCCGATACGGATACAAATATAGATATAATCATATCTTATCCATTTTAAAATAGAAATACGAATGCGGATACGAAAATTGACGGATGTAAAAAATGTGTTACCATATCCTTAAAAACAAATACGAAATATAAAATGAATACGAACCAAATATGAATAATAACATATATTTTTAATAGATTAACTAAAATATACATGTTTAAGATGGTTTACACATAAAATAGATATATCAGATATAGTAATTTTATAACAATTATATCAATAATGGTGATTGCAATTATAAAATATTGTTATACACAGTTATAAATAAATACATTACTATACTTATGTACGAAAATGAATATTATACGAATACGGATGCGAATTTTAGCGAATGTTAAAGTAATATCCATATCCACATCCATTTTAAAACGAATACGAATGTCAAAATATTTATAAAACGAATAACATAGCGGATCGGATACGAATATATTCACATTCATTTTCATCCATATTTAACACTGAACGTTGGACGACAAAAGCCTGCCCAAAAGAGGAGACGTGACTGTTTTTTCTGGCTATTACGATATTTAGGAGGAGTCAAATTCCTAAGTAGTACCTGGGAATTACTTAAAAACCCAGGTACTACTTAATGTTTTTTTTACTCAAAAACTACAGGGGTGTCGCATGTTGAACATGCGGCACTCCTTAAGTTTTTTTTACCTAGGAAATACACATGTGTCGCATTTTGAATATGCGCTATAGATAACGCATATTCAATATGCGATATTGAGGCTAAATAAGCCCCGCGCCCAGCGGCCTTCCCATTTCCCACCCCTTGCCCCCGTGCCCTTCGTTCTCCAGCACCCCAGCCGCCCCCGACGCCCACTTCAGCACCCGCATCTTATGATCTCCTCCTCTCTCAAAAACACCCGTTTTGGTCACTCCTAGCCCCGCGGAACACTCCTTTTCCGTGGTTTCACTGATTGGCACCGTCCTAGCCACCCCCGCGTCTCAACAGGGCTAATCCCTTGTTGCGAACAATTGGAGTTGGTAAAACATTTTCTTTAGTTATTTTTTGTATCATATGCATATTATTTTCATTTGTCGAATGTATGACGTTAGTTTGTACGTTGTGTCACGTATTAGGTTAGAATGGAGCAGTTGTATTGTATGTGTCATTTGAGTGGTACAATCATGTGCGGATCGTCAACCAACGTGAGGGGGTTTGTGTTGACTCCTAATATGACGTTCGATGAGATGTTGAACTTGGTTTACCGTAAGTTCAACTTGGATGTTGACAGTCAAAAAATCCGATTATTACATCGCATCCCTCGAGGCCCAAGGGAGGAACCGTCATTTTCATCTATTGTCGACGATGATGATGTGCAGGCAGTTCTTGTGTACGCTCGGACCATTGGGAAATCAATGCCTACCGATATTTATGTTGAAGATGTATCTGTGAGCGAAGTCCCCACTGTTATGACTAACAAGGGACCGTCTGGAGTCCCGAGCACACAAGCAGCAGTTGTCCGCAACACGCAACCAAGAAATGTCCCAACCATGGAACCCTACTTTGATACGGATGCGCTTGTAACGCAACCAAGCATGGTCAGAATTTGGGCTTGAGTGATTCGTTGCTGCGAGAGGTTAACCGGATGGATCCGGATTTCATCCCTTGGGGGACCGATGATGACCTGGAAGAAGGTAGCGAAGATGTCGAAGATGATCTGATGGACGAGGAGATCCCAGCTGATGAACAAAGGACGCATACTATTACACCCCGTATACCCTTTTTTGGGGTTAGAGGGTCAAACACTCGTTCAACATATGAAGAGGACATTCGAAGCAAGTCTAGACTTGATGGTGTTGCTGACGAAATCCGCAAGGGTAGGACGTTCAAATGTAGGGAGGATTTGGTTTACGCTGTGAAGAAGTTCCACATTCTATCACATTATGACTTCATTGTCAAGGAATCCACCATCTTGATATGGTCGGTTTTTTGTACGCAGAGATCGAATGGTTGTGTTTGGTATTTACGAGGACATTTCAGAAAATTTGATGGACTCTGGGTGATCTCCAAGGTTGTTGGGGCACACACTTGTATAAACCCAACAGTTAATCAGGATCACCCTCAGTTGGACTACAAATTCATGTCCAGATCATTGCTAACTCTTGTTAGGGATGACCCTAATGTTCGTGTATCAAGTTGTAGAGCTCACATTCACGAGATGTACAACTACTAGGTTACAAAGAAAAGGGCTTGGGATGCTCGAAGGAAGGCCATCAGAATCGTATTTGGTGACTGGAAGAAGTCATACGCTGAAATGCCTTTTCTTTTGCATGCAATGAAGGCTGCTATTCCAGGGACTGAAATTGATATTGAATACAAAGACCATCCTGATCCTTGGAAACCTCTCTGCCGCAGATTTGAACGATGCTTTTGGGCATTTGGTCCTTCGATTGAAGCATTCAAATATTGTCGGCCTCTGATTAGTGTTGACGGGACACATTTGTACGGGAAGTACAAACAAAAACTGCTCATTGCTTGCGGTGTTGACGGGGATAAACATATTGTTCCCCTTGCATTCGGGATCGTCGACGAGGAATCCGCTCCGTCATGGAAGTGGTTTCTTTCGTTGGTACGTGTAAGGGTAATCGGCATGCGAGCTTGACCAATATGTATCATCTCTGACAGACATTCTGGTATAAAAGCCGCTATGAAAGATGCTGACGTGGATTTATTAGAACCCTTTGCATATTGGCGGTTTTGTACAAGGCACGTTGCGAGCAACTTCAATAGCGTCTTTAAAAATGGCTCCATGAAAGCTCTGGTGCAAGCAACAGCATTACAGACGACACCTAGGAAGTTCGCGTACTTCATGAGGAAATTGCAAGAGTGGAATAATGGAGCAGGTTGATGGTTTTCGAATCATGATTTCGAGTTCTCTGGGACACTGAGCTGGGGATCAGCAGTACTTTCATATCTTTACAGGCACCTATGTTTAGCAGCAGACATGGCGACCGAGGAGATTGGAGGCTCGGTCATACTCCTTCAGCTATGGGCATGGGAGCATTTCCCCCACATTGCTCCAGTTGTTAGGGATGGCAGAGAATGGTACGGGCGCCCGTTAGGAGTCCGCTGGGCAACGGCGTTTGCCCATCGTAGACAGCCCACACACGTGGTGAGACCCTACAGGGATGCTTTTGACATGCAATCACCCGACCAGGTAATTTTACATTTACAAATTTTTCCTATATCAACAAAAGAAATACTAATCGTAATACAATTTTTGCATTCAGGTATTTTGGACTCCCTATACCGATGAGATCCGCGCCCATCTCCCAGCCAACTCTCTGGAAGGCGAACACATTTGGAGAGCGGAAGTGCCTTTGATATACTTCCACATTGTGGAGTATTACTACCCAGATCGTTTAATGAGACAATTTGGGGGTCTTCAAGATATTCCAAGTCGTTGCTCCACCTTTCAAGAACTCCACGCTATCGATTTGAAGGGGAAAGTACATGTAGATTGGAGGGCAAAACACAGCTTGCATATTGCCCGCTGGGATGAGCGAGAAGTTAGAATTATTCGCATCGATCGGTCCAGAGGGGTATTCGCGACGCCCGCATACGAGCAATGGTATCAGACCATTACTCGAAGATTTGTCGGACGTTTGGGTGCAACTCTGGCAAGCAACGTAAGTACTCGAACTATTTTTTTTTGGTAAATTAATTAAGATAACTGTTTCAAATTTACATCTACGTTTTTTTCCTTGGATGCAGCTCGCTTTGTGGAGCCGTGTCTACGACATTGGACACGAGGAATGCTGCGAGATTGCGGCACAAGCGAAGGCGGAAATGACGGAGTGGCTGTCATTACAATTTGCAGATGCGGTCACGTTACATGACGAGCGTGCAGATGTGGCTAGGGAGGAGGCAAGGCGAGGAAGGGCAAGAGGACGGGGAAGAGGAAGAGGTCGAGGTAGGGCGCGTGAACAAGTGGCGGAACCCATGGACTATAAAGAAGCCGCTGCGGAAGATGATAACATTGCGCAAGGAGACTACTTCACACCTGCCACAGAGCGACCACGAGAGGACTTGCCAACGCCTCAGGCACCGTTGAGGCATGGATTGGACGCCAGCCAGACACGACCAACTTACTGCACACTAACGCCGCCGTCGATGCCAACGTTCGAGGAAGATGTCCCAGGGCCCTCTCAAATCCACATGATAGACGAAGCTAACCGTCTATTACTGTTCCATCCTCCAGATTCTACGATTACATACCGGCGGAGGAAAAAACGTTGACTTGTAATCATTGTAATTTTTAATGTGATGCAAAAATGTAATGTATATTCATGAACAAGTCTACTTATATTGAATATTTGGAATGTCTTCTTTGGATCATACATCTTTCATTAGAAACATTTGATGTTTGGAATGTCTGGCATGTTTGCAATGTCTGGAATGTTTGCAAAAAGATGTCTATTTACATTAGAAACATGCAATTGGCATGCTTTTTCAAGGGTTTTTAGAAACATGGAATTCCATAGCCTAGACCTAGCCAGTCATTTTCGAGGGAAATTCCCTGTAAAGATGTCGCATATTGAAAATGCGTCATCTGTTGAAATTCCATAGCCCACACCTGCGCAGTCATTTTCGAGGGAAATTTCCTGTAAAGATGACGCATATTGAAAATGCGTTATCTGTAAGAAATTCCCTGGAAAGATGTCGCATATGCAACATGCGTTACCTGTACAGAATATTTCCAGACCAGTCCTTTTCGAAGGGAATTCCCTGGATATATGTCGCATATTGAATATGCGTTATCTATAGCGCATATCCAAAATGCGACACATGTGTATTTCCTGAGTAAAAAAAAACTTAAGGAGTGTCGCATGTTCAACATACGACACCCCTGTAGTTTTTGAGTAAAAAAAACATTAAGTAGTACCTGGGTTTTTAAGTAATTCCCAGGTACTACTTAGGAATTTGACTCTATTTAGGAGTACAGTCGAATCATTTGCTGTTTTATTGGAAAATTAATTACTATTTTCTAATAGCAATAGATCGTTCGAGTTGCAGAATATTTGACGAGCAAAAGATTACATCAAAATAAATAATTAAACGATGATTAACGAATACAGTAAGGTCATCTCCTTATTATCTTTTGGACAGTACTGTTAAAGTCTACGTTTTACAATATATTTCAAATTCTTTAAAATAGGTAAATTTTCGTGTATTTTCTGGATTCGAGTGCACTTATTTGTAGAAATTTCCAGTTAACTTTTAGCTCGTTTTATCTAACCATGCATCACTTTCTATCTAAATATTTGATAGAATCTTCATCTTACGTAGAGGCATTTCTAAACTACATTGCTGACGATATATGATTATCAACAAACTACTATTTTTAAGCGTTCATACTTCATACCAATATCCAGAATACTAGCCTTCAGATAATAAATATGAAAAAGGACGATTGTATTCTCATCAATATTATAAAGACCCGGCAAAATAAAAATTCCAAAAGATCTTAGGAAGAGTCTCAACTCCAATGTTGCCCAGCATAGTCAAAATGCAAAAGCAACCGGTTTAAGTGCTGCAAAAGCTACAGTACGAGTCCAGAATAACAAAAGCTCTAACTGTAGTCCAAATCACAACTATTAATGCAGTTACTTAGTTGACCTATATGATCTTCACAACAAAATAACGGATAAATACTGTAGCTAAGCCAAAGTGTCAAAAATTATCTCTGGGTATGTATACACTAGGCATTAGCAAAGCCATAATCAACCTTAAACCAAGCCTACTCTAGTAGATGTTGTTTGTTTAATTAGGCTTATGTACAAATTTAACTCGTCAAGGAGGCGCCACTAATAGTAGGTGATAAATATCTTATTCATTACCGTAACTCATCGAAATTGAGTGAAATCGGGCTACATTTCTCCTGCAATTGATTTCAATGGAACCCTAATGCACATATACCCTTGAGAGAAATACGACACTGAATTAATGCATAGATAAGACAAATAAGTGGTAATTAAAATAAGACAACCTAATTCTGGTTTCATTTTTTATTCCTCCGATTTTTTTTGGATTTTTTCATTTATTTTCAATTTTGTTTTTTTATTTACACATGATTCTACCTATCATTCACATTTCATTGGTTTTACAAATGTTTACCCATATCCTCATCTTTTAATAGATATTACTGAGAAAGTACGTGAAAATAAGAATTATGGATAAAGTAGCTATACACACTGCAACAAAATGAAGCTATAGTGACGATTAAATAACAACGATTGTTTACATGCGTCGTGATATTTCTAAGCTTATCAAAATAGCAACGTTTATATGTATTCGTCGTTGATTATACTAGAAATAGTGACGATTATATTTATCCGTCGCTAATTACATTAGAAATAGCGACGATTTTTTATCCGTCATCATTTTTAATATAGCAATGAAAAAATTGTTAACTTGTACTGTGGACTCATGACTAAGAGAGAAAGGAACACATAACTCGTATTAAGCATAAGAGAGTGCAAAAGGGAAAGAAACACAAAAGAAAAAAAAGGTGAAGACAGCCGCCCCTTATAGTTAGGATTTGGACAACCAAAGTATAACAAAAACAAAAATAGGGTAGACAATGACAATAACAAATATACTTGAGAAGCAGATATGTAGCACCCCAAACATAGTACCAAATCTAATAATAACAAAGTGTGGTAGTAGCTAATAAGTAGTAAGGGTTACTACTAGTTAACTTGGGCTAAAGTATTTTGGGTTGTGATTGAGGGCCCCAATTGGGCCCAAGCCCAACATGTTATCTGGGACAATACTCTTCAATAACGGAGCATGCTTAGGCCTGAGATATTACAGGTGATATCAGAGCCAGGTTCCCTCTAATAGTAGAAAGGGCTTCCCAAGAGGTGCATCATACCGTAGAGTTAGGAGGAAAGGTCTATCCAGAGGTGAAGCCGCCGTTGTTAGTGGGAATAGGTAATGTGCCATTGCACAATGAGGACGGTGCGAATATAAGTAGGGGAGATTGTAGCATCCCAAACATAGTACCACATCTAATAATCACAAAGCATGGTAGTAGCTTACAAGTAATAACAGTTACTACTAGTCAACTTGGGCTTAAGCATTTTGGGCTATGGTGAAGTGCTCTAGTTGAGCCCAAACCTAACATGTTATCCGGGCTAGTATACTCCCCAGTAACTGATGAAGTCATGATTCATTAACATTTCTATTGCATTTTATCTTAAAACCCTTAACAAATACATGTAATTATCCATTAATTCTCATCTTTCATCAAAACCTCATTCATGAATAAAAATGCACTTTTATGCATAAAAAACATGTAAATAAATAAAATAATAATAATAATAAAAAGAAAAGAAGGCAGATTGAAAAAATATATATATATGTATAATATGACTTATAATATAAATATAGCTGCAAGATATATTTATATAACCTACCCCCAGAGATCAAGTTAGCATGGATTGGTCCATAAACAAACAAGTAGGGGGAGATAAGGAAAGAAAATCATAAAAATAATTAAATATTACACTCCACACATTCTTAACTATTTATTGATAGATATCAAATCTTCATAGATTTTTTTAATTAATTCATATGTGCTTATTTTTTTACCAAACTCTTCTCATAATTATTTCTAAAATTGTATATAAAAATATAAAAATAAGTTAAAAATATTATCTTTTATATATGCAAAGAAATCGAACATTCAAATTGATAGATTCTCAACTTCCGAACATCATAACTTTCTCATACGAACTCCAATTTCACTCTACTCACCTTTAAAGATCATAAAATATTATTCTCCCTTAATTTCTCTAATCAATGGAGGTGATTTCATTAAAATTAGAATCCGTTTATCGGTTTTGGGACCTAATGACAATGAGGTTTCTGGGTTGTTTATTTTATTTAGAAAACACTATTTATAATTTTATTAAATTTATAATTTTTAATTATTTTCATGATATTGTATTTTAACCATGTTTTATTTCAGAAATTTGAAGCTTCTTTATTATTTTAACAAAATCCAAATGCCTAATTTATAGATGAAATTAAACTAAATAACTTATACCCGTATTTATTAATACATATAAATTAATTTATTAAAATCCATAAAAATTCATAAAGACCTGATTTATTATTCTAATAATTAAGAAAATATAAAATTAGTGTGTAATTATTTATTTATTAAATTAAAATATAAAACCTATTTATTAAGTATTATTTATACCTATTTATTAATACAATATTTATATTTCATACAATATTTTTGTTATTTGCAAAAAGTAATTATACCATCATTTAGATAATTTAATTATTTATATTTTTCATTTTTATACTTATTTAAAATAATATTATTTATTATTTATTACATAATTTATATTGTATTTTATCATCTGGCCAACCAGGTGCTGACACATGTTAGCACCTGGTGTCTTCTTCTCCAAGAAGCTGTTGCAGTTTCTGTTCTACCGGCCGACTTTCAACAAATTTTCCCACTCACATCCTAACATATTCCTTAAATCCTAAGCTTCCATCTTCTACTCCTAACTACCCTAATTCACGCACACCCTTAGATTCATCCTAACAACCTATAGATTCATCTATAAATAGCCTTTAAGTTGGCGCGAGCTAACCAACGCTCCTGAACTTCAAACTCCCAGAAACCAACCTGGCCATCAACCTCACTTCCTAGCCTTGCTCCGCCTTGATCTGGAGGTGACAGCTCCATCTGAAGCTCGGGCGTGGAAGAAGGTTGACAGAAGGAGAAATTCCAAGACCATCCTTGGCCTTGCATCACGCCACCGCGTGTGTTGAGCTCCGGGAAGCCGCCCCTTCGAGCGACGATCAGAGAGTCATATACTATCTATTCACAGGTACTTCCTTCATCATTTTCACATTTTCTTTCTTGAATCTCGTGCCATGTTTAACATTGTTAAGTACATCGTTAGGTCATCCTAATCTCCGTATTAGATGCCTATCAATTTCACTCCTCAAATTCATTTCGAAAACCATAGAAATTCGCTCTCATTTCATTCATATTTTCACTGTTTACATTTTCTGGAAACATAATCTTTAAACTTGCAAATCCTAAATTTCTTGGCCGATTTCTATTACAAATCGAGCATCCAAATGTTCTTTGCAGGTCCATCTTTGATCTGGAGCATCCTTTCATCGTCAGGAACTCGAATTAATTGAAGAAAAAATAAATCTACAGAAGCTTTCATCAGCTGCCAGGATTGCCTGAACCTCCACTTTCACTGGAAAATATCTTCAAGTCTCGACCGTCTCCGACCTTGCTCACCTGCAGGTGAGCTCGAGGGGTGAAGGAGTCACCCCTCTGGCCCTACCGGAGGCCCAAGCTCAACACCAGTCGTCGAAGAAAAGTCGGAGAAGGAAGCACCGCCGCGCCTTAATAGAATTGGAGAAGAACAACAAGAACACCAGACGCTATAGGCTTCTGACATGTGTCCTCCACGGACGGTCCAGATTAAGTCGTCACTTCTAATCTTAGCCATTGATCACGAAATGGTGGAAATTTTGCATCTTAAATCCGCCGAAGTTCCTAAATTCATAATCTAGCCGTTGATCACGAAATGGTGGAAATTTTGCATCTTAAATCCGTCGAAGTTCCTGAATTCAGAATCTACTCTAGAGTTTCCAGAAATACATTTAGGTCCCCGCACAGGGACCTAAATGTAATAAACTTTATTTTCTTTGCTTTTCAGTCCCTATGAGGGACCTTTTTGTAACAGAACATAAACTTTTGTTTTGTAGTTATACCCCTGGCTTGTAGGGGTTGTTTGGACCTCGATTTTGTAGTATTTTCTCACGATTTCTTTAGGGTAGTTTCATAACTACTCAAGATACTTTCTTATATTTTTCTGTGATTTTTCATCACTTTATTGTGTTGCTTTGATTTTTGCAATCGTGAGTTAGTTTTGAGTCGATTTTCGAGTTTTTTTGTAAAATCAAGAATAAAGAGGATATTTTTGAGATTTCTTTCTTGTATCAAAAGCTGAGGTTTTAATATTTTGCCTACTTGAGTTCAATCCAGACACACTTACCAGGTAAAATAAATAGTGTAGATGCAAATAGGAGAGAGAATCCTATTCACTTAACTTTCTCTCTCTCTCTCTCTCTCTCCTATTTTTGTTGATTTTTTGTTTGATCAACACAGATCCCTCTTTGCGGTCTTCTACACCGACAACATCATTAACCGCATGTCGGACCTGCGCTATCAGTAACTAACCATGCTTAGGGCCTGAGATGTTACACGATATGTACACAGTAGTCGTCGCCCCCTATACTTTGGTACTGGTTAGGTTAAGTATTGGGATGTGACCAAGGCTGGGGATCGAGAAGGATGTACGTAAAGAAAAATGAAAGAGAAGAACATGAGCACTCGGGTCACTCATCCTCCTATACTTAGGGTCTAATCAGCCTAAGTATAACCAAAACTAAAATGAGGCAGTGCCAGAGTATGTGATTGGAAAAAATGGCAGTATTCAAAACATCTCTATATGGTAGTAGGCAAGCGCTTGCCGCTTCCAAACCCGCAAAAGTTAGATATGGAGAATTAGGGCACAATTTCATGGATTTTTTGACTCTAGTCCTTAGTGGGTTCGTTCTCAACCCTCTCAATTTGAATTTTCCTATTAAGAAGGACATGGTTTCTCTTCCCCAGCCAATGAATTCAATTTTAATCTATTTTTTTGGACAATATTGTTTAGCAATCTTGATTATAAATACAGTTATCACTTCTCTTGAGGTTCAAGATCAAGCATGTCCACTGGCCAGTCCCAATTTACTTTTTTGATTTTAAGGTTGTAAAATCAAATATAGTAAGATGGAAAAGCTAATACAATTCAATAAAATAATGATGTATTCTCAGATGGAAATACTTATAGTGATCCTGCCAATCTTCATGCAAGATGCTCGGCAGTATTGAATATTTTTTAAACTATATAAAATGCAATGAGAAAAGCCACACCTAAACAAGTAGTTCTATCAACAAGAATAATTTGATTTGAATAAATAGAACATACTAGTGCATCTATTTTTAATGAAAGACAAAAACTCAACGATTAATCAAAATCACACAAAAATGTTCAACTAGTTTGATGCGACAAATATTTTTTTCTAGAGTAAACCCCAAAGTAGACACAAAGAGGCAACTTAAGTAGCTCAAAAATCAATTTAGATAATTAAGAGCTCGATTTTGAAGAGGAATTTTATTTAGATTTTCAAATGGAAATACACATGTTCATGTGAAAAAATAACAAAGTACAAGGGTGATTCTATTAAATTTAATCAAATGAAGTTCAAAAGTTATGAGAGTTGGTCTAATAGATGTAAGCTCATACAAAATGATGTTACTAAAATGTTTTTTCATTTTTATGATTCAAAATGATTTTTAATGAATTTATGAATGCAAATGAAGAGATTCCATGTAAATAATTTTTAATAATTATCAAACATTAAAATTAATCCAAAATAGAATTATCCTAGGTATATCTTTTGATGTAAAGAGCAAAAAAGTTTTAATTTGGAAAAATAATAAATGTGTGATTAATTAAAAATAATTTACTCATATCACTAGATAATTTATTTAGAAACAAATATGCATGCAAATGATTTGATTTTTTTGACACAAGTAGAACATAACTAATCCTACAAAATGTGATTTTCACGGGGATTTTAGAGCAAGGATAAATTTATTATGAATAATTAAGCACAAATGGGCAAAATACATTTTATTTCACCAAATATTTATTAAATCATTCAAAGTGCACAAAAATACCAATAAACTTTCATTTAGTATAGAATTAATCCATGATTAGCATGCAATTTTTGATTTCAAAAAATAATGGCAAATGATGGTTTAAAAAAGTGCTTAAAGGTAGGGTTCTTTATGTAAAATAAATAGATAAAATAAATTTAAAATAGTCAGCACATGGATCTTTGCCTAATCATCGAAATCAGCTCTAATATTTGTGCAAATGTTCGGTCGCAATTTTATTAAGTCAACTTGGTTATCGATCCCAATTTAAATCTTACCGTCCAATCCCGATTCCATTAAATTCCTAAGTTCTAAAACAAGATCGAGAATTGAGAAAAGCTGATGCAAACCATAACATGATGCATGCACGAGAAATGAATACTTAAAGTGCCTCCAACTCTCTTCACGCAACTGTAGGACTAACTTATATCTACCATTTTATGCATGCAAGTTGAAAACCACATCCAAAACATGCTTCTATTAGCAAAAAAATTGAATTAAATTTGGGCTAAGTGAAGTGATTTTATGTGCATATAATTGAATCTTTTGAGATTATGTGAATCTTATTAGAGGCTTAATAGTGTGTCCTATATTACGATCAAGCACAAATAGATATGACCTAAATATAGCTCTAAGAGCCGTGTGCCTATTCCTAATGTCAAGCACTCAAGTTGAGCCCCACCTGGGTTAGGGGTGAAACATGCTTACATACCATAATAAAGTCCAAGTCCTTATTGCACATGCGAGTTCTCAACCGAAGATCGTTGTAAAAACAATTATTATAATACATATATACAACAAATAACAATGATAACATAAATGCTAACTATTTCTTTTAGTTCTTTTAAAAGGTACTTCTGCGAATCCTTGTAGTGGGATCTCCTGACTCCTCTACTCTGCGTCTCCTAAGCATCGTCAATCATCATGGGCCCTTCCAAAAAAGCAATGAATTAGATATATCAAAAGGAATAATCAAGTAATGAGATATAATAAAATAAAAACAATGCAAGTAAATCATAAAACAGATTGACATAAATATCATAAAAATCAACATAATTAGTATCAAAACCTAATTAATCACGAAGATAAAACCATGTCCCTAGAAAAGATGCCATCTGATGAACCACATTTACGTTATGTTAATAATGTGGAGTTGTAGTACGACCAAATGTGAGTAGGTCAGAATCGAGAAGTCTCCGCGAGAAGCGGCTAGACTAAAATCTCCTAGATAAGTCTGGGGTCAAACTCATGGATACTAGCTCCCAATGTGATCAATTAAATTCTAACATATATGTTAAGTGATAATTATATTATCAAGGTCAAAAAGTTCACAAAATGACGCAAGGTACAACATATGAAACATAATGCATTTGTATTTTGTTTTCTACGCATGTTAATTAATGACAAAATGCAACATAATATAAGTAAATAAATAACATATATATAAACACATAAATATGCCCCTAAATTGATCCATGAATTGATAAATAAATAAGAAATCAACTTCTCGATTAAATTGATGCATCAAATAGATCCACATTTCATCAACGGTAATTAAGTAAATAATTGTATAATTTAATTCATTATGTTTCAAATGTCAAATTAGAGATTAAGTAATGCTAATAGATAGATAATAAAATGGGCATTAAATGAGATTGATTTCATGTAGAAAAGAGGTCATATGCTCAAGATAATGTAAAATAAGTCCAGTGGTATAATTGAAAGAAACCATTAGACACACACACATAAGAGATCATAAATAGGTCCTATCAGAGGTAAATTTGTAAATAAATAAAGTCCCACGGCCTTATCTGTAATTTTTTGTCATGCATAGGGTCATTTTGTAATTTGCATAAGTCGGTGGGGTATCGGTGTGAATGACCCCTGTCATGCACGTAAAGCACGTGTTGTCAGGAACTAGATGTAGTTTTAAAGAGTTAGCAGGCTTTAGCTGCAATTTTCCCAACTTACCACGTGCTATACATACGTAGCTAGGCTCAACTTATGTCCATATGGCTATAGGTGCCTCAAGCCATGTGGCTGACATGAGGAACCTCGTGAATGGCTCGGTCCTGCCAAGCTTGGTGATTCAGGTTTGAAGCGCATGAGGGTTGAGGGTCTCCGATCATGAAGATCTGATGCAGCTGCTACTTTAGTGTGTTTTCTCCCCCTCCACAACTAGCGATGATGGCGGGGCTTTGTCAATGTCCCTAGTCTCTTCAAATGGGTCTCCACCACCACCTGCACCAACTGTCCACCTTTACATAAGGTTTGTAGGCTTCGTCCTCCTTCGGTGACAGTGGGGAGGGTGTTGATGGCCGGCGTATGAGTCCTCCCTAGGTGTTGATCCATGGCCCCTATGAGCATTCCACGACATCTTTGATGGTCGTTCAAGCTGCTACCCTCAGATGAAGAAGTTCAATGAAGACCCGAGCTCACTTGTGCTTTCCCAAGCAACTCTATCTACCCCAACATTGATCTTCAAGCTCCAGGTAATCTATGTCTTAATTTTGCTTTGTTTCAATTGTACATAACATCCTCACCTAATCCAACCCCGTCTTGACCTTCACCAAGGGTAATTGATCTTCATGGAGCATCTCACCCACCTTCTCTCTCCGTCTACACCTCAGACTACTCCGTTCCCATCTTCTCTGGTCCACCTGAAAAGAACCCACCTAGACCTTCACCTCCCTCACACGCACATGGTCCCCACTCACCTTGCATCACTCACATGAGAATGCTTAGGCTATTCCTAATCTTTTGCAGGTCTGTATATCTTCAATAGGCAGATATCTCGAGGTGCTCTGTTCTAGAGCTCTGCCTTCAACAAGGCTTCATCGCCCTATCCCAGTAGCCACTTACAACTCTTCCTTGAGCCACTAACCACTTCCCCGTACTCTCAATGAGGTGTGGCCATTGTTGATGAAGCATCAGGCGTGGTGGTTTCAATGGCGTAGAGGGTCTTGGTGTGAGGTGGCTGTCAGCCAAAGGGGAGTTGATGTGGAGACTAAACTCAAAGGCTTTGAGGAGAAGTTGGAGTCAAGGAGAGGAGGTGTGGAGCGGTTAGAAGAAATGGGAGAGGATGGGTAGTTTCTAAAGTTTGACGTCAAGGAGAGGAACAGTTAGAGGAAATATGAAGGCTAACAACTATTGGATCTCTTGATCCAATGATCGATAGTGAGGCAGGGGAGGATGAGCATGATGCGATCTGATGGTATGATTAGATGGCTAATAGGTGGGTGAAAATGTGTGGCTTTGATGTGCGATGTTCATCTGATTAGAAGGATGAAGATCCAAGCGAGAAAGAGAGGCTCTGATTGACTGATCAGGGTAGATTCAATGGCGGAGTTTGGGCATGGGGTGTAAATAAGGACCGGTCCACGTGGGTGGAAGTGTTGGCACCCCATGGGCCAATAGGAAAAATGGAAACTAGAAATTACTTGTAAAATGTAAGTAAAATAAATATAGAGCTCAAGTTAAAAAGTATTCATCATGAAAGTTGTTTAGATTTTCAAGATCTATAATTTTCATGTAGAACCGTAAGTCCAAATACATCATTTATGCCTAGATAATTTTTTTGTATGTATTTTTAAGTTAATAAAAACATTCATTTTAATTCCTTTTGATATCTTTTTGTAATTATTTGTAAATAATGTCAAAATTAATATATATAATATTAAACTAATTTTTATGGGATTTTCAGTAATAAGAAAACATAAAAATAAAGGCACAATAATACGTATATTAATGTCCAATAATTAGGTTAATTATATTAAAAGGATTAATTATTAATGATGATGAGTTAATATTGAATATTATTGATTTAGATAATCAAGAGGGATAATAAATGAATAATAATATTATAAATCTTGGATTCATCACACCTCGAGTATCACAAAAGCATGGAGATCGCATCATATACGTTCTAGGTCAAGACTAGAACACTTCTCAAATCATTCATTAACAACACAAACAATTACAAAGATTACCTCTTGAAGCATATTTGTGATTGTGTCTCTAAACAAAGAGACCTCCTATCTCAAGTCCGACCCAACGGAAGAGGCACTTGCAAACGCGTGGATGAGACACGTGCTTCTCATGATCTAAGTTGAAGATCCGAGAAAAGAATCTCCTCATTTAGTCTCATGAAATCAGATTCCTTCATGATCAAGGAACACCAAAGAGGGAAGAGATCCACGAGTAGCCGATCCAGCAGCACAACATCGGACGACAACGAAAAGGCTTTCTAGGAGGCATATATAAGATGATAGGAATAAATCTAAAACACGAAATCAAAAGAAGAATTAAAAGAAAAAATTAAAATAAATAACCTAAACTTAACCTACAATAGAAGATGGTGGACCACGTCCTAGATTCATGGTAGAAAGTGAAGAGACTCAGATGTCACCGGTGATGTTCCAGTGACATAGGTTGATCGCAATCTCCGAGTACTCCTCACGCTCCTAGCTATGGAAAATCTATCCCTGACATAAGTAGTCTCTCTAGAGATCAACCTCGAAAGAAGAATTCACGTGAAAATGGTTACAGAATGGATGAAGGATCTAGAGGGGATTGTACAGATAATGAAGGAGTGGTGAAATTCAAACGGGGCATGTGCGCTAACTGAGGAACTAATTATCGAAATTTTATACATGGAAGGAGGCTCATTATTGAAGCAACAAAAGTGCAGAAGCAATCGGGTGGAGATGGTCCATGAATCGGCCAAGAAAAATAACAAAGTAAGGACGGTGATGCAGGAATTTGGGCAGGCTAGACCGAGGAGGAGTGGACTCAAGTTAACATACCCAGGTCTGACAAATTAGGTGATGATCCAAATAAGAAAAACTTGGTAAATGACAAAATAGTGTTAAAATGTAAAATAAATTGAAATACTTTAGTAAATAAATTTAAATAAATTATATTTTCCCAAAATTTATTAGTAATTAAATATACATGATTTAATTTATTTTAATTATTTAAATAAATTTAATAATCATGTAAAAATAAATATTTACATTTATTCATAGTTATATAGATACTTATATATACAACACATTGATTTTTAATATTTCATTTTTATAGAAAAATATATTTTTTTAATTAAATATTTTTTTATGTATTTTTAGCATATTTTTATTTTATTTTTATGAATTCATTTATTAAGTTAAATAAATAGAATATTCATAATATAGGTAAGTGGTACATATACAATAAATACATGATTTAATTTTTGTTTATTTTAAATTTAATTAATTTCATTTGCATTTTATATGGATCAAATACAACATAAAAAATAATTAAAAATAAAATATGTACAAAAATAAAAAATAAATAAAAGAATAAAATCAAATAATGTACAATATAGACAAATACACAATATAATCTAAAAGGCCACTTTTCTCATCTTCACTCTGATTTTAATGAAACCACATTCATTTTAAAGATTATTTAACTATGAATACAATTATAATGAGTTTTCATTACTTTGAGTTTTTGTGAAGAATATTTATCTGAAAAGTTAGGCTCTAAGAATTTTTCATTGTATTTACAAACAATACAAAGTTTCTTATTGTAGTTATTTTTAATATTTACAACCAATTTTTATGTACAAGTACCACGAACATTTTTATTTGATCTGAACTTGGTGATAAATAAAATAGTGTAAGATACACACACACATTGTGTGCAATTTGTACAAGTGATGAATAATGAGAAATATACAAGTGGAGTTTTTTTTCCTTATTTTTAACTATTATCGAGCTTATCTCTCCCTACTTTATTCCTTGTCGATCAGGTTCTGACTTGACCTAATATCTGGGTCAGTGTCTGCCTCTATTTATTTTATCAATATAGTCTTCTAGTTTTCTTTATTTTCCTTTATTTATTTATTTAGGTTAAAAACATTGTTAAATATACTATATTTACACAAGAATTAGAATTTAAAAAATGGAGATTTTATGATATTTGCAGATATTTTAGAAGATATTTTAAGCTGAAATAAATGAAGAAAGATGATGAATGCATATTCATCATCCTCCTATATTATACCTTTGCTATTTTGTTAGCAAACACTTATTTAAAGAATAGGTGCCTAAAAAGAAAAAGAAGAGAGGTCAAATAAAGAACATAGAAAAATTTTGATTTTTAAACTAATCTTCATAAAATTTAGTATGGAGCTCGGTCAGACTTTTGGATTATTAGTTTGGAAGAACATTATTAGGAATAGGATTAAGACTTAAATTTAGTATTATCCAATATAGTGCTTTATCCATCAGACTGAATGAGAAGGCTGTCATCTTCATTACCTCTAATGAAATGTTAGGGTAGTGTATGATGCCACATATGTGGTCAAATTGCTGGAGGTGTATGTAGGGTTCCTCATTGATGTGAGCATGGAATATGGGGAGTAATGGTAAAATCGGGGGCTTCTGCTCAAAATTCCCATGAATCGCATGTATCTGAATCCATTAACTGAGTGACATGCTCCTAGGCTACATGCATATCTAAGGTTGAGCTTTGGCACCACTCTATTAGGCTCAACTGGATCTGCTCTAGGCTACTTCTCATCTCCCCCATTCCCACCTCCTCTCATCTGCTCATCATCCTCTCTCCTCTCTCTACTGTCGTTCCTCAACTTTAATGTCATATCTTTAAGTCATGCCTGGATGTTGTCCTGCTTAGTCAAATGTACCTAAATGGCCTGTATGGATGCCAATATTACATGGTTAATTTCATGCTTATCAAACATGGGTGCTTTCCCTCTAGGAGTCATCGAGTCTTCAATGTCTATCTCTGTAAAGGTGCAAGGCATTCGATCAATCTTCGGAAAAGATGGAATCTCAAATGATAATTTGGGATTAGGGTCAATCTGAAATAAGGGACTTATTGGCAAAGGAAATGGAGATGTAGAGGATGAAAATATTCGGGAAGAGAGTCATCCCAAATAAGCGAAAATGATTGAACTGAAGTGTATAAAGATAAGATCGCAAAGTCTGAACAAAAAGTACTCCAATCAAACATCTTTGATATAAGGAGGAAAGATGTGAGAACATAAAGTTAAATAAGAAGAGAAATGATGAAAAGGTGCAATGTACGTGAAGGGATCTTTACACTAAGCAAAAAAACACAATACAAACCCCCGATTCACCAACTGAACATAATGTGAGGAGCATAAGAGTTCGGTCTTTTATCATTTCAATTTTAGTTTAGTGAATCTCAAGTAGTTAACACCAAACACATAGGGTGATATCGCCCTATCAACCAGTGTACGTTCTCAAACTTCCACAAACAGTGGTATCATCTGCATGGGATGCTGAGTTATATTAGACCCAAAGGGAGATAAGAGGTGGAGCACACCAAAACAATTTTCTAAGGTTTGAGGCAAGTGCTTGCAGCTGCGGTCGTGTACCGAAGATTGATACACATGTGCTTAGGGCCCAAGTCCAAGGATTTGGGAACTATACTTACGGCAACATCCTTTCCCACTCTGTATGGAGGTAGTACCTGCAACAATGAGGGTGTTCCTCTCCCCAAAATAATGAATGTGTCATTTACATTTAGTTTTAGGGTCGAGTAATTTAGCAATCCCAATTTTATTTGGTTGTCACTTTTTTTGAATTTTTCAAACAAACAGTAGAACGGATTTTCTAATTCCTTTTTTATCATATGAAAAAAACAAGGAAGGAGATCGTAAAAGTCGATGCGTTGGAAATCAATGATGCATGTCGAGTAGAAAGTGTGTACACGTCACCAACAATCTACATGAAAAATGATCCTCACATAAAATAAAAAAGAAAAGAATATCTAACTTAAATGATGCATGATAACCGTCCTAAAAGTAGCTTTTATTATTGGGAAAGAACCAATTATTTGACTAACTTCTAGTTATGCTCTACTCTATAGGAACAAGAATATTATTAGGGTTGTGGACCTATTATTTACCGTGCTCAATCAAGATAATCAAATCTACTACTAGGTGGTCTCAAGCACACAAACCTGCGTGAAATAAAAAAATCAATGAAACACAAAATTTAGTGAGGTCCCCCATGTGCACCGACACATGGTGATACAAACTGCGCAATCACAAGGGTATAAACTTGCATAGAAAATAGAAAAGTGGCAAGGGAAGAGAAATAACAAAAAAATGTTATCCAAACTCTCTCTTACAAACCTTCTACTTCTTCTCCTACGCTCTCATATCAGTCGACAATTAATCAGCCTCTACTTCGCTCGGTTACGTTGGCTCTCCTTGAAACTTCATCATCACCCATCGGGCCCCTGAATAAAAGAAGAAACAAAAGAATATTTTAGACACAATTTATGAAAAATATGAGCAAATAAAAGTAAGAAAATGACAAAAATTAAAGACAATTGACATGAAGCAGAATATAAACAAAATAAGAAATCAAACACCTAGAATAGGAGGAAGGAAAGAGACCTAACTAACCTCACCGTGCCTCCTCAGCAATGACACCATTTATATATATATATATTCAAAAATTCAAGGTATTATTTAATTAATAGCTAATGTGTCATCGTAATCACGAAAATTCCTAAGTCAAGCAAAATTTATTTTTATTAATAATAAAATAAAACCAAGCAAGAAATGTGAAGAGAAAGATAAAGAGAAGGATGTTGCTATTTATTAACCTATATACATCATACAAGTTCAAACTCATGGAGGCTACAAATCCCGAGGGTTATTAATCAATGAAAAATCGAAGAACTAAAAGGGATCTTTTTCTCTTTCAACTTTTAGTGTTTTTAAGGGTTTTATTTTTTTGTATTTTTTATGATTTATTAATTTGTATATAATCCTTAAATATTTTCTAATTTATTTTTTTAGTTTTTTTAATTTATCAATTTGTTATATTTTAAGTTTTTAAAACAAAGCTAAATAAAAGAATAATGAAATTGAGTACATCCACTCTTTTTGTATTTTTCAAATATAGTAAAAAATATACAAGAATATCAAAGAAAATTATTTTTGTGTTATTATTATTATTTTACTATTTTTGTGATTTTTTAAAGATTTTTTGGATTTTTTATGATTTTCAAATTAATGAAAATAGGAAATAATCAAAATAGGAAAATAATAAGATTTTTTGTATTTTTAAACTAGAAAATAAAATAAAAAATAATAAAAAATTGAATAAATAGGAATATGATTTTCAAGCTTTAATAAAAAGCTATTTTATGTATTTTTTGAATTTTTAATTATTTTATACATTTTTTTAATATTATGTATTTTAATTTTTTAATTTTATAAATAAATTGAAATTGAAATTTGTAAAGAAAATAAAACAAATCAAAACTAATACACATAAATATTTTTGTATTTTTTTTCAAAATTTTCAAATTTTTCTTAACTATATTCTACAAACAAGACAAATCTAGGAGATTTTTGATTTATAAAAAATAATAAAACTTATTTTAGAAAATCAAATTTATGTATGATAGATCTATTTAACATGTGCTTAGCAAACAAAAATCTAGAGAATTTTATGGAATTTATTAAGATAATTAATGATTTATTATAAAGATTAACAAACCATTAATTAATCTGGAAGTACATGGATTAAATGGCAAGATAATTTTATTTAATGGACTGAATAATTAACAAAATAAGAAACTTAAGGGAAGAAGTATAAATATTCCACGAAAAGCTCAAGCCAACCCACGAATCTCAATTTCATCACCTTTATTCTTTCTTTTTCGCCATTAAATTGTAGGTAATGCATGTATATATCATTAAATTGTTAGAATAAACACCATGTAATTTGTACAAAATATTGTATTATTTATTTTATAAATAATTTACTTATTGCCAAAATTAAAGAACAAAGAAAATAAAAGAGAAGGAATGAGGTGTCAAGGACACCGAATGACCCTAGTCCCTGAGAATCAATCATCATGACGACATAGTCCACAAGGAATAAAGTAGAGGAGATTGGGCAAAAGAATTGTACAAAGATACAATATTCAATAATGCATTTTTTGGACCTATTTTATTCATTATTATTTTTACCTCAAATCAATAAACTTTGTGCATGAAATTTATAGATAAAAAACAAGGAAAAATACAAATTTTATTTCACACAAAATGTATATACATTGTTTATTCTACACTCAAAGTAAAATTCCAAAATCCAAACTCAATAGACCCATATCTTCTCCATATGAACTCAAAATGCACAAAAATTACCTTTAATTGTATATAACATTTGTTATCTAATTTAATGAAGGTGGTTTCATTTAATTGGGATTTAAGTTGCAAAAGATAGATTTTGGACCCTTATTGTACAATATATCTGAATCAAATATTCATTTTATTTATTCCTTTTATTATTCATAATTATATTTTTTAATTTTGCAAATATTATTTATAGTATATGTAAATATTTAGAATATAATAAAACTATAAAAAATTTTAGTAAAATAAAATAGTGTGTAAAATACATAGATGAATTACCTATAAGCATGCTTAAATAACTAATACCTATATTTATTTAAGAATACAAATAAATTCATAAAAATTAAATAAAAAATATTTACATATATTTAAATAAAATATATATAAATTATGTGTACACAATAATAAAATTTCAAATACAAAATAAAAATAAAATACATCATATTTTGGTAAATATACCAATAATTCTACTTGTATATAATAACTTATAATAAATTAACTCGAAAAAATAAATAATAATTGATACTAAATACAACATAAAATAACAAACATTCTTATTTTATAACAAAAATCAATTAATTTGTTTGATATTTTTTATTGAATTTACAAATAATTTTAGAGCATATTTTTCCTGGTTGGTCCACGTAGACCAACCGGGGTCTTTCATCAATTGACCTCTGGTCAACTGTACCCTTTGGGGCCTCTGCTGATTCAGAACCATTAACTCCTCGATTTTTATATTTTTTCCCCAGGCGTCCCTTTTTTCTTCTTATTCGATTATTCATGCCAGATTAACCATCCATTAGCTCTAATCCAAGCCCTAATCTATAATCCTTTGTACATATACCTAATTTCCTGCAATCCACCGGTCAATAAGGGTTTGTCACTCCTTTTATAAATGCAAGCTTTTCCTTCCAAACTCAATTTGGTTCCATTTTTTAGCTATGAATCCCCCTACCCTTGGTCAAGCGTGCATACTGGTGACAACAGGAGGTACCCTACGATGTTGGAGCAGAGTAAGGAGGAGAGGAGGAGACAAAAGGCATTGCTCCGACGTGGCCTCTATTCCATGATATTTCCCCTTTACAAGCTGCACCCTTTTCCCATTTTTAGATAGATTTAGTTGTACTTTTTCCCTGCGTGCATTTTATTTCATAGTTAGATCTTAATCTTTATTGTAAGTTCAATTCTTTGATCGACGAAGCTCTCTGCTCTGACACGGTTCCATCATGTTTCTGGTTGTATATGGCCCCCTCGACACCTTCACATCATTCCTCGGTGTGTTCCTCACTCGTCGACCCATCACACCACCTGAATCACCCCACATCTAGTCCATTCGATGCTCCCTTCGCTGCGTTCACCGAAGCACCTCTGCCTTCCCTCATCTCATATCAAAACCCATCAATAAAGGCCCATTCCTTAAGAATCTTCCCATCTAACTTGCAAGTCCGGAAGGGAAGAGCTCCATTCTTCTAGCCATGCTAGAGCCCCATCGATGATCTCTAGATAATTCTAGGTCCACAACTCGATGTAGACCACCCCCAGGATCCATTAAAGCACCCTCATAGCAAGAAGGAAGTTCAGAGGCACGAGCTGCATCAATCCCAGGTTTGCGAGGAATGGGATTCTTGCATGTTCTTCCTATCTCTCTCTAAGCCGTCCGACCAGGGCCGGAAGCCAATGCAAGTAGCAGTCATTGGATTTGCAGAGTCACGACCATCCAATCCCATCCAGGGATATAATCTCAACCGTCCGTAGCTAAGGCGTCATCGTGTGAGGAGAAAGCGATGCATGTACAGTAAGAAGATCAGAACTGTCAACCCCATGCGCCATTTTGTGGTTTAATCGCCAATCTAGCCCTCATTTTTGTTTTATTTATTTTTAGTTATGTAAATATAATTTGATGTTTACATAAATTCCATCATTTTGTATGATACCCCTTAGTGTTTCTTGTATTTACATCCATGTCCATGCCAGCTCATCTCAGGTAGACCCATATGTGAGGTGGGTAATTTGTAGGGGTACACCCCTAGTTTCTGATAATTAGAAAATGGTTAATAAAATTTTATTATTTGCTATAAAATTTTTGGAAAATTGCTAGTACCTTCTGCCTTATATTTTAATTACAAAAATGTCTTTTATAGTTTACAATATTTTATGCTTTTTGTCTAATTTTTATAAATATCATCCGTGCTCTGAAAATTATTGAAAAATCAGATAAAGTACTTAGATACATGTTCTTTCATGTTATTTAACTAGTTATGCATTTTATGCATTTGATCTATTTATTAAAATTCAAAAGAGCATATTTTACCCATGTTTGACTTAGAAAAAATAAAAATTATAAACATTTTCAAAAAATGCCAAAAAAAGTTACTTTGTTTATTATTCTATTTTATAGATACGATTAAAAATCCCCAAAAATAGAAAAAGAAAATAATAAAAAATTAAAAAGCATCGAGAGACTAAAAATATAAAAACTCCTCAAATTTTATAAAAATATTATTTTACATTTGATAATTTTTATATATAATATTTAATATTAAAATTAGTTTTCGGAATTTTTGACTTTTTTTAGTATTTTTAAATCTATATATAATCTGGCTTATTTATTAAGTACATGATTTTGTATATTTTGGACTTTAAAAATACCTAAAAATTAGCAAAAATACCTGAAACATAACAAAAACAGTCGAAGAAATATAAAAAAAATAAAAAACATTTTATTTTGCTAGTTTTAATTATTTAGTTTTAATTATAAATATAATAACCCGTGTTGTGTTATATACCAAGATATAGTTTATATTGTTATTAATTATTATAAATATCTTATAAAAATTTTAAAACAAAAAATATGTATATACTCTATAAAAAGGACTATTCTCCATATATTTTTTTGATTTTTTTGTATATTTCTTATATATCTATTTTATATCATGTATACCTTACGTTATATATATTTATACACTCTTATATATGTATATGTAATATTATATAATATTAAAATTAAAAAGAAATAAAAATCTAGGAATTAAATATTAAAAAATCATTATATTTAAAAACCCATACTTTAATTCATTCATCATCTGCTTAAGTAATTGTCCAAAATACTAATTATTATTTATTTATAAATAATAATTTAGGCTACTTGTTTTCTCTTAGTGGTTCGACATGTACATGCTTACACACTATACATCTTTGTTTATAGAGTTATAATCAACTTTAACTCTATATTCTATTTTTCATTGCTTGATCAATATTGTGGGTGAATTATTGTTTGAATGAGGTACACTCTATCTTTACTTTTTAGTGAGGATAATTTTTACACCCTCACAAATTCAAAGTTCAACAAATGGCGTCGTTGCCTGGGAGCAACGTGTTTGTAGCCTAATTTGTGTATAATTGTCTTTTCTTTTATGTTATTTTTATTGTACATATTTTTCTACCATTTATGACTTGTACATATTTCAGTTCTTATTTCTTTGTACACATTATTTTATTATTTATGCTAATACCTCTCTTGTTATGTTTTATGCGAGGGCCCGCTACGCAAGGAAAACTCATAGGGAGTTGATGCAGCCAAGCATTATGTAGACTGGCCTTCTTTCCCAAGCCAGTAGGAGAGACAACAAACATAGCAAGGAGAACACTTAGCATATTTGTTAGCTTTGGATTATATTTTATTTTTGGTGAGAGTGTGATTTATTTGTTAGCAATGTGAGCCCGAGGCGAACCATTCCTGCAATAACTGTTATTGTAATAAATGATATATCAATAAAAGTTATTGATTATGTTTCACTCCCTTTCTGAGATTGATTGAATGAATGCACTATAAGGTCCCTCTATACAATAAGGGTTATGTACCATGGCCAAATTGATAATCATACAGCTATTGATTCATTGATTAATCGTAGAGACTGATGCTTGGATGAATATCTAAGGAGTTAGATAGAGGACTCATCAAGCATCATCAAATGATTGTCAAGTGATGATCTCCAGCCTGAGTAGGATATGACAATCCCTTCTTATTAGGCTGATATCTGATCGACCTCTTGATACAGGTCCTCTGCATGGGAATAGTGATTCGGAGGTAACAGATTAGTTGAGTCAATGGGTTGACTTAATGAGATCAAGATAAACCAAAGACCTATGTTGAATACTATCACATCATATGCACACATCCTCTGACCAGAGACAGATGTGTTTCTATATGTCTGAGTGTGTACATTTGGCAGACAAATAGGTTGATGACCTAACCAAGGTCTATACACCGACGAGATGGTGTGCATGTAAGGACATATGAGTAATACGATCTCTCAAAGGGATCATACATGTTCACTTGTGAACCAGGAGACTTAAGCTCATTCATGAGGTATTGGGACTGATCAAATTCCATGCATGGTCATCATGCTTTGGAAGCATGACATGAATTAGAAGGTAAGATATATGCTTTGTGAAAGCATATGATCTATACCAAATCCCAATGACCAAGATTGAGAAACATAGTGATCAAACCCTGAAGATGACAGTGTAAAAGTGATCTATATCTTCAGGATGATCATAGGTCTTCTAGTATGCAGGATGTACAGGTATTGGGAATACCTGAGGGTGATGATCATAAACGATTGTATAACCATGACGCTTCCATTCCAAGGGAGTGATGAAACATGTCTGGATTTTAGTGACTCCTCTCAATAGAGAAGTGACCTAATCTTAGTCCATGTATTGGACATTGATCTGAATAAGATTTAGATGCAATAAGAAGATTAGGTTTACAACCTTGATTTAATCAAGCATCTATGAGAGGTCCATGGGATCTGTATTTGAGATGTGATCTCAATATCCAAGTCACTATACGTGGAACAATACAATCGCCCTATCCTTATCTCCAAGTATATGAGGAGAAATCGCATTATTCTTGAAGGGTTCATGAATAATTCCATAGATCTAAGCATTAATAAATTGATAAATAAATGTGATTTAATTATCTTGATGTGTGTGGAAATTATCCAATATAATTAAATGTGATTTAATTATTGTGGATAAGAATAATGTGGATAGCAATATCTAATTATTCATTATATATTATAAATGTGATTTATAGTGTATTAGAGAGAGCTAATTATCATTTATATTTGTTGATTAATTATTAATGTATATTGGATACACATTGTTTAATTAATTGAAAATGCAAATTATATTTTGTTTTGGATTGTGAATGTGATTCACAATTTTCCAATGACAAGATTGCAATATTCTCAATATTAGTTATGAATTATTTTTGAAGAATAAATCACAACAAAAGTTGTTTGATTAAATAAAGGAGAATTTCATGGAGACATGCAATCTCATGAGATTTCATGAGATTGCCCCCACTTGGTAATAAGTGGACGGCTACCAAGTCCTATATGGAATTGGTGGTCATCCACTATATTACATGGGGAGATGAGATCTCCATGGTAATTGTCTCCTCATTTGATTGGTTTAATTTTAGGATTTATGTATATTTGATTTGTCAAATATATTTGATCTAAATTAAATCATAAGTTGTTGGTTTTTGCCAACAACAATCTTGACCATTGGATTGATCACAAATCAATCTCATCCATTGATTTTATGAGTCCCATGGATTGAGATCCATGGATCCCAAAATCCTATTAATAGAGAGGCATACCATGCTCTCTAGGGATAAGCTTTTGAAGCACATATCTCTCTCTCTCTCTCTCTCTTCCTTCCACACGCCAGCCCTCTCTCCCTCTCCTTGGTGGCCGTCCACCAAACCCTGGTGGGAGATAGCCGTCGTCGCCTCCGCCACCGCGCTGTCGCTTCGATGTTCTACGATTCTCTGTCTTCTTGGAGTGCTACTCTCGTGAAGAAGATGATTGATCTCGTACGACGAGATCAGAAGTTCACCGTGCTTGGATCAATTTGTTGGATTGCGATGATTACGCGACTCATCCCTGCGCTCGCAAGCTTCTTCTCTGAGGATCGGACTTGAGACAGGAGGTCTCTTTTCATAGAGACTCGATCAACCACGCTTCAAAAGGTATTCCTTCTACTTGTTGTGGTTATAGATGAAACGATTTGAGAATCGTTCTTAGATCATGTGGTTTTATCGCATGAAAAATTTTTAAATTCCGTTGTACCGAACAAATAGTACGACTAGTCGTTCTTTGCCGTATTCGATACGATGTTCACGCTTCCGTGATGTGTTTGAGGATTATTCCATATCCTTCATTATTATTCATTATTATTTGTAATAATACAAGGATGTGGACGTTACATTCTAGGACCTATTTTACCAAGTGTTTGTTCACTTAGGGTCCTCACGATTTTATTTGAGTTTACTTCACCTTCTTACTTTATTTTCCCCTATTTTCCCTTTATTTTCATTTATTTCCCATTTATTTAAGTTTTCCTCCTTTGTTTCTATTTGTTTTGTGTGCATGGAACTGTTAGATTTTAGGATTTCTTGTATCGGTAATTAGGTCCAAATCAAAATAAGAATCATATTCCTATAGTCTACTACATTTGGATCTAGTCAAATTAATAATTGTTAACTATTTAGACTTAAACCCACACGACGCGTGAGGCACCATACAATGCTAGTAAGACCCGTTGTGGTAGGCACCAAGGTGTCTCCAAGATCGGATTGTCAAGTTCATTCCTGAGTAATTAACATGTGGATCTTTGTGACTAATAACAGTTAATGCTCAAAAAAATTTTGTCAATTGCACACCTCCATGTAATAGGTTTAAAAATTATGTTTTGCATACCACATAGAGAGAGCTGGGAAGCACTATAAGTCATCTAACTCTTTATGCATCATTAGATTATATAGTGAGACTTCCATCATCGAATCGAGTTGCATGACTTTTTTGTTATCTCCCTCTGATTTTGAGCACCCTAGACATAAAGGAAAATCCACCAAATCATTAGGCGCTTGTATGCAAAATATCTAAAAAAGTGAAAACCTAAAGAACTCTAAAACTAGGGAACTGGTATATAAACTCTGACCTTAATTAATTTCTATAATGGATTGCATTATTTGGGGTTCATAAAGACCTCATTGTCCTCAGGTACCTTAGGAGCGGATAAAAATGCCTCCCATGAGCGAGGCGTGACCTGCTAAGGATTAGAGCCAAAAATCAAGCATTTAACTGCCTTGTGTATCATTTGGATTTCCGAAGTATTGGCGCTTCTATCATATGTGGATGAGTAGGACATGGTCAACGATGATGTTCTCGCTTTGTGTAGAATGTCAACTTGCATGCTCACGGGTGATTCTGTTGCGAGTAGGGTCCAAAGTCGTGGTTTCACCTATCACCTTCCTAACTCTCATTCTTTAGTTGAGTAGGGATCTAGGAAGGGTTATAAGGACCTCATGAAGTGAAGAATGTCGGTTACAAAGGAGGAGGACAAGTATGAGATACTTTTCTGGTAGTACTCTTGCTCATATAGGGTTACCTTCTAAGGATTTGTTAAAAGATATGCCTGAAATAACAACTCTAAAAATGAAAAGATAAAAATAACTGATCCCTTACAACATCACATGTGTAGAGTGGGCGAACCCAATTTTGTATTTTGTATTGTATGGATCTAGATTAAGGTTCAAAGATCAAGTCCTGCATACTTGCACAAATTTTGTCTTATGTGTTTCCTCTTTGAGCCATGCTCGTTTCGAGTCTTTCTACTGTTTTACATTCCTTTTTATTTCTCATTGACCATCGTATCCTTCCTCTTGCATTGATCCTCCTTTTCATCAATGATGATGATCCATAGATGGACCAGACCGGACTCTGCCGATACCTACATTAATTCCATGGACTCAACATCGTCAATAATTCAAGGTGATTTCCAATAACCTGGATCAGGCCTTATGAACCGATCTCCAGATTGCTCGTCTTCTTTCCATTCTATTTTTTCTTAATAAACCAGGACCACTCTTGTCACATTTCCGCCTATTGTGAATGGAGGTTTTTTCAGTCTACATCTTTTACTCCATTCACAACTATCTTTGATTGACCCTAATCTCAGATTCATCACTTCTATTGGTATTCAGTTTCATAATTGTTCTGAATAAGATTCCTCCTACATTGCTGATAGAAGCCAAGCGTGGATCCCAGTCTAGAGTTCATTTCATCAGAGTGAAACCTTGAAATGGCTCCTACGGATAGAAAAGAAAAAGGATCAATCCATGTTGATGATCCAAGCGGCGGATCTCCTGATCTCGACACACAAGATCCGATGTCTTCTTCACGAGTGAGGCATACCGAAGGAGACGGAGATCCATGAGAAAATGATCGGGCATCATAACGACAACGCTGTGGTGATGGAGGCTCTCTCTAGGGATTCCATGGTGGACGACCATATGAGAGAGAGAGAGGGTGTGTAGAGAGAGAGAGAGAGACTTATGTTCTCATTAGCAACTGAAGAACAAGGGGTCCCTTCTATTTATAATATTTTGGGATTCAAGGATCTCAATCCATGGGCAACACAAATCCAATGGCTCTCATTGATTTGTGTTTCTTTTAATGGCTAAGATTTGTGTTGGTAAAACCAACAACAATTAATTTAATTTAGATTAGATATATATTGATAAATCAATATAAATTAATCCCAAAATTAAATCAATCTCATATGGAGATCTAGGAGTAGAGATTACATTAATCCAAGATTATAGGGGGACGACCACCCTTACATCAATATCTTATGGATTGTAATCTCATGCAATCTCATGAGATTGCATTACTCCTTGAAAATCTCCAAGATTTACAACAACACTTGTTGTAAATTATTCAACAAAAATAATTCATAATTATTTTGTGAATATTGCAATGGCGAATATTGCAATCTTACCATTGGAAAATTGTAAATCACATTCACAACCCAAAATAAAATGTAAATTACATTTTCAATTAATTGTTCAACGTGAATCCAATTCTCATCAACATTTAATAAACAAATGTAAATTACAAATAGATCTGTCTTATATATTATAAATCACATTTATAGTATATATGATTAATATGGATAGTTTTATCCACATTATTCAATATCCATGATAATTAAATCACATTTAATCATCTTGGATCTCTTTTCTCATGTGCCCAAATAATATGAATCACATTCACATTATTTGCATCTTTGATAATCAAATCACATTTAATTATCTTAGATAACTCTTTTTATAATATGAATTAAATTTATATTATTCATGACAACTAAATCACATTTAATTATCCATTTTCGCAATGCTCGGATACATATATCAACAATGAAATTATCATGAACTCTTTCAAGGATAATGCGCTTTCTTCGCAGATACTTGGAGCTAAGGACAGGGAGATTGTATTGTTCCACGTATAGTGACTTGGATATTGAGATCACATCTCAAATCCAGATCTCGGGCCTCCCATAGATGCTTGATTAAATCAAGACCGTAAATCTAATCTTCTCATTGCATTTGAATCACATTCAGATCAATGTCCAATATTTGGACCAAGATCAGATTACTTCTCTACTGAGAGGAGTCACTAAAATCCAGACCCGTTTCATCACTCCCTAGGAATGGAAGCGTCATGGTTACACAGTCGTTTATGATCACATCACCTCAGGTATTCCCAATACCTATACATCCTGCATACTGGAAGACTCAGAATAAACTCGAAGTATAAGATCAATTTCATATTGTCTACTTCATGGATTTATCATTAAGTTTCTCATTTGACTATTGGGAGTTGGTATCGATCATATACTTTCCAAAAGTATATATCATACCCAGGTGTTGATCATATACTTTACAAAAGCATATATCAAACCTATTAATTCAGTCAGGCTTTCAAAGCGAGACGACCGTGCACGGAACTTGATTCTTCCCAATATTTCATGAGTGGGCTCATGTCTTTCGGTTCAATAATGAACCTGTATGATCCCTTTGAGAGATCGTATTACTCATATGCCCTTGTATGCACACCAGCTCGCTGATGTATATACCTTGATTAGGTCATCAAACTATTGGTCTGCTAAATGTACATACTCATACATATAGTAATACATCTGTCTCTGATCAGAGGATGCGTGCCTATATCGTGACAACATACATCATAGGACTTTGGTTATCTCGATCCCGTTAAGTCAACTCTTTGATCTAACTAATCTGACACCTCCGAATCTCTATTCCCATGTAGAGGACCTACATCAAGAGGTCGGTCAGATATCATCCTAAATGAGAAACTATTGCCTTCTCCTACTCAGGCTAGATATCATCTCTTAATAATCATTTGACGGCGCCTGATGAGTCCTCAATCTAACTCTTTAGATATTCATCATAGCACCAACCTCTATGATTCAATAATTGAATCAACAACTGTATAATCATCAAGAGGGCCATGGTACATAACCCAAATTGTACTAAGGGACCTATTATGCAAATTATTTATTCTTTATCTCAGATTAGGGAATGATATTCGCAATAACATTTATTGCATAATGGCTCACTGTGAGCTCGCATGTCTAACAATATCCCACTAGCCCAAAGAGCCATTAATGGGCTAATCATTTAAACCCACACTCATGTGACAATCATAGACTATTTAGAAAAATAGCTAGGTAAGTTGATCAGTCACTCTGTTCCCGAGAGGCTACGCCAAGTCCTTTTACAGCACTTGCATATCTCCGAGTAACAGTTCTCACATTGAATGCGAAAATTGCATCTTATGCAACCAATACTCAACATTATTAGTTATAGTGTCATTGACTCTACAACTCAATAATCATTTATAATTATAACCAATATGTAATTTCTATCATCCTTGTTAGAATACCCTTAATCCTAGAGATCTCTTTCTCCTAAGGTATTCGTAGTTAAGACCTTATAGATCTCCATCTATAAAGTCTTAATTACTTGAAGATAAGACTTAGAGATCACTATCTCTAAAGTCTTGTCATCTTTGAAGATATTGTTATTACTGCAATCAAGTGTTTTATCACCATAGTAGGAATAGTAACAATTTACTGCTCCCACTACATGGTAGACATCTGGCTTTTGTACACATCTAGCATACACCCAGCTTCTCGAAATTGATGCACAAGGGCAAGCAGTTTTAGCATTCACATACTCAACTTTTTGAGGTGCTATCCATTTGGATAGATTAGTACCATATCTTGAGGGAAAGAAGCCTTTCTTGGAATTTTCCAGAAAATGGAAATGTCCAAGGTGTACCATTAATGTGACAGTCCCAATATCATCTTCTCTTTGCTTCTGAACAACTTCAGAACTAAGATCTAAGCGGCATCCTTGAGATCATAGCTCGAGGTACGGAACAACCAGATTATAAAATAATTATTATCAATAAGAGTTCAAAGCTTTTGTTGCACACACGATTTGACACAACAATGTTAGTTGCAGTTTTTTTAATCTTTAGAGAAACAATGACTGGCCCAAGCTCATATCAATAGTTGAATCCACTTTTAGCCAATATAGGTGTAAGTAAAGACCGTTAGACAACTACCCATGTTACTTCATGACGGCGCCCGATGCATTGTCTTTTAACCACCCACTCTGCTAAGAGAGACCGCAATTCCCTCACTGAAAAGTAGCTACTCATTTTTGTGCTCAGTAGTCAGAATTTCTACTAAATAAAATATTTTAACTTTTCAGATTTTTATGGTTTTTTTACAAGATTGTTACCCATACCATAAATAAAATATGGACTTACGCGAAAGTACAAGCTATGGTAAAATATATATAAAGTATATACACACCCCTTATGTCCTTAGAGCAAAAAAAGCGCAGAGAAGCCGTAGCTCGGTATAAGCATAAGAGAGTGAAAAAGAAAAGGAAATAGAAGTTGGCTCACCCCTATACACAAGCTGTAGACATTCTAAGTATAGAAGATGAGCGAGAATGGGGCGGACAAGAAAAGAAGTGGATGAGAAGGGTATACAGCGGGCATCAGGTTCCCCTATACTTAGGATCTAGTATTATTATAAAAGAAGTAGTACAAGGGAACCAATGAGATTAGGGAGGAGGTGCCGATGTTCAAGGAGGTTTTCAGCAGCTTTTCATTCGGGCATGTGTCGGGAGGGAATATGGAAATGAAGAATGTGAAGAGCATGACGATTCCTAGCCATCGCCAGAGTCATCTTCAGAAGGATAATAGCCATATGTAGAGGATCTCCAACCATTGTCAACTAAAGGTAAGTATCCTTTGATAGTTGTTGTACTAATTGCACTTACCTGATGTACCACCAAAGGACCATATAAGGAACTTGGTGAGGAATCTTAAAAAGTCTCCTAATATCTAAGGTCAAATGTGACTTTCTTAGTCGGTTTGTTTCTGTATGAAGCATTGGAAGGCGAAAGGTCATATTTTTCTCCCTACACATGTAACCAATATGGAAGTTATGGCATCTATGTTTTCCTTGCCAGACGAATCACTGTAAAAATCAACCTGCTTCTTTAGGGTCATGCCATGTCTTGGGAGAGTTTCCACAATTTGAGTATGTCTTCTGTGCTTGTTACTGGTGGTGGAAGATATCAAATTTTGATGTTCAAAAGTTTTTGTGACATAATAGATTCCCTGATCAGATCTGTGACTAGTTCCAGTATTTCATGAATTACGACCACCATAAAAATTGGACCATTCAACTAATCATGATAAATCCTCATAAACATGGTCCAATTCTACACTAGATCATGTATCTAGGTTCATCATAGGAGTAGTGTTAGGGTGGGGTTCTTCATAGAGGTATGCTGCGACTTGAAGTTCGGTTCAAGAGTTGGTTTCTTAGGTATCTCTTCTTGGGTTTGTATCTGTGTTTAATGAGGATAGGTACGATCATGTTAAGTGGTAGTATCCTGATTATGACTGTCGACTTTATGTTTGGTTGTCTCAGGGTCAGATGTGTCCTCAAGAGTTTGATTATCATGGTTATGGTTCAGAAATCTTATGTATTGAGTCTCACAATCAATAATTATTTTAGAAGTAGCTAAGAACGGCTTTCCCAGAATGATGGGAGACTCAAACAACTCTCCTAGGTGCTCAATATCTAGGACAATGAAGTCCACTCTATGTTTGACACCTTGGAATCTCATGACGACTAAAATAATTCCACTCGATCTTTTTGTGGATCGGTCAGGAAACTGAACGATCACTCTAGTCTTTTTGAGCAGTCTCAATTCGAGTCGGTGAAACATGGACTTTTGGAGGATGTTCAAGGTCGAATCATCGTTAATCCAAATAAGGTATATTCAATGTTCTCAATTTCACAAGCAACCCTAGTAAATAGTTTAACTCTACGACTTTTGCTCTTTTTAGTCATCACCATTGAACTGACCATAGTGATTACATGAAATTCAATTTTAGATCTCTTTCCTGCAGTCTTCATGTGTGATAATCCACTCTCTACAAATCTTAAAACATAGGGCACATACACTATGACCCGGATTAACGAAAAACTCTAAGATCAGACTTTTACAAAATTCTTCCATATCAGTGTTGTCTAATTTTTTGATTTTTCTATTTTTATATTTTTTGGTATTTTTATTAGAGTTAGTGGAAGGGTTAGTGGACTGGTAGTGGTGGGTGATGAGTCCGAAAATGCCCTACTTAATCTGCGTGAATTATCGTTTAATCTTGTCGTTTCATTGTAGGTGGGAATTCGGAATCAGTGAAGAAATAATCACAATAATTTATTCAATTTTAATCGGTGTTTTTTTGTTTATTGACCGAAGGAGGCAAAGGAAAAACCTAGAATTATGTCTATCAAAGTTCCTACACTCGAGACGATATTTTTTTTGTATTTTTAATGCAATTGTAAATGAGGTCAATTTTAGGGAGTAAAATGCAATCTTCAATCAAACGATGTCCAAAAATTATGAAATTTGGCCAAGATGTCAACTATTTATGAATAAAATGCACTATATTTTTTTGGAATTTTTGGATGCAAGATAATATTTTTATGAATTTATGAATGCAACCAAAGTGAATTTCAGTAATTAATTAAAATAAATATTAAGCCTATTTATTTTCAAGGGATAAAATTATCCAAGATCTATCGCTAGGTGATTGATATAAGAAAAATCCTAAACTTAGAAAATTTGAGATTTAATATCTATTAAAATTTAAAGATTGAAATATGCAAAATGATTTTTGTTGGGCAAACCATGCATGTAAATGCAATTCCTTTTTGGGCCAAATGTTAGATACAATTAATTCTACGATTTGAATTTTTGGAAATTTTAAGAGATATGGTTAGTTACTTATGGATTTTTATGCACAAGATGGACAAAATACACAATTTTTCATGAGATTATTAATTTATAATTTATCACAGTCTAGAAAAATCTCACAAGCATGCCATAATGTCAAATTTAATTGAACAACACAATGCTATTTTTTGAAATGATAAAATGATGCAATAAAGTAGTTCAAAATAAAGAGGGAACACAAGGGTCTCCATGCAAAACTACAAATATTAAATAATGCAGTGAGAGGACTAAACTGTAATTATCGAAACTTCGAGGGTTGATTCAGCAAAATGAGAACCTTCGGGGGTGTTGGTGCAAAAGATCCAATGGTCACGTGCATCGCATGTGACCCAAGGTCGGCGGGGCTACTTCTGCAATTTGGTGGAACTACAGGGGACTTCCAATAAAAATTCCAAGCGGTCGCGTGCTATGTGCATAACCCTTGGGTGGTTGAGGGCAGACTTGAAAATAAGAGGCGCTTCCGGGGTCGTCTATGCAAGTCGCCCCCACTACACATGGGGGTCATGTAATTAGCTCTGGACGGTCAGCTCGACAGAGAGGAAGGCTGAGCTCAGTCGATGGGGGCAGAGCGGGAGGTGACGGAGCACGAAGATCTCGAGGCTAACACATGGTCGGCAGATGTCAGTGAAGCGGGGATGGTGCAATAGTGGCAGTGGAAGTGGTCTGACGGAGGTATGGCGATGCACTCCTAGAGTGAGGAACATCGTGGTTCTGAACGGTGGTGTCGAAGTTTGGGTGATGGGTGGAGCTGTGGCGTTGTCGATGACGTCGATGCAACTGATGCCAATAGTCAAGGTGGAGCGGTGGCATTATGAAGGCAGAGTGGAACGTTGGAACGTGGGCGATGGACGGTGAAACATTGGTAAGATTGCTTGGTGGCAGAGTGGAAGGCTTACGTGGAGGCGTAGACGAGGTGGACGAAGTTGGAGATGGAGTAGATGTATGCGGGACGGAGGGATCGATGGGAGAGTGGCAAAAAGGTTGTGAGAAGGGATACCTGTAGGAGAAGCGCTCAACGACATGAAGTCTGGAGTGGAGCAGCCTCACTGGAGGAGAGTTGCGATGAGGTGCAATGCACCTCGGATCATGCCAAGCAATGTGAGTGGCCGGTGCTGTCACCACCAGGACGAGGACTTATCTGGTTGAACGGTGGATGTCGGAGAACGGGGGTGTAGAGTTTTAAAATAGGCTTTAAGGGGAGGCCAGATATGGAAGGGGATCAGACAGGTATTTGACTTTTGATCTGATGAGGGATTGGCGGGGGTGAGATACGCGGGTGGTCAAAGAGATTTGACAATCGGAGATGTGGCCGAACGAGGAAGGCGACAACGAGATTCGCAGCGACGGAATCCGTGGAGGAGGCATCGTCGTCCATTCCTGATTGGGAAAGTAAGGGGATGAGAATGACATGTCTAGATGCGTCCGATCGACCTAGATCGGATGTCCTAGATGTTGCCACGTGGAAGCAAGTGGGATGGGGGAGAGGTTCGGCACGTTCAATGTGTGTGCGTAGGAGGCACGTACGCTGCACGTGCGTGGCTTTTGATTTTTTGATTTTTTATTTTTATAAAAATGAATTATAATAAACTCAAAAATGGGTGACACATGGCGGCTCCAGGAGAGGCCACATGTCATCCCTAAAAAAATAAAAAATAAAAGAAGAAGAAAAATAAAAAGGAAATAGCAAACAACCTCAGATCAAAAAATTTTCTTCACGAGAGTTGCTCGTCTCAATGAGATCTACAACTTTTATGAAGGAATCAAAACCAAAATCAGTCATTTGAAAAAAGTGATATCTTTGGGGTTTCCCATGTACATAGAATACCTTGATTTTTGAGTTTAATAATTTCTTTATTATTTTCAGACCATATAAAAATTCAAAAAAATGTGATAAAATCAAAGATAAATATTTAGTCATTATTCTATTTTTTGGATTTTTATTAATTAGGAAACAGAAGAAATAAAATAAAATACGAAAAGACGACTTTGTACAAACGGTTAGTGAAGACTCAGACTCAGTTATTTTCTTTGCTTTCAAGCTCATTTTGGATTAGGATTTTTATGCATTTTAATAAAACTTTCATCAAAGAAAATAAATGAAAATAGAAAAAAATAAAATGAGTTATTTATGTACATAAAATAATAGGTCAAATTTAGGTAAAATACAAAATATGCAAAAGAGACCCAAAACCCAAATTTCACATATGAGTACGATTCACTTGAGATTGGTCTTGATTTGAAGATAATTGAATATAAATTACTTCAAAAGTGAGTAGGATCAAATCAGACACTGGATGTGGAAGATATCGGGGTTTTAGTCCAAGAATCCTGCAATTAGGGTTTGGGTTTTTGGTCCACTTATTTAGGTTAGTAATTTTTTTGTATTTTTCATTTATTCTGATTAGTAATATGTACATAATGGAGGCAATTTCAGGTCATTTGGAGTTAACATGAATTAGTTAAAAATCAGGGAAGTTAGGTTATATTGCATGTCAATTTGGCTAGGATTTATGGCTCATTATTATATACAATAATGAGTGATAAAATGCAATTCTTATCAATACATGCATGAATGCTAATTATGCAGAATAAATGAAAAAATGCATATGAATTTTGTGGATATGAGCTTAATTAATTTATTTTAGAGTGATGAATCTGAGATTCATCACCCCCCTGTACTTAAACCATCCTCGTCCTTGAGCATCTAAAGAAATGCAATGAGGTGAAATGAGATTGGGTTCCTTACCAAGGCCATGAACAGAATGTGAAAATGGAGCTAGACCCGATCTTTGGTTTATTAATTTAGTGGAACTTCTGTGAGAATTAGGGTTTTAAAATCAACATCCCTTCAAGTTCTACACATCATTGTCACAGTTTCGGCTCAGAAGTCATCATAGATCAATCCTCCTCCCAAAGCATACTCCATGAACGTTGAACAATCGACTCATGTGTGTGAAAGGTTTTAGCTCTTCTCATCCAGAATGCCAGACTACCATGTAAACATCGTCTCCAGTAACTCGTCCTTGGGGAGTCAGGTATTTCCTTCTAAGGTTTGTCGCGTTTTTCTCACAATCGAATAGAGGGAGAATTAGAAGAAGGAGAAAAAAACTGGAGGGTCAGTGTAGTCATCTCACCTTGTGAAGCCGGCCAATTTAGCCAAGTCTTCACCAAGATCTACAGGTTTTCTTGAATCTTGGATCTTTCTGGTCAAATGTTTATTTGGTAGAAGGCTTCTTTGTATTTGGATTTTTGCTAGCTCTGCTTGGATCTTGTTGTGCCCCTACGGATATGGAATCATTTTTCCGTACATGTTTTAGGGTCTTAGAATAAATTGTGCCCAACCGTCCATCCCTTTTCTGAAGCTTTATTTCAACCTGTACACCGGTTTTTAGATGTCCACGCTACCAGAAAAGAAACTCGCACAGTCTTCCAATGCCCCATCTGAGTAGAGCTAAGTGCATAGTGAGAGAGTAAAAATTGATTCTCTATTCTAGAGTCGTACCCAGACTGAAGAGACTATGTTAGACAGTAAGAGTCAAACACTGCACATTGTCATGTTGAACTCGAAGAATTAAATTAAAGACCTGAAGCTTCTAAAATCCTTTTTCTTGATGATATTCCTTTAAATATTAGGTAAATTAAGGTCAAGTCCAGACCACTCTTAGTTTCTGCTCATAACCCGGTTCAGTACCCAAGGCATTTTCATAAATGCAAATGCATGTAATGCTAGATGAAGTACATGTGTGTGAAATGCATACACCTTTTTTTCTGATTTTGTAATTTTTTTTGGAAGAAGAATTTTTTTATGTAAAAATGAATAAGAAGCCATTTTCAAAATTTTTGGTTGGACACGGTAGTATTAGTAGCAAAACTTCTCTATCTCTCACTTTTAAGTTAGTTACCCACCCCGTAAATACATATAGACTTACGCGAAAGTATGAGCTATGGGTAAAATATATACATAGTATTTATACACACCCCCTATACTTAGAGAGTGTTGTGTCCTCAGAGAACAAGAAGCGTAGAGAAGACATAGCTCGGGCTAAGCGTAAGAGAGTGAAAAAGAAAAACAATAGAAGTCGACCCACCCCCTATACTTAGACTGTAAACAGTCTAAGTATAGAAGAAGAGTGAAAATGAGGTGGTCGGGAGATGTGAATGAGGAGAGTATATACTGATGGGCATCAGTTCCCCCTATACTTAGGCTCTGGTCAACCTAAGTACGGAAGAAGGGTGGAAATGGAGATCGTGAGAAGGATTTGATGAAGAGAGTGGTACATACATATGGAATCGGTCCCCCTATACTCAGGCCTTGGTCTAAGTAGAGGAAGAAGATATACAAGGCGATCGATGGGGTCGGGAGGGAGGATGTGAAGAATAAAGATGATTTGTACTGCTTGTGTCTGACTACTTTTCTTCCTATAAGGTGATCTGATGAGTCTTCAATGTGCTCGCTCTGCATGAAGTAGATGACCTCGACTTGGGTTGTATGCTCTTTAGATGATTCTACATATAGCTTCAAGAATTGCCCATTCACTGATTAAGGTTGCGCACCATCATTGAGTTCAGCAACAGCAACACTTCCAATGCCATGCACATCAATGACAGTGTAGGGACCCATCCATTTCTATTTGATTTTCCCATGAAAAATTTTCAATCGGGCATTAAACAACAACACTTTCTGCCCAGGAACAAAGGTTTTATGCTAATATGTCTGTCATGCCATCTCGTGACCTTATCCATATAGATCACACTATTGTCATATGACCTATTTCAGACTTCAATTAGCTCATTCAGATTTAAGCCACGACATAATTTCCCAATGTGACAACTCTAATTAAGCTTCTTTATCGCCCATTCTGATTTGCTAATGAGCTTTGCGGGTAAATGGCATGGTTTACCATAGATTATCCTAAAGGTGAAGTACCAAGTGGAGTCTTGTAGGTTGTCCTATAGGCCCACAGAACCTGGTCCAAAAGTTGAGACCAGTTCTTCCTATCGAGACGAACCAACTTCTGAAGAATACCCTTCACATCTCTATTAGAAACTTCTGCCATGCCATTACATTGTGGGTGATACGGATTGGCTATTCTATGCTCGAATTTATATTCCTTAGCCAATGATCTCATTTCTCTATTCACAAAGTGACTACCCCATATGAAATCAGAACCTTTGGGGCCTCGAACCTCGCATGATATGATCCTTGATAAACTTTCAGACGATTTTGCTATTTGCAGTTCAGGTTGGGACAACCTCCACCCATCTTGATAAATAATTAACCGTCAACAAGATGTACTCAAATCCAAGGCTACTTGGAAAAGGAATCATAAAATCAATTCCCCATGCATCAAAAACATCACAAAATATCATTGGTCGCATGGGCATTTCATCTTTATATCCAATAGTCCCTCCCATTCTTTGACAAATCGGGCACGACCGTACAAAATCATTGGAATCTCTAAATAAGGTCAGCCAGTGAAATCCACATTGGAGTACTTTGTGCGTAGTTCTCTTTCCTGAATGGTTGATGAAACCCAATTTCATCATCACAATTTCCATTTATTAACCCCCTTGCTTAATCTTGTTGTCAATAAAACCCAGTTAATGTCTTGTATTTATCATAGTCTCTAATAAATTAAAAACCACAAAAAAATGACAAAACAAAAATCCGTGGTATTTTTAGCCTTAAAAATACCCTTAAAAATATTTCGAGGCTACAGTTGATCTCATCTCCAGTTTTGGTCAACATGAAACTTGTAGATCTCATCAAGATCTACAACTTTCATGTTTGAGTTTTCTAAAATTCGGCCATTTATCCCTTCATATTTCAACTTGAAGATTGGAATAATGTGATTGGGCCACGTGGCCCGTTCTGGGTGAGCCACGTGGCCCGCCTCCCTTGTCTCATCCGCCACTGTCCCTGACCGTTGGATTTCGCTTTGAATCCAACGACCCAGCTCTGTCCACGTCCTCCTCTTCTTCCTAGCCATCGGATCTTCCCAGCCTCCAATCATCAACGCTCGTTCGCGCCTCATGCTGAGCGAGCCACATGGCGGTTCGTAGTCCGCTTGATCATGCCCTCGATCCTCTCATCTGAGCCGTTAGATCTACTCTTATTCCCAGCCCTCTGATCAAAACCTCCATCACATCCAAGACGTCCGCCCGCGCTTCGCCCCCAATGCGCCATGTGGCTCACCCACCACCTTCGATCATGTCGCCTCAGATATCATCAGAGCCGCTTCTTAGCGCTCAAACCTCCGCCGTTGGAGCTTCAGATCCAACGGTCATCAGTCATCGTCAACCTCCCGAAGACCCTCTCTCCCCACGTCCTCCACTGCGCCAACACGTCCGCCCTTCCTATTTCCCCATCCTCTCCGACCACCTCGCACTTCGCCAACTGCCTCACGGTCTTCTCCACTCAACCACGACCCTCGCAAGCGACTAAGCTATCCTTGACTTCCCTCCAGTCGCTCTACGATCACAGTCGAAACCCACGTCCTCGCCAGCAAACCGCCGACCTTCGCCTTCAGAAACCTCGCCACCTCCGCCTGTCCTGGGTTGTCCACCTTTACGCGGGGAGGGGCCCAGCCCTCCTCCGCATCCCTGTGACAGGGGGAGGCGTATGGATATAGAGAAGATGACCCACTCCCCCGGTGATGACCCTCCGACCTTCACGGCGGAGCTGCGGCGCCTCGCGACCGCTCGAGCTGCTCTGCCTAGCTGCCGGGGTCCAGCAACGACCCGAGGATCTTTTGGAACCCCACGCCCAAGCTAATTCCTCCATCTCCGATCAGGTAAGTTCTCTCAGATCTCCTTTGATTTTTCTTCTTGCTTTGCGTAATTATTTAGGCCACTTCAGTCAATCCTTCCCTCCATTAACCCCCCTCCGAGCTCCGCCACGCTTTCACCATCCACGCTCCGCCTCCAGATCATCTTCCTCTTCCTCCAGACCCCCTGACCGCGTCCGACCCATCTCCTCCGCCCGAGCAGCGGAGGAGCCCTGAGCTCCCATCTTCTACGCCCCCTGAGCTCCCATTCCATTCACAGACGCTTCCTCTTGTTGCTTCGGCTATGTATTAACGATGCAGGTCCACTACAAGTCAATGAACGAAACCTCCACCGGAGCTAACTCGCTCCCCTTCGGTCTCGACGTCCGAGCTTCGATGGGCCGATCCAAGAGGCCTGATGTCCTCCCCAAGATTCGATCGACCTCGACATACTTCCAAGAAGCTTCGGGGAGATCCATAGCAGCCGAGAACGAGAGGCGGAGGAGAGTCCCCTTCGCCGGAGACCTGAACGCGTCACCCGCCTGCGGAGAAGGAGAAAGATCGGCCACCGTTGGATGCATCTCTCCCAACATTCGTCTAACGGTCATTAGGAGGACACGCCCACGACTACAACAGCCATCCGATCGCCGCAATCGGATGGTCCATCTTTGGCCACGTGTCATCTCCAGAGCCGCCCCGAACCTCAGCTCCCGAGCTCCAGGCTTGGATGACCCGAGCCTCATCCGCGCCCAAGCCTGGAGGCTCGTATCTTCCGAGCCTTCTCCGAGCCTAGACAAAGCAGCCGAGCCTCCTCCGAGCCTTAGATCGATCCGAGCCAGGAGATAGCACGTGCACAACACGTGCCATCTGGGAAAATTGCAGGGAGCCCCCGCCATCTTCTCCAATTTGCAGATAGGTCCCTTGAGCACGTGCAGTCCACGTGCACTTGAGTATTTTGCAATTATGCCCTCACGGGTTTTAATAATTGCAAAATGCCCCTGTGCGGGTGGGTATTTTACAGGGAAGGCCTCGCACTTTTCATATTTACATTTCAGTCCCTCCTAGGGACCTGTTTGTAGTTATCTTTTTATGTTTTATTGCACTTATGCCCCTGGTTTATTTCATGCATATTTAGAGCCTCGTAACTCCGATTTAGATGATTTCAGTGGCATTTTGAAGCTTGCTTGGTGTTCTTCTTAATGGCTTATTAAATCTCTGATTTTGGACACTTGATTTTATATGTATTATTTTATTAGCCATGTGTCTCATATGCCTTGTACTACTTTCAAATCAAGTAGGTCTTCTTAATTAAACCTGAAAATTTATGCTTGTTAACTTTGCTCATCATTTTGACCTCGGGCATGTTATTTGCTTGCATTTGCATTTATCTGCATGATTAAAATATAAAAAAATGCATGTTTCATTTTAATGCATTGTTGTGCTTCTTTGCATGATTTGACATATATGTGCTTTAACTCAACGCTTAATTAGATAGACTAAAATCCGATTAATACGAGAGAGGCTCGTGTCCCTGAGTTCGACCTTGGTATCTTACCAAGTAAAAAAATTACAACCATCGCATTTTGATTGACATATATTTAAATGAGATGGTCTTTTGATGACCCGAATTGGCCCGACTGCTACGACATTTTCAAGTGCTAATTCAACACTATTAAAAGGCCGATTTTGAGGATTATCAAATGGCACCATTGCCTGGGACACAGCTCATTTCTTATATTTTTTGGATTTTTTGTTTATTTAATTAAGTGTATCTTTTATATAGGTCAACTTGTTCATTTATGTTGCATTACAAAATTTTCTTCTCTATCGATCTCTAACCATTATTTTTGTGGCAGGGCCCTTGATGGTTCAAGGAGGCGAGGAGCAAGACGCTTCCCGCTGTAAGGAGCCGCAAAACACAAGTGGAGCGAATAGGGAAGAAAGAAAAAAAAGTGTGTCTCGCATTTTATTTTTGCATGTCATGTAATAATTCGTCTTTTACAGCGGTCTTCGATCGAAGACTCGCGGTTGTAATCGAACGATCGTGGTTGTGTGGGGATCGTCCCCACTTAAGTGTCGACCTAGGATCAGGCACGCGGCTCTTCGAGCTTAGTTAATTTTGTATTTTTATGTGCTTGCTCGTAGGTAGGACACACCTTAATTCAAGACGCACGTAGCATCGCTTCACTTAGTCAAATTAAAAGAAAATTTTCCCCACTAATAGAAGCATGTTAGGTGCGGCTTTCTGATGACTTGCATACATGAGTTTTTGTTTTCAAAATAGCCCAAGTTTTCACGTATTTCTCATCAAATCACTGCAAGATTTCTCGCTTAGCCTAGATCGCGGTTTTTATCGAATACACGGCTTTTTCTCGGTTTCTTTTTCCTAGCTTGATCACCTAGGATTAATGGAAAATGGGAATGAACAGTAGACGATGATTGCTTGATTTTGTGCTAACCTTAATTCAGTGACAACATTAAATAAAAATTGCGACTGTTAATTGCAAGTCAAACCATAAAATGGAGTAAAACTTTGGTTTTGGGAGAGCAACACCCTCGTTTACGTTTGATTTTCACTTAACAATTTTCCTCTAAGTAAAATTAAATGTTTTATCACCAATAAAACCGACAAGATAATAAACCAACCGCGGTTGGTTTCATGTGTGAGTTGGTGAACCTGAGGGTCTTGCTTGCTTGATTGAGCCATGATTGCTTCGTTACACTCCCCAGAGCCATAGTCACTCCATCCATCTCCGTAGATTCAACCGCTCACTTGTACATCCATCCATCTTCTTCGTTCCCCTTGGGTCCCTCCCAACATCAAATTCTATCTTTATACTTGGGCTAATCTCAGCCTAAGTATAGGGGGGACCTGAGTCCCCGTGATTTTCTCTCCTCTCCTTTCCTTGCCTTTACACTTAGGTTATTTCTAACCTAAGTATAGGGGAAGCCCCTCTTAGATCCCGTATATTCCTTTATATTTAAATGGACCTATGGACTTGTAACATCTAGTGCTATGAGGACATAGCAAAGTTTAAGTATAGGGGGGAGGTATACCGTATATACCGTATACTTACTTTAGCTATAATCTGAAAATTTTGAAAAATTTAAAACTTTTTGGCTAAGGTAAAATTCTTTGGACTAAGAGAATTCAAATGATTTTGTGGCTTTTCGATATTATGTTACACTATTTTTATAAAAATATTTTCGAAAATGATTTTTCCTTATTTTGAAAAATTCTTTTGAAAATGTTTTGAAAATTTTTATTTGTGTGACATGGTTTTGAAAATCTTTTATCTCTTTTCAAGGAAAGTTGTGTTTAACTTTTGTTTTAACCTTTATTAAAATCCATAAAAATGAGAAAAACCCAAAACCCTTTAAGAGTCAGTGGTGACTACTAAACCCAATTAAGTAAGCCACATTCAGTGAGGGTTCGCCCTTAGCAGATTGGATGGTTTAGAGGACATCGCGTAAGGCCCTGTCCTCAAGCAACGTGCTTCGGCCTGTACTTACATCCATACTGGCTGAATTGCAGATGCTCAATTGAGTTTAGGCAGTTCTAATATCTCTTGAAGTTCAGAAAAAATCTTGTTTTTGAATGAAGAAGTTGGATTAATCCTCTACACTTACACTTCCACCCAGGATCTGAAATGATCAAGGAGACTTAGCTTTTTGAGGTCTTTGAGATTTTAGGTTAACCAGCCTTAGCCATCAGGGTCATAGACTTAATCATCCACATTCCCCTAGGTTTCTAGATTTGCATGCTATATTCCATGCTTAGTCTCAGACATAAAGAATATGATCAGCACATCACATGCACGACTGCGGTTTTGATGAGATGAGTTGATTTTTCACTTGAGGAATTGGGATGAGGAAGTTGAATTTGGATTTGATCTAATGATGCTCGAGGATGGGATAAAATCTTTGGAGGCTTCATGAAACCTGAGTGTCAGCAATATTAGCCAGTATGAGAACTTGGTTCTTATACTAATCTCTTGATATTGACCTAAGTGCCAGGGTGTGAATAAATAAAAAAATTGTTGATCAGTGTGCGCCAACTCTTGGTAAAAGCAGTGGAGCTAGGCACAAATTATACAAGTCAATGAAATTCCAAAGAAAAGCTCATTCCACAAAATCAAATATCAAAGAGCTTCCACCAAAGGCGAGCGCTCCCAAACTTTTCAAAGTATCCACTTGGACCATCGCTATTAGGACTAGGAGTCGGGCTTGCACCAAAAAAGGGCTCTGCATCGTAAATGCTACAAGTCTGTGTGTCGAAGGTACGATAGGTACTCAAAAGAGACACACCTCGGTGTACTCCCAGGAAAACAAGTGCAGACGGCTCCAACTTCTCTTGACGGACGCACTGATCAACACCAAGAAAATGTGTTGCGTAAAAGGCACTAGAGAGGATCCTTGTTCCAATGAGAGGGAGAGAAGAAATGACACAATCCCATGCCCTCCATTACTGGCCTTCCATCAACATTTTCTAAGTCTGACAACTAAAGAGACGGTGGACTGGATGCAAGATTGGATTTGTTCCCTAGTGTTGAGGATTGGGTCCTTAGGAGATTTTCTCAGACCAAGACTTTGGGTAAAGATTTGACTCTACTCTCGAAATCGCAGTCAACACTAAAGTTCATATCCTTAGTATATTGTACATCAGAGAGAGTCTGGGAAATTAGAGGAATTGGATGCCTCTTGATTAAGGCTAGGTTGAACTGTAGAATTTTGGACCTCTAAAGTTGAGTCAACTTGATCGGATTGGATCATGTACTCACATGCACAAGGGGGTTAATCCAACTTAGTCATTCTCTTTGATGCTCGAGGACGAGCATAGTTTAAGTATAGGGGGGTGATGAAACCCAATTTCATCTTCACAATTTCCATTTATTAACCCCCTTGCTTAAGCTTTTTGTCAATAAAACCCAGTTAATGTCCTGTATTTATCAGAGTCTCTAATAAATTAAAAACCACAAAAAAATGACAAAACAAAAATCCGTGGTATTTTTAGCCTTAAAAATACCCTTAAAAATATTTCGAGGCTACAGTTGATCTCATCCACTTTTGGTCAACATGAAACTTGTAGATCTCATCAAGATCTACAACTTTCATGTTTTGGGTTTTCTCAAATTCGGCCATTTATCCCTTCATATTTCAACTTGAAGATTGGAATAATGTGATTGGGCCACGTGGCCCGTTCTGGGTGGGCCACATGGCCTGCCTCCCTTGTCTAATCCGCCACCGTCCCTGACCGTTGGATTTCGCTTTGAATCCAATGGCCCAGCTGTGTCCACGTCCTCCTCTTCTTCCTAGCCATCGGATCTTCCCTGCCTCCAATCATCACCGCTCGTTCGCGCCTCATGCTGAGCATGCCACGTGGCGGTTCATAGTCCGCTTGATCACGCCCTCGATCCTCTCATCCGAGCCGCTAGATCTGCTCTTATTCCCAGCCCTCTGATCAAAACCTCCATCACATCCAAGCCGTCCGCCCGCGCTTCGCCTCCAATGCGCCACGTGGCTCATCCACCACCTTCGATCATGCCGCCTCAGATCTCATCAGAGCCGCTTCTTAGCGCTCAAACCTCCGCCGTTGGATCTTCAGATCCAACTGTCATCAGTCGTCGTCAACCTCCCGAAGACCCTCTCTCCCCACGTCCTCCACTGTGCCAACACGTCCGCCCTTCCTATTTTCCCCATCCTCTCCGACCACCTCGCACTTCGCCCACCGCCTCACGGTCTTCTCCACTCAACCACAACCCTCGCCAGCGACTAAGATATCCTTGACTTCCTTCCAGTCGCTCCAAGATCACAGTCGAAACCCACGTCCTCGCCAGCAAACCGCCGACCTTCGCCTTCAAAAACCTCGCCACCTCCGCCTGTCCTGGGTTGTCCACCTTTACGCGGGAAGGGCGCAGCTCTCCTCTGCCTCCCTGTGATAGGGTGAGGCGTATGGATAGAGCGAAGATGACCCACTCCCCCGGTGATGACCCTCCGACCTTCACGACGGAGCTGCGGCGCCTCGCGACCGCTCGAGCTGCTCCGCCTAGCTGCCGGGGTCCAGCGACGACCCAGGGATCTTCTGGAACCCCACGCCCAAGCTAATTCCTCCATCTCCGGTCAGGTAAGTTCTCTCAGATCTCCTTTGATTTTTATTCATGCTTTGCGTAATTATTTAGGCCACTTCAGTCAATCCTTCCCTCCATTAACCCCCCTCCGAGCTCTGCCACGCTTTCACCATCCACGCTTCGCCTCCAGATCATCTTCCTCTTCCTCCAGACCCCCTGACCGCGTCCGACCCATCTCCTCCGCCCGAGCGGCGGAAGAGCCTTGAGCTCCCATCTTCTATGCCCCCTGAGCTATCATTCCATTCACCGACGCTTCCTCTTGTTGCTTCGGCTATGTATTAACGATGCAGGTCCGCTGTAAGTCAATGAACGGAACCTCCACCGGAGCTAACTCGCTCCCCTTCGCTCTCGACGTCCGAGCTTTGATGGGCCGATCCAAGAGGCCTGATGTCCTCCCCGAGATTCGATCGACCTCGACATACTTCCAAGAATCTTCAGGGAGATCCATAGCAGTCGAGAACGAGAGGCGGAGGAGAGTCCCCGTCGCCGGAGACCTGAACGCGCCACCAGCCTGCAAAGAAGGAGAAAGATCGGCCACCGTTGGATGAATCTCTCCTAGCATCCATCTACCGGTCATTAGGAGGACACGCCCACGACTACAGCAGACATCCGATCGCCGCAATCGGATGGTCCATCTTTGGCCACGTGTCATCTCCAGAGCTGCCCCGAACCTCAGCTCCCGAGCTCCAGGCTTGGATGACCCGAGCCTCATCAGAGCCCAAGCCTGGAGGCTCATATCTTCCGAGCCTTCTCCGAGCCTAGCCGAAGCAGCTGAGCCTCCTCCGAGCCTTAGATCGATCCAAGCCTGGAGATAGCACATGCACAACACGTGCCATCTGGGAAAATTGCAGGGAGCCCCCGCCGTCTTCTCTAATTTGCAGATAGGTCCCTGGAGCACGTGCAGTCCACGTGCACTTGGGTATTTTGCAACTCGCGGGTTTTAATAATTGCAAAAATGCCCCTGTGCGTGTGGGTATTTTACAGGGAAGGCCTCACACTTTTCATATTTACATTTCAGTCCCTCCCAGGGACCTGTTTGTAGTTATCTTTTTTATGTTTTATTGCACTTATGCCCCTGGTTTATTTCATGCATATCTAGAGCCTTGTAACTCCGATTTAGATGATTTCAATGGCATTTTGAAGCTTGCTTGATGTTCTTCTTAATGGCTTATTAAATCTCTGATTTTGGACACTTGATTTTTTATGTAATATTTTATTAGCCATGTGTCTCGTATGCCTTATTCTTTTTCAAATCAAGTAGGTCTTCTTAATTAAACCTGAAAATTGATGCTTGTTAACTTTGCTCATCATTTTGACCTCGGGCATGTTATTTGCTTGCATTTGCATTTATCTGCATGATTAAAATATAAAAAATGCATGTTTTATTTAATGCATTGTTGTGCCTCTTTGCATGATTTGACATATATGTGCTTTAACTCAACGCTTAATTAGATAGACTAAAATCCGATTAATACGAGAGAGGCTCGTGTCCCCGAGTTCGACCTTGGAATCTTACCAAGTAAAAAAAATTACGACCATCACATTTTGATTGACATATATTTAAATGAGATGGTCTTTTGATGACCCGAATTGGCCTGACTGCTACGACATTTTCAAGTGCTAATTCAACACTATTAAAGGGCCTATTTTGAGGATTATCAATGGTGTCCTCCAGCCTCAAGCGAATGGCAGTGTGTGAGGACACTTCGGTATTCCTCCTGAGGAATACATCTTCGCCAAATGCAATCCGATTCTTCATAGAAAAGGAACGGATCGTCCCAATGGTATTTTCCCGAATCTGACTTTAGTCATTCAATTCTGTTCTTGGTCCAACCTAGGGGAACTTTCTTGAAAAACAAGATAGTTCACTATGTTGGAGTACCATGTGACTGAGTTAGTAACGTAAACTGACTCGTCTGGAGAAGTCTCTTTAATTGGTCCAATATCAAAATTATCATTTTGATCAATTCAGGAAAGGTGACAAGCCACAACATTCTTTATTCCAGGTTTATCCTTGATTTTCAAATTAAATTCCTAGATTAATAAGATCCATCTCAAAAGACATGCCTTTGCATCCTTCTTTTCCATTAGATATCTGATTTCTGTGTGATCAGTAAATATTGTCACCTTGGAGCCCAATATATATTATCTGAATTTTTCTAGGACCCAAACTACCGTGAGCATTTCCTTTTCAGTCACCATATAATTTCTATGTGCAAGATCCAAAACATTGCTCGTGTAGTGAATCGCATAAGGTATCACATCCCATCTTTGTCCAAGCACAGCCCCGACAGCAAAATCTGATGCATCAGTCATGATATCAAAGGGAAGAGACCAGTCGGGATCTTGTTGAAGGATATGGTATAATCCTCAAGCGTATCACGGAAGCGTGAGCATCGTATCCATATATGATGAAGAATGACTAGTCGCACTAGTTGTTCTATGCAGCGGAATTTAAAAAATTTCACGCGATGAAACCACATGATCCAAGTACAATTATCGGATCGTTTCATCTAAAATCACATCAAGTATATAGGAATACCTCTTGTAGCGTGGTTTATCAAGTCTCTAAGAAAAGAGACCTCCTGTCTCAAGTCCGATCTTCGGAGAAGATGCTTGCGAGCGCGGGGATGAGCTGCACGATCCTCGCAATACAAGATGTTGATCCAAGCGTGGGAACTCCTGATCTCATCACACGAGATCGAACACCTTCATCGTGAGCAAAGCACACACCAAAGAAGATGGAAAGCCAAGAGTTGTCAACGCGGCGGCACAACGGCGAAGCGACGACGAATCTTCTCCTCTAGGTTATGGTGGATGGCCACCAATGGAGGGAGAGGAGAGGGGACGTGCCAACTAAAGGGAGGGGAGAGAGCTTGTTGTTTCCTATTTGCATAACCCTAGAGAGCATGGGTGCCTCTCTTTATATAGGGTTTGGGAGTCCATGGATCACAATCCATGGGACACACAAAACCAATTTGATGAGATTGATTTGTGTTTCTTTCAATGGTCAAGATCGTTGTTGGTAAAACCACAACAACAAATAATTTAATTTAGATTAAATATATTTGATAAATCAAATATAATTCAATCCTAAATCAAATCACCAAAATTTGGAGATAATGGAGATGGAAATCTCCCCTTCCATATGGAGTCATGGACGGCTACCCCTTCCATGTTGGAATGGGAAGCCGTCCCCACTCCTAATTGGAATGGGAGATTTTCCAATGAAATCCAATATCTCTTGATTCCATGTATCTCTAATTACAACAACAATTGTTGTGAAAAATTCTACAAAATAGTTCACAATTATTTTGAGATTGTTGCAATCTTGCCATTGGAAGTTTGTGAATCACATTCACAACCCAAAACAAAATGTGATTTACATTTTAATTAATTATCCAATGTGAATCCAATTCACACCAATAATTAATCCAACAAATATAAATCATAATAAGCTCTATCTAAGACATTATAAATCACATTTATAATATATTATGAATAATTAGATATTGCTATCCATATTATTTTTATCCATAATAATTAAATCACATTTAATTTTATCGGATATACATTCACATGCATCCCAATGATGTGAATCAAATTTACATCAATCAAGATAATTAAATCGCATTTAATTATCAATTTCTCAATGCTTAGATATAATTCAACTATGGAATTATTCTTGAACCCTTTCAAGAATAATGCGCTTTCTCCATAGATACTTGAGATAAGGACAGGGTGATTGTATTGTTCCACGTATAGTGGCTTGGATATTGAGATCTCATCTCAAATCCAGATCTCACGGACCTCCCACAGATTCTTGATTAAATCAAGGCCGTAAACCTAGTCTTCTCAATGCATCTGAGTCTCATTCAGACCAATGTCCAATACTTGGACCAAGATCAGGTTACTTCTCTACTAAGAGGAGTCACTAAAATCCAAACCTGTTTCATCACTCCCTCGGAATGGAAGCATCATGGTTATACACTTGTTTATGATCACATCACCCTCAGGTATTCTTAACACCTATACATACTGCATACTGGAAGAGTTATGATAAACCCAAAGATATAGATCAATTTTTACACTGCGTTCTTCAAGGTTGAATCATCAAGTTTCTCAATCTTGGTCATTGGGAATTGGTATCGATCATATGCTTTCCCAAAGCATATATCATACCTTCAAATTCTTGTCATGCTTCTAAAGCACGACGACCATGCATGGAATTTGATCAGTCCCAATACCTCATGAGTGAGCTCATGTCTTTGACGGGTCTGTAAATCACGTACGTAAAAAGTTATTTTTATCTTGTGAGTGAATATCAATGTGTCGTTCATTGTAGGCGACGATCGGAATCGGTCAAGAAGTAACCACAAATAATATTCAATTTTTAATCAAGTGGTTTTATGTTTATTTTACTTGGGCAAGTCCCAAGGTCGATCACAAGGAGGTAAAGGAACAACCTAGAATTATGTCTATCAAAGTTCATGTACGGTTTTCGAGGTGGTCTTTTTTTGGAATTTTTACTGCAAATAAGGGATGCTGGAAGCAATTTTGGCCTATTTTAGAGACTAAAATGTAAACAATGATCAAACGATGTTCGAAAAATACGAAATTTGGCCACAATGTAAGATATGATGAAATGAATGCACTGTAATTTTTTTAGAATTTTTGGATGCAATATGATTTTTTAATGCATTTTTAAATGCAAACAAATTGATTTTTAAAATTTAATTATAATAAATATTAAACCTACTTGTTTTCAGGATATAAAATTATCTAAGATCTATCACTAGGTGATGGATCTCAGAAAAATCCTAAACCTCGAAAATGTGGGGTTGAATACCTATTAAAAATTAAATACTGAAATATGCAAAATGATTTTTACAAGTCAAATTATGATGTAAATGCATATCTTTTTGGGCATAATGTCAAGAACAATAATCTCTACAATGTGTGATTTTTCGAGGTTTTTTTAGAGCCACGATTAATCAAATATGAATTTTAGAGCATAGAATGGGCAAAATATGTAAATTTCCACGAAACAATTATTTATTAATTAACCATCAATCACAAAATTATCCACAATATCTCAAAATGTAGATAATTAAGTGTAGAACAAAGTGCCAATTTTTGATAAAAAAAATAATTCAATGTAGGGGTCTAAACTTAATGTAGAACACATGGGTCCTTCTGCAATAATTAAATAAACTAAGTAAAAGAAAATGCATGGGGCCTAATAGTAATTACCAATAGTTCTGGGGGCAAAACTAAAAAATGTCCAAGGGAGCACGTGCCTTGCACATGCTCCTTGGGTATCTGGACTGTTGCGTGATATGGAGGAGTTGTAGGGGGCTGCTTGCAAATATTCCTAATGGTCACGTGCACAGCACGTGACCTGGGCTTTGTTGTAATAAGGAAGAAGATCGGGGGGCAGTCTGCAAATGACCCAACAGGTCACATGCTCGACACGTGACACATGGGGATAAGAAGAGGATGTTCCCCACGCACGTGCCTCACACGTGCTGGGGCCTCGGGCTCCGGGCCCAACCGCTGGCGGTCTGGCGCTGCTCGTCGAGGCGGAGGTCGAAGGCCGAGTTGCAGGTGGCTGATGCAGTTGTCGTAGCATGTGGCTGGTGAAGCTGAACGAGGCATTGAAGGTAGAGCTCCGATGTTGTGGATGGGCGGAGTCGAGATCGATGTTTGTTGATGACGAAGCGCTGGAGGCGGTTGTCGATGGTCGAAGTCGTTCGGAGTTGGAAGCAGAGGTGGAGTCATCGTTGTGCGTGGCCGACACACGATCGTGGGTCGTCGGTGGCATTGATGGCAGAGGAGCTCCAGGCTTGAGGACGGTTGGCCGGAGCTGCGGTGAAGTCGGAAATGGATGGCGTAGTTGGCGATGGTGCTTGCAGGAGGTGGGGCTCGACCGGTGGAGTTGGTCGGAGCAGTGGGCCAAGGCAGAGAAGGTGAAGTCGAGCTTCGGTGGAGACCGGTGTAGTTGAGAAGAGAGAGAGAGAGAGAGTATACCTGGGAGGATAGGCTCGACGGCGAAGCTGCCGGAGCGGAGTAGCCACCTGGGGTAGCTGACGACGAGGTCGTGGAGACCCCGGATCACGCCGACGAGGAGGGCTCTGTGGTTGTCACGCCCAAAGAGGATGATCGTCTGTAAGCGGCAGATGAAGGGAATGGTGGCGGCGACGCTCTTTATATAGGAGAGAGGGAGAAGAGCGGCTGGCGGCGCGAGATAGGAGGAGCGGCGGTTGCGGAGGTTGTTGGCGCGTGAGATCAGCGGAGGGGCGATTGGCCGGTGCAGGAGGTTGACGAAGGTGAAGAGACCGGGGTGTCGTTGGGGGAAGATGATGGGTCCCATGCCGTTCGATCGGCTGAGATCGAACGTCCCAGGATGGGCCATGTGGCGCGTTGGGGTCAAAGGAGAGAGGCACGTGCGGAGCATGTGCCTGGGGGCACGTGCGTCGCACGTGCGTGGGCTTTTTATTTTATTTATTTTATTTTTTATTTTTTAATAAAAACAAATATAAAACGCCCAAAAAATCCTGACACGTGGCAGCACCAGGTGCTGCCACGTGTCAGCACAAAAAAACGAAAATAAACGATTTTGTTCTTTAATAGAAATAGTAAACAACCTCGAATCGAAAAAGTTTCTTCACGAAAAATGCTCATCTCGATGAGATCTACAACTTTTATAAACACATCAAAGCCAAAATCAATCAAATGTACAAAGTGAATTTTTGGGGTATCCCATGTACATAGAATACCTTAATTTTTGAGTTTTCTAATTTTTTGTCAATTTTAAACCAGATAAAAATCCGGAAAAAATATGGAAAAATCAAAGACAAATAAAGACAGCTTAATCTAATTTTTTTGGATTTTTATTAATTAAGAAAGTATGTACATAAAATACGGGTCAGAAACCGCTAAAATACACAATGTACAAAAGAGGCCCAAAACCCAACTTTCACATACGAACTCCGATTCACTTGAACTTGATCTTGTTTTGAAGGTAATTGAATGTACAATAGTTCAAAAGTGAGTAGAATCAAATCGGACACTGGATGGGGAAGATATGAGGCTTTTAGTCCGAAAATCCTGAAACTAGGGTTTGGGTTTTTGGTCTACTTAACAGGATTAGTGATTTTTTTGTATTTTTTATTTATTCTTGTTAGTGATATGTACACAATGGATATGGTTTAGGGTCATTTGGAGTTAGCATGAATGAATTAAAAATCATGGAAGTTAAGCTATTTACAGGTCATTTTTGGCTTCTTATTTTGTGCAAAAATGATGGATAAGATGCAATTCTTATGAAAAGATGCATGAATGCTAATTATGCAGAGTAGATACAGAAATGCTGTTGATTTTGAGGGACTTGATCTTAATTAATGAGACTTAGAGTGATGAATTTGAGATTCATCATCCCCCTATACTTAAACCATGCTCGTCCCTGAGCATCAAAAAGAAATGCCATGAGGTGAAATGAGATTGGATTCCATACCAAGACCATGAGCTGAAGGTGAAAATGAAATTAGAGTTGACCTTTGGATTATTAGTGTGTCGGAACTTCTGTAGGACTTAGAATTTTAAAAACAACAGCCCTCAAGTTCTACACATCATTGTCACAGTTTCGGCTCAGAAGTCATCTTAGATCAATCCTCTTCCGAAAGTATACCCTATGAACATTGAACAACCAACTCATGTATGTGAAGGGTTTTAGCTCTTCCCATCCAGAATGCCGGACTACAATGCTCCCCTCCTCTCCAGTAACTCGTCCTCGGGGAGTCAGGTATTTCCTTCTAAGGTCTGTCGCGCTGTGTTCACAATCGAATTGAGGGAGAAGTTAGAAGAAGGGGAAAAGAACTGGAGGATGGCCAGTGTAGTCACTTCTCCTTGTGAAGATGGCCAGTGTAGCCGAGTCTTCACCAAGATCTGCAGGTTTTTTGAAGCTTGGACCTTTTTGGTCAGATTTTATGTAGTAGTTGCTTCTTTGTATTTGGAATTTTTGGTGGTTCTGCTTGTATCTTGTTGTGCCCCTACGGATATAGAATCTTTTTGTTCCGTACATTTTTGGGGTCTTAGAAAAAATTGTGCCCAACCGTCCATCCCTTTTCTGAAGCTTTATTTCAACCCGTACTCCAGTCTTTAGATTTCCACGCTACCAGAAAAGAGACTCACGCAGTCTTCCAACATCCCATCTGAGTTGAGCTAAGTGCAAAGTGCGAGAGTACAAATTAATTCCCTATTCCAGAGTTGTACCCATAATGAAGAGACCAGGTTAGACACTAAGAGTCAAACGTTGTACATTGTCATGTGGAACTTAAGGAATTAAGTCAAAAAGACCTGAAGCCTCTAAAATCCTATTTCTCAGTGAAGTTCCTCTGAAAAATTAGGTGGATTAAGGTCAAGTCCAGACCACTCTCGGTTTCTACTCATAACTCGGTTTAGAACCCAATGACTTTTCACAGATGCAAATGAATGTGATGCTGGATGAAGTGCAAGTGTGTGAAATGCAGACATTTTTGTGTGTGTGTGTGTGATGCAAAAAATGAAATAAGAAGCCATTTTTTTCAAATATTTTTAGGCAAAGTCAGTGTTAGTAGAAAAACCTTTTTTTCTTTTTGTGTGCTTGTTTATTTGTTTTTTTTCAAGTTAGTACCCACCCCGTAAATACATATAGACTTACACGAAAGTACGAGATATGGGTAAAATATATACGAAGTATATATATAGACCCCCCTATACTTAGCGAGTGCTGTGTCCTCAGAGCACAAGAAGCGTAAAGAAGACATAGCTCGGGCTAAGTGTAAGAGAGTGAAAAAATGAAGCGGTAGGGATATGTGAATGAGGAGAGTATATACAGGTGGATGTTGGTTCCCCCTATACTTAGGCTCTGGACAACCTAAGTATGGAAGAAGGGTGGAAATGGAGCAATCGGGAGATAGGAGAAGAATGATGTAAACAGATGGCATCGGTCCCCCCTATACTTAGGCCTTGGCCTAAGTAGAGGAAGAAGCTGTACAAGGAGGCTGATGTGGTCGGGAGGGAGGGTGGGAATGATCAGATAAATATTCAATGTCCTTGCTCTGCGTGAAGTAGATGACCTCAACTTGAACTGTCTGCGCTTTCGGTGATTCAATATATGGCTTCAGCATTTGTCCATTTACTGAGAAAGGGTGTGCATCATCTTTGAGTTCGGCAATATATACGCTTCCATTGGTGTGCACATCGATGACAATGTAGGGACCCGTCCATTTTGATTTTAGTTTCCCATGAAAAATCTTCAACCGAGCATTAAACAACCACACTTTCTGCTCAGGGACAAAGGTTTTATCTCGAATGTGTCTATCATGCCATCTCTTGACCTTGTCCTTATAAATCACACTATTATCATATGCCCAATTTTGTATTTCAAGTAGCTCATTCAGATTTAAATCTCGACATAATTTCCCAAGGTGACAACTCCAATTCAACTTTTTGATCGCCTATTCTGATTTGTGAATAAATTCTGTAGGTAGATGGCATGGCTTGCCATAGATCATCCTAAAAGGTGAAGTACCGAGTGGACTCTTATAGGATGTCCTATAGGCCCATAGAACTTGGTCCAACAGTTTCGACCAATTCTTCCTATCTAGACAAACCAAGTTCTGAAGAATACCCTTCACCTCTCTATTAGAAACCTTTGCCATGCTATTAGATTGTGGATGATATGGGTTGGCTATTCTATGCTCAAATTTGTACTCCTTAGCCAAAGATCTCATTTCTCTGTTCACAAAGTGGCTACCTCCATCAGAAATCAAAACTTTTGGTATCCCGAACCTCGCAATGATATTATCTTTGATAAACTTACAAACGACTTTGCTATCTGCGGTTCAGGTTGGAATAGCCTCTACCCATCTTGATAAATAGTCAACACTAACAAGATGTACTCAAATCCATTGCTGTTGGGAAAGGGACTCATAAAATCAATCCCCCATGCATCGAAAAGATCACAAGAAAACAATTGGTTGCATGGGCATTTCATCTCTATATCCCACAGTCCCTCCCATTCTTTGACAAATCGGGCATGACCGTACAAATTCATTAGCATCCTGAAATAAGGTCTGCCAGTAAAATCCACATTGGAGTACATTGTGCGCGGTTCTCTTTCCCAAATGGTGTCCTCCAGCCTCGAGAGAATGACAATGTGTGAGGACACTCTGATATTCCTCCTGCGGAATACATCTTCTCCAGACACAATCTGACCCTTCATAGAAAAGGAAAGGATCGTCCCAATGGTATTTTCTCGAATCTGACTTTAATCGATCAATCATTCTTTTGGTCCAACCAAAGGGAACCTTCTTGGAGACAAGATAGTTCACTATGTCGGAATACCATGGGGTTGAATCAATGACGCAAACCGATTTCTCTGGAAAAGTCTCCTTAATTGGTCCGATGTCAGGATGATCGTTTTGCTCGATTCAGGAAAGGTGATCAGCAAAAACATTCTTTATTCTAGGTTTATCCTTGATCTCCTAATAAAACTCCTGGATTAAAAGATCCGTCTCAAAAGTCGTGCCTTGGCATCCTTCTTATCCATGAGATATCTAATTGTCGTGTGACTTGTGAAAATTGTCACCTTGGAGCCCAATATGTATGATCTGAATTTTTCAAGGGCCCAAACAACCGCGAGCATTTCCTTTTCAGTCACTGTATAATTTCTCTATGCAAGATCCAATACTTTGCTCGCATAGTGAATCGCATAAGGAATTCCATCTCTTCTTTGTCCAAGTACCGCTCCGACAGCAAAATCCGATGCATTAGTCATGATCTCAAAGGGAAGAGACCAGTCAGGAGCTTGTAATATCGGCGATTCACATATTTTCTTTTTCAGGAGCTCGAAGGCCTCTAGACACTTGTGAACTCAGTGTCTTTTCCTAAGAGCCCAGTTAGTGGGCGGGCGATCTTTGAAAGATCTCGGATAAACCTTCGATAAAATCCAACATGCCCTAAGAACGACCTCACTGACTTGACGTTGGTTGGTGGTTCAAGTTTCTTGATCACATCCACCTTGGCAGGGTCGACCTCCATTCCCTTTTTGGAGATGACGTGCCCCAACACGATACCTTCAGTCACCATAAAGTGACTCTTCTCCCACGAGAGTACCAAATTAACCTCCCGGCATCTCTGGAGGACTCGGTCCAAGTGCGCTAAACATGTATCAAATGAATCACCATGAACCGAGAAGTCATCCATGAAGACTTCCAGGAAATCACCAACCATTTCGGCAAATATGGCAATCGTGCACCGCTGAAATATGCCTGGGGCATTGCAAAGCCCGAATGGCATGCGCTTGAATGCGTAGGTACCGAAGGGACATGTGAACGTGGTCTTTTCCTGGTCCTCGGGAGCGATAGCTACTTGATTGTAGCCGGAGTACCCATCAAGAAAACAGAAGAATGCTTTCCCTGCAAGTCTCTCCAAGATTTGATCAATGAATGGTAGTGGAAAGTAATCTTTCTTGGTCACAACATTCAGGCGCTTGTAACGACACAGACGCGCCACGACGTGGGTATTCGGGTCGCGATCTCTACCCCCTCCTCGTTGGTGACCATCTGGATTCCCGACTTCTTCGGGATGACATGAAGGGGGGCCACCCACTTGGAGTCATAAATGGGGTATATAAATTCTGCTTTGCACCATTTCTCTATCTCTTTCTTCACCACTTCCCGAAGATTGGGGTTTAATCTTCTCTGAAATTCACGGGAAGGCCTTGCATTATCCTCAACATAAATTTGGTGTGAGCAGAGAGCAGGGTTTATTCCTACGAGATCCGACACATTCCAACCTATGGCTTTTCGATTTCGCTCAAGGACTTCGAGTAGTCTGGATTCCTGGTCCACGGTTAATAATGAGCTAATGATCACAGGGAATTTTTCTTCGGGTCCATTGAGAAAGGCATACTTCAGTGTGGGAGGTAGTGGCTTCAGCTCTGTCAATTATGAATCATCGATCAAGTCTGGTTGAATGACCTTTGCATCTGGCTTAGTGTCGGTTGGTGGTGAATCACTCTGTGATGTGCTGGCTACCAATTCTGAAGAAAGTTGAGTCGGATTACTAAAGTAATGTGGTAATTCGGCCAAGGCCGCGTCCGACTCATCATCAATATTTCTCGATTGTCCCGAAGATGACGGGACTGACAAATCCGAAGGGATTTCTGTGTCATCAAGATGGTCAGAATCTGGGTGACTAGATATGTTTGGAAATATCTCGCATACAACACTATGCATTGTTTCTTCTCCTAATGATGTGCTTTCAGTATGTATGTCTGGCAGTTGGTCCCACGACCCAGTAGTGCTGAGGAGATTACATTTTGATGTTTCGGCATATTAAGTGGTGGATTCGAAGTCTGGCCTTTGCCACTTTGTCTGTTTCATCCTTAAGTCTACTTCTCCGCATGGAGAACGGAACTTCATCATTCCGGTGTCGTAATCGAATACAGCTTTGGCGGTTCTTAGGAATGGTCTTCCAAGAATGATTTGTGATTCCTTCCAATGGTTCGGGGTCTCCATATCAAGGACAGTGAAGTCCACTTTGTATTATGTACCCTCGATCATGATGATAACATTTTTCACTTCTCCCTTAGGCCTTTTAGTGGATTTATCAGCAAATTGGAGTGAAGATAATGATTTCATGAGAGGGCCTAACTCAAATCTATAATATAAGGCTAAGGGTAGAAGATTTATGGAAGAACTGTTATCGAGAAGTGCGCGTGCGAACGCAATGCCGCCAATGCGACTCTCCACATAATGGGCACCCATATCCCTTTTCTTTCTTGGCAAATGCTGATTTTTGACACATTTGATAGTGGCAATTGTCAAGATATGAGTCTTCATGGATTGACTTGTTTTCTTTGTACGAGTCCTGGTGGGAGTGCATTTCACCTTCAAGTATTTCTGAAAGGCTGGATTACTGGCCACATACTGATCAAAGGGTACTTTGACTATGATGTTTTGCTGGCAGAACTTTTGCATCACTGGGTCATCCGGGATATTCTTCTTTTGTTTTCTTTTCTTGAGAGCATAGAGCATGGGGGAAAGGAATGGAAGCATTTGAGACAGGAGATAGAGAGCCAGAATCATAAATAAGAGCATCTTTATTAGACTTGGAGTTCTTATTACAATCATAATAATCAAAATCAGGTTGCTGAAAAGGTGACAAAGGTATTTTTGCAGCAACTAGAGGTTCAAGGTCCTCTGCAGACTCCATAGATGCTTTCCCTTTATCTTGCGATGGGTTTCATGGTCCGATTCCCTTCCCCGGTCAGGTATGACCACGATCCTTCCGCTCCTGAGTGACATGGCATTGAGTTTGTCAAACGAAAGGATCTCATGTTCAGATGTGGAAAAATCTGAATAGTATACCTGGCTATTGTGTTGAGATGATTGAAATTTGTTCAAGCTATTGGGGTTAGCTTGGACATGAGCGGGAATGGTTGTGGCTGGGCCTGTCTACTCATCCTTCCAACGGGACAAGCGATTGACATCAACCTGTAGATCGTGCATCTCATGTTGGAAGTTGCGAATCTCTTCGAGCATTTACCTCTGGATGTTGATCGGTTCTTCTGGAGGATTGGACGATTGAGCTGGTTGTATGGGAGCTTGATATTGCTGACGGTATTGCTGAGGTTGGTTCTGGCGATTGTAGGGCAGCTGCTGCTTCGGCTGTTGGAAATATGTAGTGTTCTGAGTGTGCTGTGGAGGAAATGCGGCATTATAAAAAGTGGGTGGACGCTGATAAGGCTGACGGTCCCCCATATTACCCTGTCGGGTAGTGTCCTGTGTGTACCAAATGCCATTTACTTCGAAAGTCATAGGCGGGGCTTCTTTGACTGTCTCGGCCGGTGGGGGTGGCTGCTGGGAAGGTTGGGCATAGGATTGGTCCTGAGCCCACTGTTGCTATTGTTCTGCTCCTGGACATGATGCACATGATAGATTGGGATAGTAGGTGCAATAGGCAGTCCCATCTTGGACACCTTCTCGGTGAGCTCCTCCATCTGCTTTGGGAATTGGGAAATCCTGTTGTCAATGTCATTCATTCTCTTATGAATTTGATCCACCATGATCAATTTATCGACGATGATGTTCATGTTTGGAATCAAATCCTCTACTATCTCCGCGACAGTTTGCTTTCCTCCTTTGGCTTGAAAGGTGTTCAAGGAGTCAGTGTATGCTCTACTAGCAATTTGTGAATGACTTGTCTCTGCCATCTGCTCCAGTACCCTCCAGACGAACTCAGCTCCACGTGATGTGTAATTCCCTCCACAAGCAGCGCTAACTAACCCTTGAGTCTCATGGTTGAGGCCAGAGTAGAGTGACTGAACTAGGATGTTATTATCCAAAACATGGCATTGACATTTCTGTAGCAGGTCTTTAAACCTATCCCAAGCCTCACAAAGTGGTTCATTGGGCATCTGAGAGAAGCTGGTGATGCGGGTCCTCATTTGGTTGGTCTGACTCAAAGGTTAGAATTTCTTCAAAAATAGGTTTTTGAACCTTTCATAAGTGGTCACAATCACTCCTAAGTTCTTCACCCAGTAATATGCCTTCCCTTTCAAGGCGAAAGGTAGTGCAGTGAGACGAATGTAGTCCTAGCTGACTTGTGGGTGCCTCAGATTTGAACATATAAGCTCCAAGTCTCGCAAGAATTTATATGCCTCTTCAGTCGTATTACCATGGAATTGTGGTAATTGACTTATGAAATGCGGCTTCAGTTCATAGTTTATTTCTGGCTGAGGGGGCTGCAAATAATTTCTCACTCTGTACTGTCTAGGGTTGTATGCGGCTTCCATTGGAAGTTCTTCCCCAACATTCATTTGTTCTAGCTGCTCCCTCAGTAACTGTTGTTGCTGCTCAGATGCAGCCAGTCTTGCAAAAATCATCTATATTGGAATTCTTCATTGTGTTCATCTTCTGGTTCCTTTCTGGGAGGCGGGTTGGGAGGCATTTCTTCTTTACCTTCAGAATAGAAGGGGTTCGAGTTAATAGTGTAGAAAGAATTTGGAAACTCAGTGTGGTTTCTTCCCTCCAGGAAGCTGAGAGAATCATAAGAGGAGGATTCATGGGAAGGGTGTCCATGAACCTGTGGTGATCCTGAGTATGAGTGCCTTGGAAAATTTTTGGCGGTCAGAGAAGGGTTCGCGGAGTCCGAACCATAATTTTCCATTCTCGATTCAAAAGGATTAGCAAGAGGTTTATGGGTCATGATCTATGCACAAGTGTGTGGTATTCATTGATTATCTATTTTCTACGCACAATCCAAACACAATACAAGGGTTGTTTCACCAACTCACTCAGTGAAGGCCGTGAGAGTTCGACCAATTATCTTGTCAGTTTTAGTTGGTGAGAATTCAAGTCTTGCAAGCCGTTTAAAGGAGCTGTTAGGTGCATGTTTTTCCCGACTGACTGTCCCGAATTCTTACGACTAGTTGCACCTACTTTCAGCCAGTATGGGAGTAAGTAAGGACCGTAGAACGGCTACCCTTTACTTGAGGATGGAGCCTTGCGTAGTGTCCTCTAAACCACCCACTATGCTAAGGAAATCCGGATCGTTTACCGGCTCCCCATAGATCCTCACTGAGAAGTAGCTAATCACTTTTGGTAGAATCAGTAGTCAGTATGAAAATTCTGGCTTGGCTCTATCCTAGTATGCGTCTCTCTCCTCGTTGCAAGATAAAATCAAACAATGACGGGGTTGCTCTCCCGCAAAAATTCTTGATTTTATGGGTTCTTAAGATCAGCTAGATTTAGCTGTCCCAATTTTAATTAGGTGATCACTGAAGAATTTAGATGAGCACAAATATACGTCTACCATCCAGTCCCAATTTCCTTTAGAAGTATGTGATAAAACAAGAGGGAGAAATTCAGGAAAAGCCGATGCACGCGGAAAACTATGATGAATGCTCAGTTAGAAGACTTACAATGAATCCTCACAATCTTCATGTGGGATGCAATACAAGAATTGAAAATTATTCTATATGGAATGCAAGACGATGAAAAACCACACCTAAGCAGAAAGTTATATTAGGGGGAAAGAATTGAGTTAAATTTGGCTAAGTTGAACAATCTATGTGCGTCTTGATTAATGTGAAGTGTGGCCTAAGATCCTACGAACACAATCAAAAATTAAAATTCTCTGAGAGCCGTATGTGCAGGTCTATCCTAATCGCCACTCAAGTCAGGCCCCACCCTCACCGGAGAGTGAAACAGGCCATGACACACCATAAATAGAGTTCATGGTCTTTTTACACACGCGAGAGTCCAAACGGACACCGCTATAAATGAGCAAAAATGGAAATTTGCATAAATTTAAAAACCTAGACTCTACGCTCTCTCACGACTCGACTCGATCTTAGTTTAATTGTGGCTTCTTCGGATGTCGGTGAAGATGCTTCGGTTTCTTGAAAAACCGCTCCCCGTGCGCCGGGTACCTCGCAAGAAAAATAAGAGAGAAGATGTAAGAGAGTGACTCAAAAAATAATCAAAAATAAAATAAAAGAAATAAATACTGAAAATAAAAGCAGGAAATAAAATGGGATTTACCCAAATGCGGAAAACCGAACGAGAATTTCAAAACACAAAACTAAGCCCGTGACACTAGGGGATGAGAAGAGGATGTTCCCCACGTACGTGCCTTGCACGTGCTGGGGCCTCGGGCTCCGGGCCCGTCCGCTAGCGGTCTGGCGCTGCTCGTCGAGGCAGAGGTTGAAGGCCGAGTCGCTGGTGGATGATGTAGTTGTCGTAGCAGGTGGCTGGTGAAGCTGAATGAGGCATTGAAGGTGGAGCTCCGGTGTTGCGGATGGGCGGAGTCGAGGTCGGTGTTTGTTGATGACGAAGCGCTGGAGGCGGTTGTCGATGGTCGAAGTCATTCGAAGTTGGAAGCATAGGTGGAGTCGTCGTTTTGCGCGGCCGACACACAGCCATGGGTCGTCGGTGGCGTTGATGGCGGAGGAGCTCTAGTCTCGAGGACGGTTGGCCGGAGCTGCGGTGAAGTCGGAGATGGATGGCGTAGTTGGCGACGATGCTTGTAGGAGGTGGGGCTCGACCGGTGGAGTTGGTCGGAGTAGTTGAGAAGAGAGAGAGAGAGAGAGTATACCTAGGAGGATAGGCTCGACGGCGTAGCTGCCAGAGCGGAGCAGCCGCCTGGGGTAGCTGTCGACGAGGTCGTAGAGACCCCGGATCACGCCGACAAGGAGGGCTCTGCAGTTGTCATGTCCAAAGAGTATGTTCGTTTGTAAGCGGCGGATGAGGGGAATGGTGGCGGCGACGCTCTTTATATAGGAGAGAGGGAGACGAGCGGCTGGCGGCGCGAGATAGGAGGAGCGGCGGTTGCGGAGGTTGTTGGAACGAGAGATCAGCGGAGGAGCGGTTGGCCGGTGCGGGAGGTTGACGAAGGCGGAGAGATCGGGGGGCTGTTGGGGAAGATGAAGGGTCCCAGGCCATTCGATCGGCCGAGATCGAACAACCCAGGATGGGCCATGTGGCGTGATGGGGTCAAAGGAGCGAGGCACATGCGGAGCACGTGCCTGGGGGCACGTGTGTCGCACGTGCGTGGGCTTTATTTATTTATTTATTTAATAAAAACGAATATAAAACGCCAAAAAAACCCTGACATGTGGTGGCACCAGGTGCTGCCACGTTTCAGCACCAAAAAAATGAAAATAAAAGATTTTGTAAAATCAAAAAGAAATAGTAAACGACCTCGAATCAAAAAAGTTTCTTCATGAAAAATGCTCTTCTCAACGAGATCTACAACTTTCATGAAGACATCAAAGCCAAAATCAATAAAATGCACAAAGTGAATTTTTGGGATATCCCATGTATATAGAATACCTTGATTTTTAGGTTTTCTAATTTTTTTGTCAATTTTAAACCTGATAAAAATCCGGAAAAAATATGAAAAATCAAAGACAAATAAATACACCTTAATCTATTTTTTTATTTTTATTAATTAATAAAGTATGTACATAAAATACGGGTCAGAAACCGCTAAAATACACAATATACAAAAGAGGTCCAAAACCCAACTTTCACATACGAACTCCGATTCACTTGAACTTGTTCTTGTTTTGAAGGTAATTGAATGTACAATAGTTCAAAAGTGAGTAGATCAAACCAGACACTGGATGGGGAAGATATGGAGCTTTTAGTCCGAAAATCCTGAAACTAGGGTTTGGGTTTTTGGTCTACTTAACAGGGTTAGTGATTTTTTTTGTATTTTTTATTTATTCTTGTTAGTGATATGTACACAATGGAGTGGTTTTGGGTCATTCGGAGTTAGCATGAATGAAATAAAAATCAGGGAAGTTAAGCTATTTACAAGTCATTTTTGGCTTGGATTTTTGGCTTCTTTTTTTTGCAAAAATGATGGATAAAATGCAATTTTTATGAAAACATGCATGAATGCTAATTATGCAGAGTAGATGTAGAAATGATGTTGATTTTGAGGGACTTGAGCTTAATTAATGAGACTTAGAGTGATGAATCTGAGATTCATCGGTCTTCCGGTTCACAAGTGAACCTGTATGATCCCTTTGAGAGATTGTATTACTCATATGCCCTTGCATGCACACCAGCTTGCCGGTGTATAGACCTTGGCTAGGTCATCAACCTATTGGTCTGCTAAATGTACATACTCAGACATATAGTAACACATCTGTCTCTGGTCAGAGGATGTGTGCCTTTATTGTGACAGTATTCAACATAGGTCTTCGGTTATCTCGATCTTGTTAAGTCAACCCTTTGACTCAACTAATCTGACACATCCAAATCACCATTCCCATGCAGAGGACTTGCATCAAGAGGTCGGTCAGATATCATCCAAATGAGAAAGGATTTCCATCTCCTACTCAGGGTGGAGATCATCACATAATAATCATTTGTCGATGCTTGATGAGTCCTCTATCTAACTCCTTAGATCTTCATCCAAGCACCAGTCACTATGATTCAATGAATCAACAGTTGTATGATCATCAAGACTACCATGGTACATAACCATAATTGTACAGAGGGATCTTATAATGCATTCATTCATTTAATCTCGGAAAGGGAGTGAAAACAATCAATAACTTTTATTGATAAATCAAATATTACAATAACAATTATTGTAATAATGGTTCGCCTCGGGCTCACATGGCTAACAAACTCCCACTAGCCCTCAGAACCATTCAGGATCAATCCTTAAACCCATACTCATTACATGCTGGTCAAAAACCTTCTGTGTCAGAGGTTTGGTAAGAGGATAATCAACGTTGCTAGCAGAGGCCACCTTTGTGATGATGATATCGCCACGCTTTTGAATCTCTCGAATGATGTGGTATTTCCTTTCCACGTGCTTGCTCTTTTAATGCCATCTAGGTTCCTTCGCCTGAGCAATGGATCATATGTTATCACAGAGTAACGAGATGGGAGTATCAGAGGAAACTACGCCAAGCTCCAAGATGAACTTGCTTAACCACACCGCCTTCTTTGCGGCATCTGATGCGGCAATATAACCGGCTTCTGTTGTTGAATCTGTTGTAGTGTCCTGCTTCTTGCTTCTCAAGCTCACAGCACCACCATTCAATAGGAATAGAAACCATGATGTCGACTTTTGATCATTAATATCCAACTGGAAGTCTGAATCTGTATATCCCAAGACTTGGAGATTACCATCTCCATATACCAAGATATAATCTTGCATCCGTCTTAGATATTTGAAAATATTCTTCACTGCATTACAGTGTTGCTCTCCATAGAAGGATTGGTAACGACTTACACTCCCACTGCATGGTAGATTTCTGGCCTAGTACACATAATGTCATACATTAAGCTTCCTACAAGTGATGCATAGGGGCATCCAACCATGGCCTTCTTTTGCTCAACACTTTGAGGAGCCATCCTTTAGATAGGTGGATACCATGTCTTAAGGGGAGGAATCCTTTCTTGGAACTATCTATACGGAAACGTTCAAGAATCTTCTTAATATACCCATGTTGTGATAATCCCAATATCCTCTTATCTCAGTTTCTGAACAACTTCAGGCCTAAGATGTATGAGGCTTCTCCAAGATCTTTCATCTTGAAGGTATGGGACTGCCAAATCTTCACATTGTTCATCATCCGTGTATCATTCCCAATGATGAGGATGTCATCTACGTAAAGCACGATGAACACAATGGCACTCCCACTAAGCTTCTTGTACACACAAGGTTCATCAGGATTCTGCACAAAATCATAACTCTATGGTCTCATCAAATCTGATGTTCCAGCTATGAGAATCTTGTTTGAGCCCATAGATGGATTTCTTCAGCTTGCATACTTTGCTATCCTCAACTATGAAGCCCTGGGGCTGCTCCATATAGATATCCTCCTCGAGGTATCCATTGAGTAAAGCTATCTTGCCATCCATCTGCTAGATGTCGTAGTCAAGAGATGCAGCTATAGATAATAGTATCTTGATGGGCTCAAGCATAGCCACAGGAGAGAACGTCTCATCGTAGTCGATGTCTTCTCTCTGTGTGTAGCCTTTGGCCACGAGCCGTGCTTTGAAAGTCTCTACTTTCCCATCAGGTCTCCTTTTTCTCTTGAAGATCCATTTACACCCAATGGGTTTTACCCCTTTAGGTGGATCCTCTAGGGTCCATACACCATTCTTATGCATGGAGTCAATTTCTGACTTCATTGCTAGCATCCATCTATCCATGTCATGATCCGCGAGTGCTTCATCAAATGAAGTAGGATCATTGTCAGTTTCACTTGACACATGGAATCCATACCTTTCAGGTGGTGCAACCTCCCTCGAACTCCTTCGAAGAGGTATGGGTGTTTCATCTTTATTTATCTCTTAAGTTTCTAATTCAGGAAGCTCAGAATCCTTAGGGGATTCAATGAGTTCCTCTACTTTATTTTTGTCTTAACCTTTAAGGAAATCATTCTCCAGAAATTTCACATCTCTAGAGACGAAAATCTTTTGGGTCTCAGGGTCATAAAGCCGGTATCCAACCATCTTTAACATACCCAATGAAGTAACACTCGCGAGAGCGAGATTCCCGCTTACTTGCATCCACGTTCTTCACATGGACCAAGCAACCTCAAACCCTCAAGTGTTTCACACTAGGTTTGGTTCCATACCAGAGCTCGTGAGGAGTCTCAGGTACATATTTGCTAGGAATCTTATTCAGGGTATCCATTGCGGTCTGTACTGCATATCCCCAAAAACTAAGAGGTAAATGTGCTTCGCTCATCATTGAACGGACCATATCCATGATAGTCCTGTTGCGTCTTTCAGCAACACCATTAAGTTAGGGTGTTCCAGGAGGAGTGAGATTGGAGACAATTCCATTCTCTTTAAGGTATTCCTTGAATTCATCTGAGAGATACTCGCCACCTCAGTCAGATCGAATCCGTTTAATCTTCCTGTCGGTTTAGTTCTCAACAAAGCCTTGAACTCTTTGAACTTTTCAAAGGTTTCAGATTTATGACGTAGCAGGAAGATAAACCTGTATTGCGAATGGTCATCAATAAACGTCAAATAGTATCGATATCCATTTCAAGTCGCGGTATTGAAGGGACCACATACATCGGTATGTATAAGGTCAAGAATACCTTCGGATCGTGTAACCTTGTTACAGAAAGGCATCCTAGTCATTTTACCTCGAATACAATATTCACAGGTAGGCAACGATTGAACCTGTAGAAAATCTAAACGTCCATCCTTTATCAATCAATTGATCCTATCAACAGATAAATGACTAAACCTTTGATGCCAAATCATATTCGAATGATCTCCATTCTCCCTGGATATTTTAGGGTTTTTATTAGTGGTAGTGACATTCATGACATGTTCATCAATGCACAATTCATAGAGTCCACCAGAAGTCAAAATACCATCCACAATATATTTATCATAATGATTTATGACTAATTTATTACAGAATAGGAATGAATATCCACTTCTAACAAGTTTATATACAAATATCAAATTCCTTCTGACTTCAGGTACATAAAGATACTCTTTAAGTACTAAGATTCTACCACTAGATAACGATAGTCGGCAGGTCCTAACGGCGATTGCTGCAACACTTGCATCAGATCCCATCTGGATGACTATCTCCCCTTCTTCCAGATTCCTAGTTTCCTGAAACAAATGCAACAAATTGTATACATGAATAGAAGCACCAGAATCAACAACCCAACTTCCTTCTCATCTAATAAGAAAACTAGTTTCAATGATGAAAGTAGATTTCATACATGTAAGGGCTTTACCTTTGTCGACCGACTTCAGGTAATCTGAACAATTTTGCTTCCAGTGCCCCGGCTTCTTGCAGTGATGACAGACGTCGATTTTCTTCGACGCTATCAATGTAAATGCACTAGAAGATGAGCCAATGCCTTGACTATTCTTCTTTCTCTTCTGGGTCGGGCCCTTCTGAAAACCTTGCTTCTGACCGTGCTTTCCTTTCACCTATGCAACCATTGCACCGACAAAGGGTCCATCCTTCCTCATTATGTCTTTAACAGACTTTAATGCAGCCAATAGCCCAGCGTTAGAATAATCAACTTTGCTTATGTGAAATGTGATAACAAAGTTGTTGAAAGACTTAGGGAGCGACTGCAGAATGAAGTCAGCTTGCATGTCTGCATCCATGTCAGCTCCTAGGGTTTCCAATTCAGAGAGGTATCCAAACATTTTGAGTACATGCTCTCTGACAGAGGTGTCCTCCTGCATCTTGCAGCGAATAAGATCTCTCATAATATTGTAACGTTGTATGTGGTTCATGTCACCGAACATTTCTTTCAGATTCAACACAATCTCTTGGCAATGGTTCATCTCCACATGTTGCTTCTGAAGCACATTGGATAATGATCCAAGAATATAGCATCTTGCTAGATTATGATCTCCATCATATTTTTCATTAAAGTTGATGTCTTTCAGAGTCTTTGGGTCTGTGATCTTGTCCTTAGATAGCACATATGAAATGCGCTCAACAGAAAGCACACGATCCAAATTTCGGATCCAATCCGAATAATTTGGTATGGTCAACTGATTGACCTCTAGGAGCATGCTCAGAGGGTTCATGGACTTTCTTTTTCTGAAATTATAATGCACTATATTAGAACATATAATTATATATTCACTTTTAAGGTATTTGATTAAGGCATTTTAAATCAAATTAGTCTTGCTTTATCAACTTTGAAAGTTTATTCCCTTAATCACATTCAAAGCAAGAGATATACTTACCGCTATATCTTAAGCAAGAACTAGGATCTCCTCTTTATCTTTGTCACATCCAAACAACTTGTGATTCGGATAAAGAGAAGTGGGAACACATTCCGCCTTGCAAGTCCAACTTGCATTTCTCAATTCGATCTTCAATACTTGGGCCCACCACCCCTAAGGTGATGTTGACCCGTTGCTAATTGAACCAACCGTCAATAGGCTTAAAACTTGCTACACGCAATCCAATATCGCCCCAATAATATGAGGACTCGATATTGGGGTCACTACGTATACGGCCTTACTCTTTCGAGAAGAAAAGAACCCGATCCAAATAAATTGTATATAGAAGCTGTCACTTCAGACAGGCGTCTCCCACATACAATATCTGATGACGGAACCCTTAGCCTTGACCGGAGACCATGGATGTCACTTATGTGATCCTCCACCTAAAATTCCAATTTTAATTAATTATCATGAATCATATTCATATAATTAATTCCTCCAAGGGAAATACACATCTATTCATAATAGAGTGTTTTATTTTTAGATATAATCAATTTAATCACTTTAAATCAATTATCAATCCAATTTAATCAATAAACTTGATTGTTACTTGAATATATGGTATTATCTCAAAGTACGTATTAATTCAAATTTTAATAATTAGAAAAATACACCTTGATTTCTCCGGCATTATCGAGTCCCTACCCACTTTCATGGTCAGTACTGGAGAGAGTGGGACAGATCGCACATGGCGTAACTTGCTACCCAAACGCTCCCCAACTAGACACCATATCCACCATAGGAAAGGATAATGCCAAATAGATCATTGTGTACTTGAGATTCTCATCGGTTTTTCAACCAAAATTATACCATATATTAATAATCAAAACCATATTGATTATAAGGAAATTTGCTAAACAAATTCCTGATCATATTCAAGAAAGTTTGTTTGTTGATTTTGTAACCAATTATGATCTAGATCTCATCTAATCAATTATTTGGTTGAGGCCATGTCAATTAAGAAAATAATTATCACTAAATATTCTCAAATATTTTCTATAATTATTTACGCAAATTAACAATTAATTTCACTAATTGATAATAACATGGTTCTTGATTAGGAATGTTATTTCAGCAGTGACGCCTACTTACTAAAATTAACATATCTCAACCAAATTAAATCCAAATTACATAAAATCAGTTTCCAAAGATTGCTAATTTGATTTATGACAGAAGGTAAATGATATTTCACGCATTTCTAGGCATATCAAAACAGTAATTAACTCCTTAATCATGTTAAGATAGTCCCTGAAACAGTGGATACGTGTTCATTCAAATGATCATATCTCGAGCATACAGAATCCAAATTATGCAAAATCAGATCCTACAGTTTCCTTATTTAATGAATAACAAAATCTAAGTGATTAATTTGTATTTAAACATTTTAAATAGGCCTAATTTATTCACTAAACAGAGATGCGAAAATTAAAATGCGACAAAAAATTTTCGCAACCCTAACAAACCCTAGTCTTCCTAGATTTAATGGATCGTATCCAAAACCTCCGACCTAAGGCTCTGATACCACTTGAAGGATATGTTATAATCCTCAATTGCATCATGGAAGCTTGAGCATCGTATCCATATACGATGAAGAACGACTAGTCGTACTAGTTATTTTATGCAGCGGAATTTAAAAAATGTCATGCGATAAAACCACATGATCCAAGAACGATTCTCGGATCGTTTCATCTAAAACCACATCAAGTACATAGGAATACCTCTTGTAGCATGGTTGATCAAGTCTCTAAGAAAAGAGACCTCCTGTCTCAAGTCCGATCTTCAGAGAAGATGCTTGCGAGCGCGGGGATGAGCCGCGTGATCCTCGCAATCCAAGATGTCGATCCAATCGTGGGAACTCCTGATCTCGCAGCATGAGATCGAACACCTTCTTCGTGAGCGAAGCACACCAAAGAAGATGGAGAACCGATAGTCATCGAGGCGGCGACACAACGACGAAGCGGCGACGAATCTTCTTCTCTAGGGTATGGTGGACGGCCACCAATGGAGGGAGAGGAGAGGGGACGTGTGAACTAAAAAGAGGAGAGAGAGAGCTTGTTGTTTCTTATTTGCATAACCCTAGAGAGCATGGGGAGCCTCTCTTATATAGGGTTTGGGAGTCCATGGATCGCAATCCATGGGACACACAAAATCAATGGATGAGATTGATTTGTGTTTCTTTCAATGGTCAAGATTGTTGTTGGTCAAACCACAACAGCAAATAGTTTATTTAGATTAAATATATTTTATAAATCAAATATAATTCAATCCTAAATTAAATCACCAAAATTTGGAGATAACGGAGATGGAAATCTCCCCTTCCATATGGAGTCATGGACGGCTACCCTTTCCATGTTGGAATAGGTAGCCATCCCCACTCCTAATTGGAATGGGAGATTTTCCAATGAAATCCAAGATCTCTTGATTCAATGTATCTCTAATTAAAACAACAATTGTTGTAAACAATTCTAAAAAAATAATTCACACTTATTTTGAGAATATTGTGATCTTGCCATTGGAAATTTGTGAATCACATTCACAACCCACAACAAAATGTGATTTACATTTTAATTAATTATCCAATGTGAATCCAATTCACAACAATAATTAATCCAACAAATATAAATCATAATAAGCTCTCTCTATCACATTATAAATCATATTTATAATATATTATGAATAATTGGATATTGCTATCCATATTATTCTTATTCATAATAATTAAATTACATTTAATTATATCGGATATACATTCACATGCATCCCAATGATGTGAATCAAATTCACATCAATCAAGACAATTAAATCACATTTAATTATAATTTCTCAATGCTCAGATATAATTCAACTATGGAATTATTCTTGAACCCTTTCAAGAATAATGTGCTTTCTCTGTAGATACTTGCAGATAAGGACATGGTGATTGTATTGTTCCACGTATAGTGACTTGGATATTGAGATCTCATTTCAAATCCAGATCTCACGGACCTCCCATAGATGCTTGATTAAATCAATGCCGTAAACCTAATCTTCTCATTGCATCTGAATCTCATTCAGACCAATGTCCAATACTTGGACCAAGATCAGGTTACTTCTCTACTGAGAGGAGTCACTAAAATCCAAACTTGTTTCATCACTCCCTTAGAATGGAAGCATCATGGTTATACAATCATTTATGATCACATCATCCTCAGGTATTTCTCTGTTGCATCAGCACCTACTTCTAAGAGTCACTTCGACGTTGTTGCTTCTGCATCCACCAGTACCTCAGGTAGCACTTATGCATTCACTAGCAGTAGTGGATCAGATACTTTACAGTGGATTATGGACTTTGGTGCCACACATCATCTGTGTGGTGATCAAGGTCTGTTTACAGGCTACCGACAGGTTCCTCTAGGCCGTACTATGGTTATTGCTAATGGGACGCATTCCCTGATTACTGGTCAGGGGGAGATTAGCCTGACACCATCTATGCATCTCAAGAACATGTTGCATGCGCCTGATTTTTTGATGAATTTGTTGTCCATTAGCCAACTTACAAAGGATTTACATTGTCGAGCAATTTTTGATCCATCTCCTCTCATTTTTCAGGACATCCTTACGGGCAACGTGGTTGGGCATGGCTATGAGCAAGGTGTCCTCTATCGTCTTAGTCGAACCCCTTATGCCTGAGCCTCCTCTCTACCTGCTGGATCCATCTCCCCATTACTATGGCACTTGCGCTTTGGACATCTACCGCTTCAGAAACTGCGTCATGTGTTACCCCAGGTTTCTCCTCACATGTCCATCCAATGTGAGGCTTGTCAGTTGGGAAAGAACCATCGGTCTACCTTTCCCAATCATTAGTGTCAGAGTAGTATCTCCAAGTTTAAGTTGTCATGCCAATATCTGGGGTCCTAGTCGTGTTCCTGATCATCAGGGACACATGTTTTATATGGTTATTGTGGATGATTTCTCTCGTGTGTCGTGGGTCTTTCTGTTAAAGAATAAATCTGAAGCAGGGAATATTATCATCAATGAAGTTCGTAATGTTTTTTTTGCATCTGTAAAAATTGTGAGAAGCGATAATGCATTGGAATTTCGTACTCATACTCTTGCCAATTATTTTTCATCTCAAGGGATTATCCACCAAACATCATGTACCTATACATCCCAACAAAATGCGGTTGCAGAAAGGAAACATCGTCATTTACTTGATGTCACCAGATCGCTTCTCATACAGAGTCATGCTCCTCATTCTTTCTGGGGCGATGTTGTTATTACGACATGTTATCTCATTAATCATATGTCGTTGTATGCCTTAGGTGAGAAGATTCCTTTCTCTCTTATTTTTCCTGACAAAGAATTGTTCTCCCTCACTCCTCGTGTATTTGGCTCGGTTGCCTTTGTCCACCAGTTGTCTCCAGGGATTGACAAGCTCTCTCCCAGGGTTGTCAAGTGTGTTTTCATCAGGTGCTCTAGAACACAAGGGGTACAAGTGTTATGATCCATTACATAGGAGGTATCTCGTTAGTGCTGATGTTACCTTTTTCGAGTCTGTTATGTAATTCTCATCTACAGGTAATCAGTTGGTATCCTCTAACACTACTGAAGCTATATACATGCCACCACTACAATTACCTCTACCACCTCCACCACTACCTTCTCCTATACCTCCTATCAATGTTCCTGTTTCCCCATTGCCATTCCACTATACATGTCGGTCGGCTTCTGCTCATGGTCCCGCTCATCATCTAGCTCGCCTGAGGTATGTTCTGAGAATATTATTAATATTGATGGATCTAATGATTTCCCTGAGCAGGATGTGTTACTGAGGCCAGATGAGGAGGCAGGTGATTTGGATCTACCTATTTCTCTTCGGAAGCAGAAGCGCAGCTGCACGTCATATCCTATAACATATACTGTGTCTTTTGATCGCTTAACTGGAGATTTCAGGAGCTTTGTCATTGCACTATCGGTGGTGGATATTCCACGGAATTACCAAGATGCGTTGAAGGATAGTCAATGGCACTTAGTTATGGATAAAGAAATGGCTGCTCTTTAATGAAGAGGCACCTGGAGCCTTGTTACTGCACCTACTGATGTGTCTACAATGAGCTGCAAGTGGGTCTTTACAGTTAAGCAGAATGCAGATGGTAGCATTGACATATACAAGGCATGCATGGTTGCTCGTGGCTTTACACAGACATATGGGATGGATTATCTTGATACATTCTCACCGGTTACTCGCTATTCCACCCTATGGATCCTCCTCTCTGTTGCGGTTACTCATGATTGGCCACTATACCAATTAGATGTGAAGAATGCATTCTTATACGGTGACTTACAGGAGGAAGTATACATGCAACAACCACCTGGTTTTGCTGTTGAGGGGGAGTATCCTAAGGTATGTAGACTTCATAAGGCTATCTATGGCCTTAAGCAGAGCCCTAGAGCTTGGTTCCACAAGCTGTCAGACCTGTTTGATAAACAAGGGTACAAACGTTCCAATGCAGATCATTCCTTGTTCGTACATAAGACACCCAGAGTTATTATTGCAATTATGGTGTATGTAGACGATATCTTGATTACAGGTGATGATGAATAGGGAATTCAGGGGGCGAAAGAAATGCTGGGTCGTGAATTTGTCAACAAGGACCGTGGAGTTCTTAGATATTTTCTGGGACTGGAATTCGCCAGAAATCCTCATGGGCCGGTAATGACCCAGAGGAAATATGTCATTGACCTGTTGAGTGAAACAAGAATGCTTGGTTGCCGACCTGCCTCTACACCCATGGATCCCAGTATGAAATTATATGATGACGACACTGATGAGGTGGATAGGAGAAGATACAGAAAACTGGTGGGCAAGCTTCTCTATGTTACTATTACCAGACCCGATATCTCCTTTGATGTGAGTCGGGTGAGCATGTTCAAGGAGCAACCACGTCAGGTACATATGGATGCTATACATATGATACTCAGGTACCTTAAGTTATCTCTAGGTGCAGGTCTGCTGTTTAAGAAAGACAAGGAGATTACTATCTCAGCATGTGCAGATGTAGATTACACATGATGTCTTAAGGATATTATGCAATAAGTGCAGAAAAAAAATAAAAAGAAAGAAAAGAAAAAGAAAGAAATTGGATTAAGTTTAATTATCAAACTTGTCTTCACAAAATAAAAGTTTGGATCTTAAGTCGGACCTTTAGAATTTTAGTGTGGGTGGAACCTTAATGGAAATCAGATTTGAAATCCAACATCCTTCAAGAATCCCAAAACTCTGCTCAAGTCTCCTTAATAGCCAGATCAGAATACTTCAATTCATATGTAAACCCTTATGACTACGAATCTGACTCATACAATGCAAGTGATGGTGGATCTCCCCAACTGAATGTTAGCATTGTGAGCCCGAGGCGAACCATTCCTACAATAAATGTTATTGTAATAAATGATTTATCAATAAAAGTTATTGATTTTGTTTCACTCCCTTTCTGATATTGAATGAATGAATGCACTATAAGGTCCCTCTGTACAATAAGGGTTATGTACCATGGCCAACTTGATAATCATGCAGCTGTTGATTCATTAAGTGAATCATAGAGGCTGATGCTTGGATGAATATCTAAGGAGGTAGATAGAGGACTCATCAAGCATCATCAATGATTGACAAGTAGTGATCTCCAGTCTGAGTGGGAGATGGCAATCCCATCTCATTAGACTGATATCTGATCGACCTCTTGATGCAGGTCCTCTGCATAGGAATATTGATTCGGAGGTATCAGATTAGTTGAGTCAATGAGTTGACTTAACGAGATCGAGATAACCAAAGACCTATGATGAATACTGTCACATCACAGGCAAACATCCTCTGACCAGAGACAGATATATTACTATATGTCTGAGCATGTACATTTGGCAGACCAATAGGTTGATGACCTAATCAAGGTCTATACACTGGCGAGCTGGAGTGCATGTAAGGGCATATGAGTAATATGATCTCTCAAAGGGATCATACAGGTTCACTTGTGAACCGGGAGACATGAGCTCACTCATGAGGTATTGGGATTGACCAAATTCCATGCATGGTCATCATGCTTTAGAAGCATGATATGAATTTGAAGGTAAGATATATGCTTTGTGAAAGCATATGATCTGTACCATATCCCAAGGACCAAGATTGAGAAACTTAATGATCAGACTATGAAGATGACAGTGTAAAAGTGATCTTTATCTTCATGATGATCATGAGTCTTCCAGTATGCAGGATGTGCAGGTATTGGGAATACCTGAAGGGTGATTTGATCATAAACGATTGTATAACCATGACGCTTCCATTCCGAGGGAGTGATGAAACAGGTCTGGATTTTAGTGACTCCTCTCATTAGAGAAGTGACCTAATCTTTGTCCATGTACTGGACATTGATCTGAATGAGATTCAGATGCAAATGAGAAGATTAGGTTTACGGTCTTGATTTAATCAAGCATCTATGAGAGGTCCATGGGATCTGGATTTGAGATGTGATCTCAATATCCAAGTCACTATACGTGGAACAATACAATCGCCCTGTCCTTATCTCCAAGTATCTGAGGAGAAATAACATTGTTCTTAAATGGTTAAGAGCAATTCCATAAGATCTAAGCAAAGAGAAATTGATAATTAAATGTGATTTAATTATCATGATGTATGAGAAATTATCCAATATAATTAAATGTGATTTAATTATTATGGATAAGAATAATGTGGATAGTAATATCCAATTATTCCTAATATATTATAAATGTGATTTATAATGTATTAGAGAGAGGTAAATATAATTTATATTAGTAGATTAATTATTAATGTGTATTGGATACACATTGTTTAATTAATTGAAAATGTAAATTACATTTTGTTTTGGGTTGTGAATTTGATTCACAATAATTCAATGTCAAGATTGCAATATTCCTAAAATTAATTGAGAATTATTTTGGAGAATTAAAATACCAACAAATTGTTGTTGGAAATTGAGTAGAGAGAAAATCAAGGAGATTGCCCCTCCCTTTTGGAAAGGAGGGGGCGGCACCAATTCCTTGAGGGAATTGGTGGCCGTCCCCCCCTTCCAAAGAGGAAGGTGTATCTCCCTTATTTTCTCTCTCTCTATTTGTGTGATTTAATTTGGTATTATATTTATTTGATTTATCAAATATATTTAATCAAAATTAAATCACAAGTTGTTGGCTTTTACCAACAACAATCTTGACCATTGGATTGTCATAAATCAATCTCATCCATTGATTTCATATGACACATGGATTGAGATCCATGGATCCCAAAACCCTATAAATAGAGAGGCATACTTGGCTCTCTCTTTACATGCTATTGTAGCACTCTTCTCTCTCTCTCTCTTTCTCCATACTCGACAGCCCTCTCTCCCCCTTCCTCTTGGTGGTCGTCCACCTTGGTGGAGAGAATCGTCGTCGCCCTCGCCTTCGCGCTGCCGCTTCGACGCTCTGCGGTTCTCCGTCTACTTCCAGTGCTTCGCCCACGAAGGAGACGTTCGATCTCGTGCGACGAGATCAGGAGCAACCGTGCTTGGAACAACTTCTTGGATTGCGAGGACTACGCGGTTCATCCCCGCGCTCGCAAGCGATTTCTCCGACGATCGGACTTGAGACAGGAGGTCTCTTCTCTTAGAGACTCGATCAACCACGCTTCAAGAGGTATTGCATTATACTTGTTGTGGTTATAGATGAAACGATCCGAGAATGGTTCTTGGATCATGTGGTTTCATCGAATAAAATTTTTAAATTCCGCTGCACCGAACAATTAGTACGACTAGTCGTTCTTCGTCGTAACCGATACGACGCTCACGCTTCCATGATGCACTTGAGGATCTCTGATATCCTTCAAGTGGTATCAGAGCCTTAGGTCGACGGTTTCGAATAGTGATTCGCTAACTGAGGATGACTTGGGTTCGTTAAGGTCGCGAAAGTTTTCATCGCATTTGATTTCGCAGATCTGTTTAGTAAATAAATTCGGCACTGTTTAAATTGTTTAAACAAGAATTTTATAGGATTTTGTTCCCCATTAAATAAGGAAACCATAGGATCTGAGTTTGCGTAAATCAGATTTCGTATGCTCGAGATATGGTCGTTTTAATGAACATGTTTGCACTGTTGCGGGAACTGTGAATCTGAACGTGATTAAAATGTTAATTACTGTTTAGACTTGCCTCGAAATGCGTGAAACATCACTTAGGTTCTGTCCTAAATCAAATTAGCAAACTTTAGAAATTGACTTTGCTTAATTTGGATTTAATATGATTGAGATATGCTAATTTTAGTAAGTAGGGGTCACTGCTGAAATTGCTTTCCTAACCAAGAACCATGTGATTGTCAATTAATGAAATTAATTGTTAATTTCGAGAAATAATTATGAAAAATATTTGTGAAATATTAGAAAATGATTATTTCCTTAATTGACTTGGCCCCAACCAATTAGTTGATTAGATTTGATCTAAACCATAATTGGAATTACAATCATCAAACTTCTTGCTTGAATAGGACTTGGGAATTTGCCTAGCAAATTTTCTTAAAATCAAAATTGTTTTGATTACTATATGGTATAATTTCGGTTGAAGAACCGATGATCATCTCAAGTACAAAATAATCAATTTGGCATTATCCTTTCCCGAGGTGGATATGGTGTCTAGTCGGGGATCGCTGGGGTAGTGGGTTGCAACGTATGCGGTTCGTCCCACTCCCGCCGGTACTGGCCATGACAGCGGGTAGGGCCGGGATAATGTCCGAGGGATTATGATGTATTTTTCTAATTATTAAAATACAAATTAAGACGTACTTTGAGAATAATACCATATATATATATATATTCAAGCATAAAATTAAGTTTGATTGATTGAATTGGATTGATAATTAATTTAATATGATTAAGTTAATTATATCCAATTGAGAATACTCTAATATGATTAGAGTTAATAATTCCCTTGGAAGAATTAATTATATGAATGTGATTCATAGTAATTAATTGAATTTTAATAAGAAATGGAGGATCACATAAGTGACATCCATGGTCTCCCATCAAGGCGAAGGGTTTCGTCGCCAAATATATATGTGGGAGACGCCTGTCCGAAGTGACAGCTCCCACATATGATCCGTTTGGATCGGGCTCGTCGCTTCTCGAAAGAGTAAGGATGTATGCGTAGTGACCCCAATATCGGGTCCTCATATTATTGGGGCGATATTGGATTGCGCATAGCGAGTTGTATTCCTGTTGACGGTTGGTTCAATTAATGACGAGTCAACATCACCTTAGGGGTGGTGGGCTCGGGTATTAAAGACCGAATTGGGAAATGCAAGTTGGACTTGCAAGGCGGAATGTGTTCCCGCTTCTCTTTATTGGAGTCATAGGTTCTCATATTATTGGGATATGACAAAGATAAAGAGGAGATCCCAGTTCCTGCTTGAGATATAAAGGTAAGTATATCTCCTACTTTGAAAGTGAATAAGGGAATGAACTTTCATAGTTGACATAGCAAGACTAATTTCATTTAAAATGCCTTAATCAAATATCATAAAATTGAATATATGATTATATGTTCTAATATAGTGCATTCTCAATTTCAGAAAATGAAGTCCATGAACCCACTGAGCAGGCTTCTGGAGGTCAACCAATTGACCGGACCGAATTACTCGGATTGGATCCGTAATTTGGAGCTTGTGCTTTCGGCAGAGCGCATCAGCTATGTGCTCTCTGAAAACAAACTTGAAAACCCTAAATCTAAGAAAGATAAAGCATATAATGACAAATATGATGAAGATCATGTCTTGGCTAGATGCTACATCTTGGGTTCTCTCTCCAATGTTCTCCAGAAATAACATGTGGAGATGAGTACTTGCCAGGATATCATGCAGAATCTAAAGGATATGTTTGGTGATATTAACCGCACCCAGCGGTACAATGTTATGAAAGAACCGGTTCGCTGCAAGATGCAGGAAGGGACTTCGGTCCGTGAACATGTACTCAAAATGTTTGGGTACTTGTCGGAGCTTGAGACTCTGGGGGCGACGATGGATGCAGACATGCAATCCGATTTCATTCTGCTGTCATTGCCCAAATCTTTCAATAACTTTGTGGCGTCATTCCACATGAATAAACTGGAACTGACAAATGCTGGGCTTCTTGCTGCATTAAAGTCTGCAGAAGACGTAATGAAGAAAGATGGTCCCACTGGCACTGCAATGGTTGCACAGGTCAAAGGGAAGCGCAGTCGGAAGCAAGGTTCTCGGAAGGGCCCAGCCCAGAAGAGAAAGAAGAAGGGACAAAGTGTTGCCTCATCTTCCAATGCATCCACTTTAATGGCGTCAAAGAAAACCGACGTCTGTCACCACTGCAAGAAGCTGGGGCACTGGAGGCGTAATTGCCCAGATTACCTGAAGTCGATCGACAAAGGTAAAGCCCCAGCAGGTATGAAATCTACTTTTATCATTGAAACCAGCTTTCTCGTTGGACGAGAAGGAAGTTGGGTAGTTGATTCCGGTGCTTCTGTTCATGTATGCAATTTGTTGCATTTGTTACAGGAAACTAGAAAGCTTGAAGAAGGGGAGATAGTCATCCAGATGGGATTTGATGCAAGTGTTGCAGCAGACGCCGTCGGGACCTGCCGACTATCATTATCTAGTGGAAGAGTCCTAGTACTTAAAGAGTGTCTTTATGTACCTGAAGTCAGAAGGAATTTGATATCTATATCTAAGCTAGTTAGAAGTGGATATTCATTCCTATTTTGTAATAAATTAGTCATAAATCATTATGATAAATATATTGCAGAGGGTATTTTGACTTCTGGAGGACTCTATGAATTGTGCATTAATGAGCATGTCATGAATGTTACAACCACTAATAAAAACCCTAAAAGATCCAAGAGTAATATAAATCATTCAAACATAATTTGGCATCAAAGGCTTGGTCATTTATCTGTTGATAGGATCAATAGATTGATAAAGGATGGACCTTTGGATTTTTTACAGGTTCAGCCTTTACCTACCTGTGAACATTGTATTCGAGGTAAAATGACTAGGATGCCTTTCCGTAACAAGGTTACAAGATGTGAAGGTATTATTGACTTAATACATACTGATGTATGCGGTCCCTTCAGTACCGCGACTCGAAATGGATATCGATATTATTTGACGTTTATTGATGACCATTCGTGATACGGGTTTATCTTCCTATTACGTCATAAGTCTGAAACCTTTGAAAAGTTCAAAGAGTTCAAGGTTTTGGTTGAGAACCAAACCAATAGGAAGATTAAACGAATTCGATCTGATCGAGGTGGGGAGTACCTATCAGATGAATTTAAGGAATACCTTAAAGAGAATGGAATTATTTCCAATCTCACTCCTCCTGGAACTCCCCAACTTAATGGTGTTGCTGAAAGACGCAACAGAACCATCATGGATATGGTTCGTTCAATGATGAGTAAAGCACATTTACCACTTAGTTTCTGGGGATATGCAGTAGAGACTGCAATATATATCCTAAATAAGATTCCTAGCAAATCTGTACCTAAGACTCCTCATGAGCTATGGTATGGAACCAAACCTAGTGTTAATCACTTGAGGGTTTTGGGTTGCTTGGTCCATGCAAAGAATGTGGATGCAAGTAAGCTAGAATCTCGCTCTCGTGAGTGCTACTTCATTGGGTATGTTAAAGATGGTATTGGATACCAACTTTATGACCCTGAGACCCAAAAGGTTTTTGTCTCTAGAGATGTGAAATTTCTGGAGGATGATTTCCTTAAAGGTCAAGACAAAAGTGAAGTAGAGGAACTCATTGAGTCCCCTGAGGACTCTGAGCTTCCTGAACCAGAAACTGAAGAAGTAAATAAAGATGAAACACCCATACCTTTCGAAAGAGTTCGAAGGTGGTTGCACCACCTGAAAGGTATGGATTCCATGTGTCAAGTGAAACTGACAATGATCCTACTTCATTTGATGAAGCACTCGCGGATCATGACATGGATAGATGGATGCTAGCAATGAAGTCAGAAATTGACTCCATGCATAAGAATGGTGTATGGACCCTAGAGGATCCACCTAAAGGGGTAAAACCCATTGGGTGCAAATGAATCTTCAAGAGAAAGAGGGGACCTGATGGGAAAGTAGAGACTTTCAAGGCACGGCTCGTAGCCAAGGGCTACACACAGAGAGAAGGCATCGACTACGATGAGACGTTCTCTCCTGTGGCTATGCTTAAATCCATCAGGGCATTACTAGCTATAGCTGCATATCTTGACTACGACATCTGGCAGATGGACGTCAAGACGGCTTTCCTCAATGGATACCTCGAGGAGGATATCTACATGGAGCAGCCCAAGGGCTTCATGACTGAGGATGGCAAAGTATGCAAGCTGAAGAAATCCATCTATGGGCTCAAGCAAGCTTCTCGTAGCTGGAACAACAGATTTGACGAAACCATAAAGAGTTATGATTTTGTGCAAAATCCTGATGAACCTTGTGTGTACAAGAAGCTTAGTGGGAGCGCCATTGTGTTCATCGTGCTTTATGTAGATGACATCCTTATCATTGGGAATGATACAGGGATGATGACCAGTGTGAAGATTTGGTTGTCCCATACCTTTGAGATGAAAGATCTTGGAGAAGCCTCTTACATCTTGGGTCTGAAGCTGTTCAGAAACCGAGAGAAGAGGATATTGGGATTGTCACAGCAAGGATACATTAAGAAGATTCTTGAACGATTCCGTATGGATAGTTCCAAGAAAGGATTCTTACCCTTGAGACATGGTATCCACCTGTCTAAACGAATGGCTCCTCAAACTATTGAGGAAAAGAAGGCCATGGCTGGATGTCCTTATGCATCAGCCGTAGGAAGCTTAATGTATGCCATGATGTGTACTAGGCCAGATATCTGCCATGCAGTGGGAGTGGTAAGTCGTTACCAATCCTGCTATAGAGAACAACACTGGAATGCAGTAAAGAACATATTCAAATATCTAAGACAGACGCAAGATTACATCTTGGTCTATGGAGATGGTGATCTCCAAGTCTTGGGATATACAGATTCTGACTTCCAATCGGATATTGATGATCGAAAGTCGACATCAGGGTTTGTGTTCCTGTTGAACGGTGGTGCTGTGAGCTGGAGAAGCAAGAAGCAGGACACTACAGCAGATTCAACAACAGAAGCCGAATACATTGCCGCATCGGATGCTGCAAAGGAGGCGGTGTGGTTGCGCAAGTTTGTCCAGGAGCTTGGCGTAGTTTCCTCTGATACTCCCATCCCGCTACTCTGTGATAACACAGGAGCCATTGCCCAGGCGAAGGAACCCAGATGGCATCAAAAGAGCAAGCACGTAGAAAGGAAATACCACATCATTCGGGAGATTCAAAAGCGTGGTGAAATCATCATCACCAAGGTGGCCTCTACCGACAACGTTGCTGATCCTCTTACCAAACCTCTGACACAGAAGGTTTTTGACCAGCATGTAATGAGTATGGGTTTAAGGCTTGTTCCTGAATGGTTCTGAGGGCTAGTGGGAGATTGTTAGCATTGTGAGCCCGAGGCGAACCATTCCTACAATAAATGTTATTGTAATAAATTATTTATCAATAAAAGTTATTGATTTTGTTTCACTCCCTTTCTGATATTGAATGATTGAATGCACTATAAGGTCCCTCTGTACAATAAGGGTTATGTACCATGGCCAACTTGATAATCATACAGCTGTAGATTCATTAAGTGAATCATAGAGGCTGATTCTTGGATGAATATCTAAGGAGTTAGATAGAGGACTCATCAAGCATCATCAATGATTGACAAGTAGTGATCTCCAGTCTGAGTGGGAGATGGCAATCCCATCTCATTAGACTGATATCTGATCGACCTCTTGATGCAGGTCCTCTGCATAGGAATATTGATTCGGATGTATCAGATTAGTTGAGTCAATGAGTTGACTTAACGAGATCGAGATAACCAAAGACCTATGATGAATACTGTCACATCACAGGCAAACATCCTCTAACCAGAGACAGATATATTACTATATGTCTGAGCATGTACATTTGGCAGACCAATAGGTTGATGACCTAATCAAGGTCTATACACCGGCGAGCTGGTGTGCATGTAAGGGCATATGAGTAATATGATCTCTCAAAGGGATCATACAGGTTCACTTGTGAACCGGGAGACATGAGCTCACTCATGAGGTATTGGGATTGACCAAATTCCATGCATGGTCATCATGCTTTAGAAGCATGATATGAATTTGAAGGTAAGATATATGCTTTGTGAAAGCATATGATCTGTACCATATCCCAAGGACCAAGATTGAGAAACTTAATGATCAGACTATGAAGATGACAGTGTAAAAGTGATCTTTATCTTCATGATGATCATGAGTCTTCCAGTATGCAGGATGTGCAGGTATTGGGAATACCTGAAGGGTGATTTGATCATAAACGATTGTATAACCATGACGCTTCCATTCCGAGGGAGTGATGAAACAGGTCTGGATTTTAGTGACTCCTCTCATTAGAGAAGTGACCTAATCTTAGTCCATGTACTGGACATTGATTTGAATGAGATTCAGATGCAAATGAAAAGATTAGGTTTACGGTCTTGATTTAATCAAGCATCTATGAGAGGTCCATGGGATCTGGATTTGAGATGTGATCTCAATATCCAAGTCACTATACATGGAACAATACAATCGCCCTATCCTTATCTCCAAGTATCTGAGGAGAAATAGCATTGTTCTTAAATGGTTAAGAGCAATTCTATAAGATCTAAGCAAAGAGAAATTGATAATTAAATGTGATTTAATTATCATGATGTATGAGAAATTATCCAATATAATTAAATGTGATTTAATTATTATGGATAAGAATAATGTGGATAGTAATATCCAATTATTCCTAATATATTATAAATGTGATTTATAATGTATTAGAGAGAGGTAAATATAATTTATAATAGTAGATTAATTATTAATGTGTATTGGATACACATTGTTTAATTAATTGAAAATGTAAATTACATTTTGTTTGGGTTGTGAATTTGATTCACAATAATTCAATGTCAAGATTGCAATATTCCCAAAATTAATTGAGAATTATTTTGGAGAATTAAAATACCAACAAATTGTTGTTGGAAATTGAGTAGAGAGAAAATCAAGGAGATTGCCCCTCCCTTTTGGAAAGGAGGGGGCGACACCAATTCCTTGAGGGAATTGGTGGCCGTCCTCCCCTTCCAAAGAGGAAGGTGTATCTCCTTTATTTTCTCTCTCTCTATTTGTGTGATTTAATTTGGTATTATATTTATTTGATTTATCAAATATATTTAATCAAAATTAAATCACAAGTTGTTGGCTTTTACCAACAACAATCTTGACCATTGGATTGTCATAAATCAATCTCATCCATTGATTTTATATGACACATGGATTGAGATCCATGGATCCCAAAACCCTATAAATAGAGAGGCATACTTGGCTCTCTCTTTACATGCTATTGTAGCACTCTTCTCTCTCTCTCTTTCTCCATACTCGACAGCCCTCTCTCCCCCTTCCTCTTGGTGGCCGTCCACCTTGGTGGAGAGAATCGTCGTCGCCCTCGCATTCGCGCTGCCGCTTCGACGCTCTGCGGTTCTCCGTCTACTTCTAGTGCTTCGCCCACGAAGGAGACGTTCGATCTTCAGCGACGAGATCAGGAGCAACCGTGCTTGGATCAACTTCTTGGATTGCGAGGACTACGCGGTTCATCCCCGCGCTCGCAAGCGATTTCTCCGACGATCGGACTTGAGACAGGAGGTCTCTTCTCTTAGAGACTCGATCAACCACGCTTCAAGAGGTATTGCATTATACTTGTTGTGGTTATAGATGAAACGATCCGAGAATGGTTCTTGGATCATGTGGTTTCATCGAATAAAATTTTTAAATTCTGCTGCACTGAACAACTAGTACGACTAGTCGTTCTTCGTCGTATCCGATACGACGCTCACGCTTCCGTGATGCGCTTGAGGATCTCTCCATATCCTTCACTGAAATTACAAAGAGACTGACTTCTCCAGTATGACAACCCAATGATTCCCCAATCTAGTAACTCCTTCCTCAAGGAGCGGAGTATTCCCTTCTAAGTTCAAGTGATAACCATCTCAAGAGGAGGAATGAAGGGAAGAATGGACAGTAGCCAGTGTAGCTACCAATTCTAGGATGCAAGACCAGTGTAGTCAGATCATCCAGTTGCGGGCTCACATAATTTGACTTTGAAGCTCAAGCTTGCTTTTTTGGCTATACAAATATGTACACTCCGGCCGACATTTTATTTTCTATCAGTCATGTCCACTTTTTTGGAGTATTTGCTTGTTTTGTTTTTTTTTTGAAATACTATCTACAGAGCATTTACATAAGGAGTCTTTTCCTCTTGAGCCAGTAGACTGTCCCTCTTTTGAAGCAGTATTGCAACAGTCTCTTTGTCATTTCAGTTGGGGAGAGCCACCATCACTTACACCGTACAAGTCAGCTTCATAGTCATAAGGGTTTGTGTATGATGTAGGCTTCTACAATAAAGTCACAGTCTGTTTCATACAGTTCTTGACCTTTGTTATACTAGACTTTTGGTTCATTTTACATATCCAATGTTACTTTGTTGCTGCTCGAGCATAACATGATCTTCCCAGACCGATAGTCACCCACGACCTTTGTAGTTTGTAGGAAAGGTCGACCAAGAATAATTGGGGTATGGAGTAATGGTGCATGTGAGTCCATATCAAGGACCATAAAACAACTAGAAACTACATGTCCAACACTATTATGACAATATCCTCCAACAAACCTCAGGGTAGCTTCATTGATCGATTAGCAAACTGAAGGATCATGCATGCCATCTTGAGCGATCCCAGCCCAAATTCTGTGAGCAATGAGGCTGGTGTGAGGTTGATTGAAGAGCCGCTATAAATAAGGGTTCGCTCAATGATCTGGTCAAAAATCTCGCATCTAATCAAGGGTGCTCCTTTGTCTGCCTTCTTTTCTAGGAGATTGTTCATTGCTGTCATTGTAGCCATGGTGAGGACATGCTTTTCAACAAGCTGGCATCTGTTATTGTGATTTGACTGATGCATATTTATACACACTTCATTCGAGACCTTCTTCACAGGGGGCATATATTACATGGCTTTCATAAAAGGTAATTCCATAGTCAAGTTTTTAAGATCCTCCACAACACCTGGATTAGAGGATGCATTTTTTCGTTTTGCAATTTTTTTTACAAAGCTGAAATAAAAAGTACTATTCTTATTTACATCAGAATCAATGGGAACAACAACTTGTACAATCGGGAAGCAAGAAGGTCTACAATTTGGAACTATGGTGGACATTAAAAATTACGGTCTCAGCTCTGTTGGATGGTGTTGGATCTGTTGTTGTAGCAGATCTGTTGTCATAGCTTGCTCCTCCATGGCTGGCGTGACTTCACATTGGTAGCAAACATCTTTTTTGTCTTTTTTATTTTTCTGATTTTTTGTGCTTTTTGCTGGTTGTGGTGGCTGGTATCTAGCGTGGATCCTCCTTCCTCTTCTTCCTCACCTGAATCTGTAGTTGGTACGACTGATGCGCAAGATGAGGATTCACCAGATGAAGCTTTATTCTTCCCTGTGATAGTGGCAGACAGAGGCAAGGTCCTAACGCTCCTAAGAGTAAAACATAATAGAAAAAATCACAATCATCTGACTCTACAAGAACATATGGGACTTCGCATTCTACCTGCTCTTTTCACTTAAAATTATTGGGGTTGGCTTTGACCTAGGATGGTATTGGAATTTTCGTGTCCTTTAGGTTGTTCAGCTTCCGAGTCATCCTTCCTAAGCCTTTGACCAACTAGGTCAAGCAATGGAGGTCTCAATCCTTAGATACAATTCAACAATGGAATTATTCTTGAACTCTTATACTTTGAGGGCAATTGTACTGTTCCACGTATAATGACTTGGACATTGAGATTACATCTCAAATCCAGATCTTGCAGACGTCTCATAGATGCTTGATTGAATCTAGACCGCAAATCTAATCTTCTCATTGCATATGAATCACATTCAGATCAATGTCCAACATTTGGACCAAGATCAGATCACTTCTCTACTAAGAGGAGTCACTAAAATCCAGACCTATTTCATCACTCTCTCGGAATGGAAGCGTCATGGTTATACAATCATTTATGATCACATCACCCTCAGATATTCCTAATACCTATACATCCTGCATACTGGAAGACCCATAGAATAAACCTGAAGTTTTAGATCTCTTTAGGTTGTCTCCTTCATGGTTTTATCATTAAGTTTTTCATTTGATTATCGGGAGTTGGTATCGATCATATACTTTCCAAACGTATATATCATATCCAGGTGTTGATCATATAGTTTTCAAAAGCATAGTAACACATCTGTCTTCAGTCAGAGGATGTGTGCCTATATCGCGACAGCATATGACATAGGTCTTTGGTTATCTCGATCTCTTTAAGTCAACTCCTTGACCTAACTTATCTAACACCTCCGAATCTCTATTCCTATGCAGATGACCTGCATCAAGAGGTTAGTTAGATATCAACCTTCAGAGAAAGGATTGTCATCTTCTTTTCAAGCTAGAGATCATCTCTTAATGATCATTTGATTGTGCTTGATGAGTCCTCAATCTAACTCTTTAGATATTCATCCAACCACTAGCCTCTATGACTCAATAATTGAATCAACAACTGTATAATCATCTAGATGGCCATGGTACATAACCCTAATTGTACTAAGGGACCTATTATGCAAATTAGTTATTCTTCATTTCAGATTAGGGAATGATATTTGCAATAACATTTATTGCATAATGGCTCGTCGTGGGCTTGCATGTCCAACAATCCACCCTCTAACTATGGAAGGTGGATTCCTTATTCCAAAATTTGAGATCTCATATCTCACCAAATCATCCACATGTGCAAGAACTTTTATTGCGAAATTATCCACTAAGATAATTCTAAATTATTTTGTGATAATTGCTACCATACCATTGACAATTTATGAATCATATTCATACATACGATATAAAATATAAATTGAATTCACCATTAATTGTTCACTGTGAATCAATTCACATCAACATTTAATTTGTAAATATGATTTACAATTAACTCTCTCCAACATATTATAAATCACATTTATAATATATATGATTATTATAGATAGTGATATCCACATTATCGTATTCTTGATAATTAAACTGTATTTAATTATCTTAGATGACTATTCTCGTGAGCTCAAATAATATGAATCATATCCTTATTATTCATAATAATTAAATCATATTTAATTATCAATTTTCTACAATTCTCAAATTTATAATCAGAAATAGAATTATTTTTGAACTCCTTCAAGAATAATGTGCTTTCTCTACATATACTTGGAGATAAGGACATGACGATTGTACATTCCACATATAGTGACTTGGATATTGAGATCATATCTCAAATCCAGATTTTGGGAACCTCTCAAAGATGTTTGATTAAATCTAAGATGTAAATCTAATGTTCTCATTACATGTGAATCATATTTAGAACAATCTCCAAAAGTTGGATTGAGATCATATTACTTCTCTATTGAGAAGAGTCACTAAAATCCAAACCTATTTGTCACTCCCTCCGAATGAAAGTGTCATGGTTATACAACCATTTATGATCACATCACCCTCGAGTATTCCTAATACCAGTACATCCTACATACTGAAAGACCTAGAATAAACTCGAAGTTTTATATCACATTTGAACTGTCTCCATCAATGTTTTATCATTAAGTTTCTCATTTTATCATTAGGAGTCGGTATCGATCATACACTTTCCAAAAGCAAATATCATACCTGCAAATTCTGGTCATGCTTCTAAAGCAAGACGATTGTACACAGAACTTGATTGGTCCTAATACCTCATGAGTGATATCTTGTCTTCCAGTTCAATAATTAACCTGTATGATCTCTTTGAGAGATCATATTACTTATATGCCCTCATATGCACACCAGCTCACTGGTGTATAGACCTTGATTAGTTCATCAACCTAATGGTCTTCCTAATGTACATACTCAGACATATAGTAATACATCTATCTTTGGTCAGAGGATGCATGTCTATATCGTGATAGCATGCGACATAGATCTTGGTTATCTCGACCTCTCTAAGTCAACTCTTTGACCCAACTTTCTGATACATCCAAATCTCTATCCCTATGCATAGGACCTACATAAAGAGCTCAGTCAAATATCAACCTTTAGAGAAGTATTTCCATCTCCTTCTCAGGTTGGAGATCCTCTCTTAACAATCATTTGACGATGCTTGATGAGTCCTCAATCTAACTCTTTAGATATCATCTAAGCACTAGCCTCTATGATTCAACCATTGAATCAACAACTGTTTCAATATTAAGATGTCCATGGTACATAACCCTAATTATACTAAGGGACCTATTATGCAAATAAGTTATTCTTCATTTCAGATTAAGGAGTGAATTGCAATAACATTTATTGCATAATGGCTCACTATGTGCTCACATGTCCAACATCTTCAACAAATTAATTCAATTAAAATCAATCACATGTAGAAAAATTAGGAAGGAGGAGAGCCTCCTTCCTCATAGGGAGTGGACGGCCACCATGGAGGCTTCTCCATGGCCGTCCAGTTCTATTAGGAGTGGAGAGGCTAGTTCTCCTTTCCTAATTGATGAGATCTCCATCAAATCTCCCACAAGAAGCAATAATTTTATTGCTTCAATTTTCACCAAAATAATTCAAATTATTTTGTGATAATTTCAATCATGCCATTGATAATTATGAATAATATTCAACCACCCAATAGTAAAGGTAAATCACATTTACATTTAATTGTATAATGAGAAATCAATTTACACTCAATTGTTTAATACGAATCCAATTCATATTAACGTATAAATTATAAATCCTATTTACAATTTAATCACTATATGGTATTATGATACATAAATATTTATGATTATTGTGGATAATACTATCCACATTAATATTATCTATGATAATTAAATCTAATTTAATTTTATTAGATGCCTCTCTAAATATGTCGAAATAATGTAAATCATATCCATATTTTTAATGATAATCAAATCTTTTTTAATCATTAATATTCTAATGCTTAGATATTGTTAGTAATAGAATTATTCTTGAACTCTTTAAGAACAATGTGCCTTCTCTACGAATACTTGGAGATAAAGACATGTCTTATTATTAAATCTGGTCTTATTGATTGTATATTCCATGTAATCTCTTAAGCACAAACAATTTTCAAATTGAAATATATATAAATAAAATTATCAAATCAAAATAACTTGAACATCACAAGTTTAAACTTTTAATTTTCATATGCTCCCCCAACTAAAAGAATCGTAAAACTTTTATTTTAATTCTTTTAGAGATGTAAGGTGAGTAATGGTTATAAATGTTGGACTTGTAAGTCCTTGGGGACCCATTTTTCCCATGTCTATCTGAAATGAATGTTTGTGAATGTACTTAAATTAAGGTTCCTTGTACAATTAGGATTATGTACCATATCTATATTGAATACCATGAAGTTGGGATTATACAAATAACATGAACATGTCATATTAAATAATGATCTCCAGTTTGAGAAAGAGATAATAATCTTTCTCTAAAGATTGATTTTGCCCGACTTCTTCCTGCATGTCCTTTGCATAGGAATAGAGATTTGTAGGTGTCAGAATAATCACGTCAAATAGTTGACCAGATGTGGTTGAGACAAATAAGACCTGAATCGTAATGATCATGATCAATTAAACATCATTTGACAAGATATAACTATACATTTATAAGCATGAGTGTGCACATTAGACAAACCATTAGGTTGAAGACCTAACCAAGGTCTATATACCAGCGAATTGGTGCACATATGAAGGCATATGAGAAGTATGATATCCCAAAAGAATCATACATGTTCATACTTGATGAACCGAGAGATATAGCTCATTCATGAGATAATTTAGGGTCATAAAGAATTCCATGCATGATGATCATATTTATGAAATATGAAAAGGGTTCAAGATATTAATACGTGCTTTTGAAAAGTATATGATTAATATTTTTGTTTAATTATCAAATGATAAATCTATTGATATCTTCCAAAGAAGACACTCAAACTAGGGTTTGAACTTTGGATATGTCAAAGTCTTCTAGTATAAAGGATGGATATGTATTGTGAATACTCAAGATTAAATCTATCTTAATAGATCATCTAGCATGACACTTCTATTCTGAGGGAATGATGAAACCATTTGGATTTTAGTGGCTCCATTTCTTAGTTTAATGATATGAGAATGAATTGGATTTGGTCTAATTTCATTTAATTCCAACATCCAATTTCAAGGTCCAAATGTTAGAAATAGAAATGGAAATGGTGATGAACTCATCTCATGAGTTCATTTCTAAGATCCAATTTGACACTGATTAGAAATGGTCATGGAAGGTAGGTTTAGATACCTGATACATTCTCCATCTCACATAGAGTGTAATTTGTTTCATTCAGTTCATTTCCAGTGTGAATCATTTCCGCTCGATCACAACATTTGTTAGTGACACATTTCACCAAAAGTGGTAAAAATCCTGAAATATCCAACTTTCAAGTCACTATATGTAGATAGTATGTTCTTCCCGACATTATCTCCAAGTAATTTCATTTGTATCTCACAAGTCCTAATTAGATTAAGACTCATACTATGTGATGTTAAAATTGAGCTAATAATTGCTATTATCGTAATCAAATTTAGATAAGGGTCTTTTTTGTGAATATGATTCACAGATGTTATTAAAGAATTAATATGAATAATGATTCATAATAATTAATATTTATATGAATTTTCATATAATTATTCAAGACACCAATGTGAATATGATTCACATTGGAATTTAAATATAACTTGGATTTACATTTTTCTTTGGATTTATGAATAAGATTCACAAGTTATGAGGGTTATCTCATGAATTACCAATTATGATAATTAGATTATCATGAATGTAATGAATCAACAACATAAACAACAAACAACTTCAAGAACAACTTATTGCTTTATTTTATAAGGTAATTAAAAGAGACAATTGCTATCCTCTTTCTCGAGGGACAAGATTTAATCCTTTCCATTGATATACTATATAAGGGTGTGTGTGTGTGTGTGTATAGAGAGAGAGAGGATGTCTACTGAAGAGTAGGACTCTTCATAGCCGTTCCCTCATGCTATATAAGAGAGGGAATAACCTCTCCCCAAGAGAATGCTTTATTTCTCAAAAGTTCTCTTGCCTTGAGAGTTGAAGAAGGTAAGAGTCTTAAGAGTTTGGAACTTTCATACACGTCTACTCTCTTCTCCAAGAAGACCCTACATGTCCACCATCAAGCCTCCATTGTCTCTTTGTTGGTGTGGCCTTGTGGAAGAGAAGATTTATCTTCTTTTCTGTGCTTCTTGTGCGCGAAGGAGGGATCCATTTCATGTGACAAAATCGAGAGCTTGAAGTCATATTGATCTCATACTTGCTTATACACTTTCAACAAGTCGTCATCGATGTTCATGGGAAGCAACATGACTCATCATCATACGCATGAGAGAAGCGATTGCATATCGAACTAGTTTATGGAGGCTTCTTTGTGTAGATACTCATGCTTCAAGAGGTATCCCTAATGTATTCTCTATATTCATTAGAATACGAGAAATTGTATTACGATATCATTTCCCTATTCTTGTGGTTTTGCAAAGCATAAAGTTGTTGCATTGATTTCCCATGTTCAAGCAATGGACATTCATTACTTTTGCAAATATTTTGCTATTTTCCATGTTTTGTGATGCAAAGTTTTAAAATTCCTTCAATTGGTTCCGAGACATGTTTAAAGGATTTGAATTTCATCCAAGTTTGATGAACAATCAACCATATTATCCTGATCATCAGGTACATTATCTTGTGATTGTTTTGATTATTCAAATGATTCGTCGATATATGATGTTGTTGATGTTATCCACTATCTAGAACATGTATTTTGGAATATATACGGTGTCTAGAAGGTCTAGACTGATGCACAAATACACACTAATAGTTGGTGGCATTCAAGAGAAGATTTAGATGTCGAAAATGATCACAAATTGTAATTTTGATCAAAGATTGTATATAGAAAAAAATATTTTTGCTAGAGTTTTATGAGTTTTATAACATAATAAAATACCAATTGATTAGTTATAAATCAAGTACCCAATCATAGTGAAAACGTTTCGTGAGATTTTGACCGTGCGGTCTCGAGAAATTGGATTTCTTCATAGACGGAGTTGGAAGAGGATAGATTGTTTTAATGATTTGTTTTCTTTTATTTCATGACTCAAAATAGATGAAAATATATATGATATATTACAACATGAGTTGGACCTAACATTTTGGAAATATTTGAGGTCAAAATGAAATTGAATTCAAGTTATATAATGCTTTCTAGTTTGAAGCATTATAGTCACAACTTGCAAATCTAGAATCTAAAATCATTATTTATTTTTTTTGATATATGCAATAAATTTAAAATTCTATTTGTTTCATATTTCTGTTATAGATCTAACTTGGTTGTTTGAAAATCAATTAGAAATTGTGAAATCGATTGGATCGATTTCATCAATTGTCTAGTTGTTGCATTAAAATTATTAGAAATTAAATTTTCCTAAAATCCCAATAAGAGATCAATGTATAGTATAATACATAATCGAAAGATCAGTAAACTCTCTTGTTACAATATGTACCAATTGTGTTGTCTAGAATTGAAATGGTGAAGGTGACTAGGCCTAGATATGTTGATGGGTTACTTAGTGCACGCCCTCTAACACTTGGCTGTGAAAGCGCTCCATGACCTGGCTAGATCTGTTTCAAGGAAGGGTAGCATGAGAAGTCATTATGTACTTTAATAACTAAAAATAGAATAATAAATTTTATTGAGTGAGGGTGTACATTGTATGATAACATCAATTGCATATAAAATTGAATTGCTTGTATTGCCTGATTGTGATTGTTTTAATTGGATTAATGCTAAGATAATAATAATAATAATCGAATATCATTTCTTGATCACTTATTTGATTAATCATGAGAATATGATTAGAACTGATTAATCATTGATTTAAACAAAGTATGAACATGTCATATGATGTCATCCATGGTCTTCCATCAATGTGAAGAACTCTGTCACCATGGGTTGTATTTTTGGAGACGCTCTTGCGTAGTCATGACTCCCGAATTCAAATTCACGTGGATCAGATTCTTCGTTTCTCGAGAGAGATGATCCATATGCATAGTGACCCCAATATTATTTCTCATATTATTGAGAAAATATTGTATTGCATATAGTGTAATATTTAAAATTTCCCATTGATGGTTGGTTTAATTGAGAACATGCTAACTCCATATATGTGGGGGTGTGGGTATTGAAGACCAACCTAAGAATGCAAGTTATACTTGCAATGTGGGAAGAATTTCCGCTTCTTTTCACTGTAGTTGCATTTTCTCATACTATTTTGGTGCAATGAGAGTGGAAAGAAGACTTTCGTAGTGAGGTCGTTGGATTAGCCAGTCTCATGTTTGAAAGCTTACAAGGGAAAGACTTTCAAAGTATGAAAAATACGAGAACTTCTTGATTTAAAAAATTTAAATGTTTAGTATCCTTAATTGTGCTTATTTATTAAGTAAATTCTTTTAATTTCAGATGAAGTCTCTCAACCCATTGAAAAGCTGCTTGAGGATAATCAGTTGACCAGTCCAAATTATTCTGATTGGATTTGTGATTTGGAACTCGTACTTGAGACAAAGCGCATAATGTATGTGCTCTCATCCATGAAGTATGGGAATCCTTAGATATAGGATTCCAAAGACTTTAACAAGAAGTGAGATGAGGATCATTCGATCGCTTATTGCTACATTCTTGAATCATTGTCTAATGTGCTTTAGAAACAACTTATAGACATTGCATCCGCTTTGTGTACATCCTCCTAAATCTGAAGGAGATGTATGGGGATGTGAACCACACTCTTTCTACATTACGGTTTACTAAGGACATTATGAAGAAAGAATATCCATCTTAAAGGGAAGCGCGGTAGGGAATGTGGATTTCGAAAGGGTCCGATCTAAGAGAGAAATAAATATCAAACAGTTGATCAATCCTCTAATGCTTTGGCAAATTTGACATCCATGGAGATGGATTTCTACCATCACTACTATAAGATAGGATTCTAGAAGAATAACCATACATAATACCTAAATCCCTTGGGAAGGACAAAGGTATAACTCTAACAAATAAGAAATCTACATTCATCATTAAAACAAACTTATTTGTAGTATAAGAAGGAAGTTGGGTTGTTGACTCTGGGTGCTTCTGTTATCTTATGCCATCAGTTACATATTCTTCAATACACTAGAAAAATGATGAAGGGGAGATAGTAATCGTGATGAAATTTGATGCAACTATTGCAACTATCACCTTTGGAATTTGTAGACTATCATTATCAAGTTGGAGAGTCTAAGATATTAGAGATTGTCTCCATGTACAAGATGTTAGGAGAATATTACTATATGTATCTAAGCTAGTTAGACATGGATATACTTTCCTATCTTGTAATAAACTCATCATAAATTATTATGGTAATTTTATAACAAATGGTTCTCTAACAACATGTAGACTCTATGAATTGAACATGCATGAATCTGCATGAATGTCAATACATCTATTAATAAAAATCCCTAAATATTCAAGAGAGGATGAAGACCATTTAACTATGATCTGGCATCAAAGACTTGGACATGTGTCTATGATAGGATTAATAGACTGGTAAATCATGAAACTTTGGATTTCTTATAAGTCTGTAATATACCAACTTGCAAACATTGTATTCGTGGGAAACTGTCCAAGGGAACCTTCTCTAGGAAAGGTTATAGATGCGAAGATATACTTGACCTAATACATACTGATGTATGCGATCCCTTTCATATTGTGACTCGGAATGGACATCAATATTATGTGACCTTTATTGATGATCATGCTTGGTTTGGTTTTGTCTTCTTATTACATGATGAATCTCTGATTTATCATCACATATTTCATTTATTATCCTCCTATCTTAGACAAATCAATTAAATTCATCTTTAATTAGCCTTAATAACAACTATCCCAGTGTTAATAATTAACCCTAATTATTGTACATAATTAGCATTTTTTATTTTCTTTATTTCCATTATTTCCTTCTTATAAAAATCCCATAAAATTAGATAATTGTTGTATATATTTATTTTGTTTTTTTAAATTAAAATTACAAAAAACCACAAATGAAATAAAAAGAGGTGTTTTTATTCATTAAAAAATGCTTGTAAAAATTCTAGTTTGTACATATGTCTTATTTTGGTTTTGTGGTCAACATAAAACTTGTGAATCACATTGAGATCTACACCTTTTATGTTTGAATTTTTTTCTAATTCAACATGTAAGTATTTTATTTTAACTTTTTTTTAATTTCTTTCCATTTTTATCATTGGGCCACGTGGAGCTTTCTGGAGCGGCCACACGGCCTGGTCCTTCTTTTGCCATACGCCCCATCCCCAACCCTCTAATATTATCCCAAATCAGATCAGGGCTTTCCGCCTTCCACCTTGCTCTCCATCGTAGGATTAGATCATCTGATCTTGTCCATACCGCTCGTGCTCGCCTCTATCTGGGCTGTTAGATCGCAAGATCCAGCGGTTATCCCCTCATATTCTACCTTGGTAACTATTCACTACCTCACTGTCCACCTTCCTTCTCCCATTTTACCTAACCGTTTCACAATGCCTCGGCCACCACTTCCACCTCCCCCACATAGACCTAATCACCACATTCTCGTCATGCCCTTAACTCCTCCCAACACATCCTCTAGAGTAGTTGGCAGCCGTTATAAGCATCGCCTCCAACTCTTTTATAATGACCGACCACATCCATAAATACTCCATCTCCACCGCCCATTCTCCTCGTCTGCCATTCTAAGTATGAAACCCTATCCATCCTCTTCCCTCCTGTGATAGAGGAGGGTCGAGTCGACACAAAAAATGGGCAATTTTGCAGGTGTAGACCTGTGGTCTTCTCTGACCACATCACAATGCCCCGGCTGCCGTTGAGTAGAGCGGTGAATCGAACTCTTCCCCGAGATCAAACCAAGCTTCTCCATCCGCCGACGATCCCTTGCAGATTCCAATTAAACCTTCTTCACTTTTTTTGTTTCTCCCTTTTAACTCAACGCACACGATCCTATTCAACATAGATTGATTGCACAATCAGCTCCACCCGAGTATGCCGACCTTCACCAAACATTTCAGCGGCCTTCTTCCTCCCTCCACACCTCAATCAGCTTTGCCCCCTTTCCTCTACCACCATGGTGGAGGAATCGATCATGCCTCCACCTTCTTCGCCCACTAGGCTTCTACCTCACTCAACCCTCACACACACACACATACACACACACACACTACTCTAGCTATTTCTAGCAACTTGTGGGTCCTTGTTCTTTCAATGGTTGGATGTTTCAATCGGGCTCCATTCTAGAGCAACTACTCCGATGAAGCACCATCGCCTCACCGCATCGAGCCGTTCCACTGACCATCCAAGCTACTGCGACCTTCGTCAATGCTCTGTGAAGGTGTCTGCACCGTGCACGATGATGGAGGTATGGAGGCTTCGTTGGAGAGCAGCCAAGTCCACCCCATAGATGTTGTGCGGTCGAGGAGTGGACATACATGCACCATCCAATCTCTTCGATCGGACGACTTAGATGACACCTCAACCACACAACAGAACCAAAATGCTCGATGGAGTCAAGCCCTAGGCCGAAGCTACTCGGTCTACCTACATGGCCTGAGCCTACTTGCAATGAGCCTAACATTGCTAGAACCTCATAGCATGTGCAGAGCACGTGCGAGCAAAGGAAAATTGTAGTTCACCCCACCATCTTCTCTAAATCACAAACACGTCCTCCCTAGGCACACGTGCCTCACGTGCCACGCTTAGGGAAATTGCATTAGGACCACGTCGACTTTAGGAAATTATAAAAAAAAACCCCTTTCGGGACTTATTTTTGATGTTTTCATATTTATTTCGCATGTTTTCTTTATGTTTTTGCCCATGTACTATTTTGTTAATATCTTGAGAATGTGATCTCCTATTTTATTGATTTCAGTTTTTATTGTGATGCATATTTAATTATCTATCTCATGGATATATTTATTTACGGATTTGACATGTAAGATCACATGATGAATTATAAATTTTTAATGTGTCATATGTTCGATGTTAAATGCCATTGAATGGGTCATTGATTTATTTTGATGCACAATTTGTAAAGGAAATTAATATAACTTCTTGCTCTTGTTATTGTCACTTAGGGGAATCTTTGTACATGTAAATAACTATTGCATTGCATATCATATTGTTGCATTTTTAACTTGCATGAAAGTCAAATAAAAAATTGCATTGATTTCATGCACTGCATCATTTTGTTCATTATTGTACGCATAAATTTTCTGTTGACCTAAGTTAAGAAATAATCACTTAAGTTGTTCATTAATTTCTGATTAATCCTCGTAAAGGCTCGTGTCCCTATGTTTGATCTGGGTAGACTTGCCAAGTAAAATATTCTCCACCTATTCAAAGGGTGGTATATTGATGTTCCATTTTCACCTCCTATGCTACGATAAAATGAAATTCTTAAAGAGGCAAAAATGCGGTTTATTTTTACATTACAAATATGAAACCTTTGAAAAGTTTAAAGCATTCATGGCTTTGGTTGTGAACCAAACTAGAAAAAAGATAAAACAAATTCAATCTGACCAAGGTGGTGAATACCTCTCAAATGAATTCAAAGAATACCTTAAAGACGTAGGTACTTATTTCCTATCTCAGTCCTTCAAGTACATCTCAATTCAATGGAGTTGCATAGAGACTCAACTAAATCATGTTGGACATGGTGAGATCTATGACGAGTAAAACAAACTTACCTCTTAGTTTCTGGACATGTAATAGATATTGCAGCTTTTATCCCATACAAAACTCCATCTAAATTTGTACCTAAAACCCCTCATGAGCTTTGGTATGGTACCAAGCCGAGTGTACAACACTTAATTATTTGGGGGTGTTTGGTCAGGGCTAAAAACGTGGATGCGAGAAAGTTGAAATCTCGTATTGAAAAATGCTTCTTCATTGGATACGTAAAGAATGCTATTTGATACCAGTTTTATGATCATGAGACTCGAAAGGTATTCATTTCTAAAGATGTAAAATTTATGGAAGATGAATTCCTTAAAGGTCAAGCAAGTTTTGAAGTTAAGGAACCGATTGAGTCTAGTAAGTCTGATGAAGTACATACTCTAGAAGCTAAAGAGATAATTGAAAATGACATGGCCGTACTTCTTAGAATGAGTTCTAGGATTGTAAGACAACCTAAAACATACATATTATTATCAAAAGAGTCTGATGATGAATCGACCTCATGTAATGAAGCATTGCGTGATCATGACATGGGTATTGGATGCTAACAATGGAGTCTAAGATAGACTCCATGCACAAGAATGATGTATGGTCCCTCAAAGATCCACCTAAAGGGGTTAAACCCATTGGTGCAAATGGATCTTCGGGAGAAAGAGGGGACACGATGGGAAGGTGGATACCTTCAAAGCATGGCTCATAGCCAAGGGATACACATAAAGTGAAGACATCGATTACTATGAGACATTCTCTCATGTGGCCATGCTCAAATCCATCTGGGCATTGTTAGATATAGCTGCACATCATGGCAATGACATTTGGCAGATGTATGTCAATACAACATTCCTCAACCGATACCTAAAAGAGAATATTTATATGGAGTAACCCCAAGGCTTCATAGTTGAGGAATGCAAAACGTGCAAGCTGAAGAAATCCATATATGGGATCAAATGAGCTTCTTGTAGTTGGAACATACGATTAAATGAAACCATAAGAAGTTATGATTTAGTTAAGAATCCAGATCAACCAAGTTTATACAAAATCTTAGTGGGAGCGCCAATATGTTCATTGTGTTTTTTGTAGATGACATCCTTATCATTGGAAATGATATTGGGATGATCACCAATGTTAAGATCTGGTTGTCACGTACCTCTGAGATGAAGTATATCAGAAAATCCTCTTATATCTTGGGTTTGAACTTATTCAGAAATAAAGAAAAGAACAAACTGGGACTATCAGAACAAGGATGTATCAAGAAGATCTTGAAAAGATTCAAGATGGATAATTCCAAGAAAGACTTACTTCCTGTAAGATATGGTATTCACCTGGCTAAATGGATGACTCCTCAAACTATTGAGGAAAAGAAAGCCATGGCCAGACGCCCTTACGCATCGGTTATAGGAAGCTTGATGTATGCAATGTTGTGTACAAGACGAGACATCTACCATGTAGTGGGAGTGGTAAGTTGTTACCTATCCTTCTTTGGAGAGAAACCATGGACCACAATGAAAAGCATTTTTAAGTACTAAAATGAACTCAGGACTATTGATGAATTTGCATTTCATCATATTTATTCATTTATTTTAGCTTAAAATCCCTTATAAAATGCCTGTATATAATACTAACTCCATATTCTTACTAACTTATATCTGTATGTAGATATTGTACATATATTTGTTATTTTAATCTAAAATAAAGAAATAAAGAAATAAAGGAAAAATAAAGAAAATAAAATAATAAAAAGACTGCATACATGTAATAGATACAAGTTGACCCGAACCCCGAGAGAAGGTCAGGACTTGACATGATCGACCATGAATAAAGTAGGGGGAGATAGTGTCCTTAAATCAGAAAGTCCAAAAAATGTTTTGTAAATATTTTTTTGTGTATATTTGTATACAACTTACACTATTTTATTTGTAAATAAATTGACTTCAAATTAAATAATTTTTTTAAGAAAAGCTGTAAATAGAAATGTTTTCTAAATAATAAAAATACTTGTAAAATAAAATCATGTATAAAATAAAAGTAACCACACTCGCAAAAAACAGTAAAGCTATAATTGAAAGACCAATTCCGGCTCCATATGAAATCAAATTGAATCAAACTCACTTCCATTGTATTCTAAATTAAATTATTTTTAAAATAGTTGTGGTTCATAATTTTTGGAGTTACGGTTTGAAAGACGGTATTCTAGGGTAGTTTTTGCAATTTGACCATTTATTTTTTGTATTTATTATTTTATTTTTGTACATATTATATTTTTAATAATTGTAAATATTGTTCACCGTAATTTAAAGTAAATAAAATTTTTAATTTCTTTTAAAAATATTTCCTTATTTGTACATGTGTATAATATACATTATATATATGATATGTATAAAATTAACCTCCTTATATAAAAACAAAAAAAAATTTATTATCTAACATTAATTAAATTAATATAATTACAATATTTTGATTTATTGACTTATTTATTTATTTGATTTGAAAACCTACCATGTATATACGATTTAATTGTGTACCTTAAATAACCACCATTAAGGTGGCTAATTAATTTTTACCAATTAATTATTTTATAATTTATTTAATTCTGAATTTCATTTTTAATTTATTTAATTCATTTATTTAATTCTACCACTAACATCCTTCCTTTTCTTCCTCTCATTTCAATTTTTGGATTTCAAATTCAATTATTTTCTATTTAATTGGCTCCTCCCTCATTTCTCGTTGATCAATCCTTGGAGACGAGCCTATTTTTCTGAGAGCTATCTTGTCAAAGAAAGGCGCCAAGCCTTCGAGCCGTCCGGTGACAACGAAAGGATACTCATTGAGGCAATTACAACATTTGTCCATTTCGTGGTGAGATCCATTGTCCCATTTTTATTTCAATCTTTTCATTAGACTATTTTAGGATCAACTTTCGTATTTAATTTCGTTGTCAATTTTTTTTTCAATTTCAAATCATAAATCTGAATCATAGTGAATTATTCAAATCAATTTTCCATTCTGATCGTTCCGACCCGAATTTTTCATCTCACATTTTCCAATCTCATCACGTTCATTTGTATCTCTCACGACCTCCCACCTCCGACCACACATGGTGGCTGGAGATCCGGTTCTATCCATCACCATTCACCGGATCCGCATCCTGTTCACACATCTTTTTTTAATTTTTCACACTTCGAACAATCGAAATCGGGCGTCGTGCTTGCGACCTCATTTGTTTATGCAGAAAAAATAAACAAAAAATATATAGTTTTTTCCAACATTTTTTTGCAGGATAAAATAAAAAAATAACTAAAAAAATAAAAATATATATATACATTTTTTGACTTCTTCAACAGGTGAAAGCAAAAAAAATAACAAAATTAAAAAATTTCTAGGGCGGCACTGGAGCCACCCCCACGCCAATTGACCTCCATCGCGTAGCCCTCCAATCACCGCCCCGAGGCCGCGCCACCCGCGCGCGCGCATCCTCAGCCTGCGCCGACCTGTCGCAACCCGTCGTGCCGCGAAGTCCTCGCACAGCTCAGACCCCCCGTGTCGTCAGACCTCCACCGGCCATCTCCGTCGGCTGCTGCGAGGCGTGTGTCGGCCCCTCAGCCCTCAGTCCTCTCTGCCATCAACTGATTTCATTCAACACCCCCGCAAGAGCCGCTCTGCCGCTCTGTACGAGGCGCTCAGGCCGCACCTCCTCCATTCGATGCAGCACCGCCCCCATCCGCGCTCTCAAGAGCCGCCGTCGCCCCTCGCCGTCCACCACAAAGATCGCCGCCAACCGTACATCGGAGGAGAAGCCACCGTGAAGGACCTCCGCCATTCTCGAACTGCGCACCCTCCTCTCTTAGGCGTGAAGGCAAGAGGCGCCACCTTTCCCTGTTGGCTAGGGCACACGAGAAACAAAAAAGAACGAAAGCCCCAATTAAAAAGCATTTTTTTGGGTAAATGTCAATAAACCTCTCCAGAGTTCCCAAATTTGTAAATCAGTCCCCAACAGTCCTACAAGTCACGTACTGTGCATTCTTGAGTCGGGTAGATTACAAAGCTTTTCCCATATTTATTTTTGGTTATATTTTATGTTAAAACAATACTATTTGCAAATAAGTCCCTATGCCTCCAGACCTTTAAATGCTTGATTTTTATTATTGAAATAAATGTTTTTCATGGTCAAATAATTGTTATATTTCTGTATGTGTTTATTCATAGTATAATTTTCTCATTGCATTTTATTTTCATTTGATATTATTAAAAAATAAAAAAACAACATCATTTTCTCTGCCTGAAATTAAAAAAATAAAAAAAAATAAATATTGCTCTAAAAATTCCAAAAAAAATAAGTTAGATATATTTTATTATCCTTTAATTTCTTTGTAAATTTCATGCATTAATTAATTTTAAAAAAATTCAAAGTATCAAAAATCTTAGAAAAATCATAAAAAATTCTAGAAAAATCTAAGAAAATGATTTCACTTCCTGTTTGTAGGTATTTTTTCTAATTTTGAGGAAAATAATTTCAATAATTTTCACACTTAAATTGCATTTTTAAATTGCAAAAAAATATCTGTTTAGTGTAGTTCGTGATTTCTGGCTTTCATAAAATCAATAAAAAATTGAAAAATCATCCAAAAATCTCCAAAAATAGTAAAAATATATTAAAACACAGAAAGATTTTCTTTGGACATTTTTGGTTATTTCTATCATATTAAAAAAATCTAGAAAATGCTTTTCTTTCATGTGTAAAGTTGCTTTAAAAATTAATTATTTTTAAAATTAAAGTTGCAAAATTAAAAAAATAAAAACCAGAAAAAAATTTAAAAATAAAACCCATAAAAATACAAAACAAATCATAACAAGCAAGCCTAGTGTTTATAGTCATTGACATTATAACCCTCAGGAATTGCAGCCTCCCTGAGTTCGATCCTTGACGTATCTGGAAATCACGGCTTTAAAAGAGATGTGTTTTATTTGTTCGTGCCAAAAATATGGTTTGTCGTTCGCTGTAAGCAGCGATCGGAATCGGTCAAGAAATAACCACAGAAATTATTCGTCAATTTTAATCAAGTGGTTTTATGCTTATTTTACTTGGACAAGTCCCAAGCTCGATCACAAGGAGGCAAAGGAACAACCTAGAGTTATGTCTATCAAGATTCGTGCACAGTTTTCAAGGCTGTCTTTTTTTTGGAATTTTTAATGCAATAAAGGATGCAAAATGTAAATTCAGCCTATTTTAGGGACTAAAAAATCAACTACGTTCAAACGATGTCCGAAAAATACGAAACTTGACCACAATGTAAAATATGAAGAAATGGATGCACTATCATTTTTTTTGGAATTTTTGCATACAATATGAATTTTTTTTATGAATTTTTAAGTGCAAACAGAATGATTTTTCAATATTTATTAAACCTATTTATTTTCAAGAGATAAAATTATTTAAGATCTATCACGAGGTGATCGATCTTAGAAAAATCCTTAACCATGAAAATGTTAGATCTAATACCTATTAAAAATCAAACACTGAAATATGCAAAATGATTTTTACAGAGCAAATTGTGATGCAAATGCAAATCTTTTTGGGCACAATATCAAGCATAATTAATTCTATAATATGTGATTTTTCGGGAATTTTTAGAGCAATGCTTAATCAAATATAAAATTCAGAGCAAGAATAGGGAAAAATATGCAATTTTCCACAAAATATTTAATTATCAATTAACCGTCAATCACAAAAATGTCCACGATATGTTAAAATGTAGAGAATTAATTGAGAAAGATCATGCTATTTTTGGATAAATAAAATAATTAAAGAAGAAGTTCAAATTCACTAGAGTACACAGGGGTATAAATGCAATAAATAATATAATAAATAAAATGCAGAGTGGGGCCAATATGAGATTACCAATGAACTGGGGGTACTGCTGCAATTTTTCCAATGGGCACATGCGGCGCACGTGCCCTTGAAATGGAGGGGTTGATGTGCGAAAAGGAGATCCTCCAGGGGGCGCGGTGCAAATTCTCCAACGGGTAACATGCTACACATGTGACCCTTGGGCTGAGCTCCTGCTGACGTCCCCCCCGGGCACGTGCCTCGCACGTGCGGGGGGTCTCGAGACTGGAGTGCCCAGCTGCGTGGCGAAGCGAAGGCGGAGCAGCGAAGAAGGCAGGCCCAGGCGGAAGATGGCCGGATGTCTTCAGGCGGTATGCGGTGCGGCGCTGCTCCGATGGCGTAGTTGGAGGCTGCCATAGGGGGTCCGGCCAAGGCGGAGAGTCCGGCCAATGCGGAGAGTGCCCGGCGAAGCATAAAGCACTGTGGCTCCTGGTGGTGAGTCGTGTCGGAGAAGAGGGTCGACGCTGAAGTTGAAGTCGGTGAAGACGATGTTGCGGTTGACCGGAGGTGAAGCTTGCGGCAGTGCGTTGTCGGTGGAGATGTTGGTGAAGAAGTAGTTGGAGATTGCCGATGATGAACGATGGCGGTGTTTATATTGACGTTGGCGCGACGCTGATGGCGGAGCAGGAGCAGAGACGCGGCGGAGTGCCACGGCTGCAACGAGGACTTGTGGGTGCTCGGATCTCGCCAGAGAAGAATGTGAAAGGGGTCGGGATGTCACCACCGACCTCCTCGAGTTGTGCAGACGGCGGATGTGGGAGTTGGCGGTGGTGAAGGCCTTTAAATAGGGCTGCGAGGGACGTCGTTGGCGACGCGAGAGAAGCGGAGGAGGCGGTTGGCTGTTGGCGACGAAGGTGGGAGCTGCGTTTGAGGGGCGGACAGCGGTTGGAGACGAAGTCAACGGCAGAGAGATAGGAGGGCGGCAGTTGCGAGGGAGGCGCCTGGGGAAGACGACGGGTCTGGGCCGTTCGATCGGCCGAGATCGAATGACCGTAAACGCGCCACGTGGCGATAAAGGGGGAGAGGGTGGAGCACGTGTGAAGCACGTGCCTGGGAGGCACGTGCGATGCACGTGCGGAGGCTCTCTATATTTTTTTAAAGAAAAATGAATAAATAAAGTCCATAAAATGCTGACACGTGGCGGCCCCAGGGGCCGCCATGTGTCATCACCAGAAAAAATAGAAGAAAAAAGATTTTATAAAATCAAAAAGAAATAGTAAACGACCTTGGATTGAAAAAGTTTATTCACAAAAAATGCTCGTCTCGATGAGATCTACAACTTTCATAAAGACATCAAAGCCAAAATCGATCAAATGCAAAAAGTGAATTTTTGGGGTATCCCATGTACATAGAATACCTTGATTTTTGGGTTTTCTATTTTTTATCATTTTTAAACCAGATAAAAATCCGTAAAAAATATGGAAAATCAAAGATAAATAAAGACACCTAAATCTATTTTTTTGTATTTTTATTCATTAAGAAAATATGTACATAAAATATCAGGTCAAAAACTGCTAAAATACACAATGTACAAAAGAGGTCCAAACCCAATTTTCACATATGAGCTCCTATTCCCTTGAACTTGGTCTTGTTTTGAAGGTAATTGAATGTGCATCAGTTCAAAAGTAAGTAGGATCAAATCGGACACTGGATGAGGAAGATATGAGGTTTTTAGTCCGAAAATCCTGAAACTAGGGTTTGGGTTTTAGGTCCATTTAACAGGGTTAGTGATTTTTTTGTATTTTTCATTTATTCTTGTTAGTGATATGTACACAGTAGAGGTGGTCTTGGATCATTCGGAGTTAGCATGAAGGAGTTAAAAATCCGGGAATTAGGCTATTTACGGGTAATTTTTGGCTTCTTATTTCGTGCAAACATGATGGATAAAATGCAACTCTTATGAAAACATGCATGAATGCTAATTATGCAGAATAAATGCAGAAATGCTAATGATTTTGAGGGAATTGGGCTTAATAAATGAGATTTATAGTGATGAATCCGAGATTCATCTTCCCCCTATACTTAAACCATGCTCGTCCCTGTGCATCAAGAAGAAATGCCATGAAGTGAAATGAGATTGGGTTCCATACCAAGACCATGATCAGAAGGTGAAAATAAAACTAGACTCGACCTTTGGATTATTAGTGTGGCGGAACTTCTGTGAGACTTAGAATTTTAAAATCAACAACCCTCAAGTTCTGCACATCGTTGTCACAGTATCAACTCAGAAGTCATCTTAGATCAATCCTCTTCCCAAAGTATACCCTATGAACATTGAGCAACCGACTCATGTGTGTGAAGGATTTTAGCTCTTCCCATCCAGAATGTCGGACTAGCATGCTCCTCTCCTCTCCAGTAACTCATCCTCAGGGAGTCAGGTATTTACTTCTAAGGTCTGTCGTGCTGTGTTCACAATCGAATTGGGGGGAGAAGATAGAAGAAGAGGAAAAGAACTGGAGGGTGGCCAGTGTAGCCAAATCTCCACCATGATCTGCAGGTTTCTTGAAGCTTGGACATTTTTGGTCAAATTTTTATTTGGTAGAATGCTTCTTTGTATTTGGAATTTTTGGTAGTTCTGATTGGATCTTGTTGTGCCCCTACGGATATAGAGTCTTTTTGTTCCGTACATTTTTTGGGGTCTTATAAAAATTGTGCCCAGCCATCCATCCCTTTTCCGAAGCTTTATTTCGACCCGTACTCCGATCTTTAGATTTCCACGCTACCAAAAAAGAGACTCACACAGTCTTCCAACATCCCGTCTGAGTTGAGCTAAGTGCATAGTGTGAGAGTACAAATTAATTCCCTATCCTAGAGTTTTACCCATAATGAAGAGACCATATTAGACACTAAAAGTCAAATGCTGCACATTGTCATATGGAACTTAAAGAATTAAGTCAAAAGACCTAAAGCTCTTAAAATCCTATTTCTCGGTGAAGTTCCTCTGAAAATTAGGTGGATTAAGGTCAAGTCTAGACCACTCTCGGTTTCTGCTTACAACTTGGTTCAGAACCCAATGACTTTTCACAGATGCAAATAAATGTGATGCTGGATGAAGTGCAGGTGTGTGAAATGTAGACACTTCTTCTTCTTTTTTTGGATGCAAAAATGAAATAAGAAGCCATTTTTTTCAAAAAATTTGGGCAAGGTTAGTGTTAGTAGCAAAATTCTTTTTTTGTTTTTTTTTCAAATTGATTACCCACCCCGTAAATACATATAGACTTACGCGAAAGTACGAGATATGGGTAAAATATATACGAAGTATATACACAGACCCCCCTATACTTAGCGAGTGCTGTGTCCTCAGAGCACAAGAAGCGTAAAGAAGACATAGCTCGTGCTAAGCATAAAAGGGTGAAAAATGAAAAGAAAAAGAACAATATCTACAGAACCGCCCCCTATACTTAGATTGTGACCCGTCTAAGTATAGAAGAAGAGCGGAAAAGAAATGAAGCAGTCAGGATATGTGAATGAGGAGAGCATATACATGTGGATGTTGGTTCCCCCTGTACTTAGGCTCTGGTCAGCCTAAGTATAGAAGAAGGGTGGAAGTGAAGTGATCGGGAGAAGGAGAAGGATGGTATGTACAGATGGCATCGATCCCCCCTATAATTAGGCCTTGGCCTAAGTAGGGGAAGAAGTTGTATAAGGAGACCGATGTGGTCGGGAGGGAGGGTGGGTAGCCGATGATTAAGGCAGTTTACGACTGATCTTCTTGTGAGCCTGTGATGGGAGATCAGAATAACGAGTCGAAGATGAAGCATATGATTCCCAACTATGATCAGTGTCATCCTCAGAAAAATCATGATAGATAATAGATGAAGTGTTTGAGTCAGATGAAAGATATCCATCATCAGAGTTATCCTCAGAGGAATAGTATTTGAAAGTGGACATACTCCAAATATTCATGTCTTTTTGTTTCTTCAGTTGTTTCCTCAGAATTCGTTCCATCTTGGGGTCAATCGGTTTATCCTCGGATGAATACTCAGAAGCATCGGTCTCAGTCAGCTCATAAGAAATAATTCCAGTGTATTTGAAGAAGGCAGGAGCATCAGCTTTGGATGAGTAGTAGTTAGGAACGAGAGTTGTCCAACGAGAATTGAATTTTGGATCCTTGCAAAGATATGGCTTTAGAGCTGCCGAATAGACTTCACTCATGTAGACTACCTTTTTCGGACCTGATGAGGGATCATTAGCTGATTCCTCTTCCGAAAGGTCAAAGGTGACTTTCTTTTTCTTATTTCTTCGTGAAGATGTCGGTTCACTTGAGTATCCAGATGAATAGCCATTGGAGTTCTTCTCCTTGGTCGGTTTGCATTTTGTTTGTTTATTCTCGATCTTCTGAATGTTGGTGCACTCTCGATTTGGGATGATTTGGTCCAAGTATTCAGAGAATGTTGCTCTAGGGTGCGACCACGCATATGTCTCAGGATTGTCGTAGAAGGATTTGTCTATTTTGAGATCTGCAGGAACTGAAATACTGGGGAGAGTCTCTGCATGTTTATTTGATGTTGGAGCATTCTTGTGTCGAGTTGATGTAATTCATGTAGTCAGAGAGGTTGACCTAGGGTGTGCCCATGCATAAATCTCCAGATCATATGATTCATATACATGATTCTCCATGGTGAGAGCGACTGGGAATGGAGCAGGGGGGAGAGTCTCTAAACCAATAGTCTCATCAACAACCGCTATCTCAGGCGACGTAGCAGGGTAGGGCTCTTTTATCGCTTCATGGTTACTGTTGTCGGGGACTTCGTGGGTTGCCTCAGAAGATCATAGTTCCTCAAAGACCGGGTCAGATCTAAGTGCTTCCAATGCTGTGAAATTGATTTCCTGAGTCTCACAATCAATAATTGCCTTAGTCAATGCTAAGAACAGCTTTCCAAGAATGATTAGAGACTGGGTGAATTCGCCTTGATGCTCAATATCAATGATCGTGAATTCTACTTTCAGCGGAGCACCTTGGAATTTCATGATGATAAAAATAATTCCTCTCGGCCGCTTTATTGAGCGATCATCCAATTGAACAATCTCTCGTAATTTCCTGATTGGTCCGAGTTTGAGTTCGTGAAATACAGAGGTCGGGGGGATATTGATCGGTGAATCATCATCAATCCGAGCATGGGTGAAAATTGTGTCTTTGATTTCACAGTCAAATCTGGGTAACCGCTTCACTATGCCTCTCTTAATTTTTCTCCTCAACACCAAGGAGGAGGCCATTGACAAGATATGTCTTTCGACCTTTGTTCTTATCCTACTTGACTTTTTCTTAGTTAATTTGTCCATTATAAATGTTTTAAGGTAGGGGAAGTGTTCAATGGCCTGTAGAAAGGGGAGTTCAAAAATCAATTTCTTTCCTGGTGCTTCCCGTACAGCAGGATTCAAATTCTTCAGATCTTCTTCAGTTTTAATTTTTATGTATTTTTCGAGATTTTCGATTTTTTTGTGATTTTCGAATATTCCCATTTTTTGGTATTTTCTGTGTGACATGGTGTGTTCTTCAGATGAGAATGGGCTTTGATGTTTTGATAAGGAGTCAGATGCATAGTCTTGTCCAGAGGAATAATAAGCAGAATTGACGTTCACAGAATCATCCCTAGGTTTTTTAACATCCTCAAAATTGTCAAAATGGGATCCAATCATTTCCTCATTCATTTTTATGTCCGAGCTCCCATAGAGTGAAATTAGTTGGTCGTTAAATTTTCGAAATCTATCCTATATTGAATTGAATCTCTTATTTATCTTCGAAATATCATCCTCAAATTCTGTTCATGATCAATCATGGGAGCAGTTGGTGTGTGTTCGATAATTTCATCTTCCATTTTCCCGTTTGTGCTGAGAGGAGAGTTTGTTGGAATATCCGACATATGATCATTATTTTCTGAAAATTTCTCCTCAAAAATTATAAAAGGAGGCTGCTCATATGGTCCAGGCATGTGTAGCTGATCTGAGTAGAGTTCAATCCTTTGATCATGAATGGTCAGACCTTGATATTGTGGAGTCAGCGTACATGGTTTACGTGTTTCTATGTGGTCAGTCCAGTCCTCTATATGAGTATCATGTCTGAAGAGGGGTTTGTCATGGACAATCCAACGCTGATGATCATTAAGTGCATGTCTTTCCATCTGGGTTTGGTTTCTCGGCCAGTCATGAGACTCAAAGGTATTTTCATCTTGAAATGGCTCATTAGCGAGAATCCGAGAATAAGACGGTTCAGTCCAAGATGGTAGATGGTCATGTGTGGTCGGATGATTCGAGTAGAAATTCTATGAGGAAGTCGAACTCATTCGCTGGTGAAAATCTCCCGCAAATGTTGGAGGATTATTGAAAGAAGAGGATTTAGTTGATTTGGGCCTAACCGAGACAAATTTATTTTCATAGTATAGCTCTGATGGATTTTCATATACATGTTTGGTCATTTTTGAAAGAGCTGAAAGAAATGATGGTTTGGGCTTGCAAGAGTTATTAGACAAGAGTTCCATGATGAGGTTTAAATCAAGAAAGGCGAGAGATGATTACACGGGATAGTCAAGAGAAATTTTATCAAAATGTGCGGCTATTGATCTTCGAAATTGGTTCACGTACACCATGCAAATACAAATCAAACCCCGAGTTCACCAATACACACAATGAAGCCGTAAGAATTCGGCTATTATCTTTTCAATTTTAGTTGGTGATAAATCAATCTTGGCAAAAATTTAGCGAGCTGTTAGGTGCCAAAAATTTTGTAATGACTGGCCTGAATTCTTCGACTAGTTGCACATACTTTCAGCCAGTATGGGTGTAAGTACGGACCGTAGAACGGCTACTCGTGTTACTTGAGGACAAAGCCTTACATAGTGTCCTCTAAACCACACACTCTGCTAAGGAAATCCAGACCGTTTACCGGCTACCCGTAGATCCTCACTGAGAAGTAGCTAATCATTTTTGGCAGAATCAGTAGTCAAGATGAAAATCTAGATTTGGGCTCTAGCCTTAAGTGTCATCTCTCGCTCACCCAGAAAAAAATAATCTAAGTTCGGGGTTGTTCTCCCGCAAAAATTCTTCATTTTATGGGTTCTTGAGATCGGCTATATTTAGCAGTCTTAATTTTAATTAGGTGATCACTAAAGAATTTAAATGAGCACAAATATACGTCTACCGTCCAGTCCCAATTTCCTTTAGAATTATGTGATAAAACAAGAGGGAGAAATTCAAGAAAAGCTGATGCATGCGGAAAACTATAATGTATGCTCAGTTAGAAGACTTACAGTGAATCCTCGCAATCTCCATGTGGGATGCTAGACAGAATTGAAAAATTATTCTAAATGATTGCAAGCTGATGAAAAACCGCACCTAAGTAGAAAGTTCTATTAGCGGGAAAGAATTGAGTTAAATTTGGCTAAGTTGAACGATCTATGTGCATCTCGATTAATGTGAAGTGTGGCTTAAGATCCTATAAGCACAATCAAAAATATAAATGCTCTGAGATCCGTATGTGCGGTCTATCCTAATCGCCACTCAAGTCGGGTCCCACCCTCACCGGAGAGTGAAACATGCCACGACACACCACAGATAAAGTTCAAGGTCTTTTTACACACGCGAGAGTCCAAACGGACACCGTTATAAATGAGCAGAAATTGAAATTTGCAGAAATTAAAAACCTAGACTCTACGCTCTCTCACGACTCGACTCGATCTTAAATTAATTGCGGCTTTTCGAAAGTCGGTGAAGATGCTTCAGTTTCTTGAAAAACCGCTCCACGTACACCGGGTACCTCGCAAGAAAAATAAGAGAGAAGATGTAAGAGAGTGACTCAAAAATAATCAAAAATAAAATAAGAAAAATAAATGCTGAAAAATAAATGCAGGAAATAATATGAAATTTATAATGAAAAAATCGGGGGTCAGACTACCCGAATGCGGAAAACCAAACAAGAAATTTCAAAACACAAAACTAAGCTGTTTGCCTCCCTGGCAACGGCGCCATCTGACGTATCCGGAAATCGCGGCTTTAAAAGAGATGTGGTTTATTTGTTCGTGTCAAAAATATGGTTTGTCGTTCGTTGTAGGCGGTGATCGGAATCGGTCAAGAAATAACCACAGAAATTATTCATCAATTTTAATCAAGTGGTTTTATGTTTATTTTACTTGGACAAGTCCCAAGGTCACAAGTAGGCAAAGGAACAACCTAGAGTTATGTCTATCACGATTCATGCACGGTTTTCAAGGCGGTCTTTTTTTGGAATTTTTAATGCAATAAAGGATGCAAAATGCAAATTCAGCCTATTTTAGGGACTAAAATGTCAACTACGTTCAAATGATATCCGAAAAATACGAAACTTGGCCATAATGTAAAATATAAAGAAATGGATGGACTATAATTTTTTTTGGAATTTTTGTATGCAATATGAATTTTTTTCTGAATTTTTAAGTGCAAACAGAATGATTTTTCAATATTTAATTATAATAAATATTAAACCTACTTATTTTATAGAGATAAAATTATCTAAGATCTATCAAGAGGTGATTGATCTAGAAATATCCTAAACCTTGAAAATGTAAGATCTAATACCTATTAAAAATCAAACACTGAAATATGCAAAATGATTTTTACAGAGCAAATTATGCGTGCAAATGAAAATCACTTTGGGCACAATGTCAAGCACAATTAATTCTACAATATGTGATTTTTTTGGGAATTTTTAGAGCAATGCTTAGACAAATATAATTTTCAGAGCAAGAACTGGGCAAAATATGCAATTTTCCACAAAATAATTAATTAATAATTAACCATCAATCACAAAAATGTCCACGATAAGTTAAAATGTAGAGAATTAATTGAGAAACATCATGCTATTTTTGGATAAATAAAATAATGTAAAGAAGAAGTTCAAATTCACTACAGAACACAGGGGTATAAATGCAATAAATAATACAATAAATAAAATGCACAGGGGAACCTATATGAGATTACCGATGAACTGGGGGTACTGCTGTAATTTTTCTAATGGACACGTGCAGTGCACGTACCCTTGAAATGAAGGGACTGATGTACGAAAAGGAGATCCTTTAGGGGGCGCGGTGCAAATTCTCCAACGGGTCACGTTACACACGTGACCCCTGGGCTGAGCTCCTGTTGACGTCCCCCCCGGGCATGTACCTCGCACGTACGGGGGGTCGGGACTGGAGCGCCCGACCGCGTGACGAAGCGAAGGCGGAGCAGCGGAGAAGGCCGGCCCCGGTGGAAGATGGCTGGATGTCTTCAGGCGGTATGCGGTGCGGCGCTGCTCCGGTGGCATAGTTGGAGGTTGGCAGAGAGGGTCCGGCCAAGGTGGAGAGTCCGGACAAGGCAGAGAGTGCCCGGCTAAGCAGAAGGTGATGTGGCTCCTGGTGGTGAGTCGTGTCGAAGAAGAGGGTCGACGCCGGAGTTGAAGTCGGTGAAGACGATGTTGCGGTTGACCGGAGGTGAAGCTTGCGGCGGTATGTTGCCGGCGAAGATGTTGGTGAAGAAGTAGTTGGAGATTGCTGATGATGAACTATGGAGGTGTTGATGATGACGTTGGCTCGACGCTGATGGCGGAACAGGAGCAGAGGCGTGACGGAGTGCCGCAGCTGCAACGAGGACATGTGGGTTCTAGGATCTCGCCGGAGAAGAATGGGAAAGGGGTCAGGCTGTCACCACCGACCTCCTCCTTGAGTTGTGTAGACGACGGATGCGGGAGTTGGGGGTGGTGAAGGCCTTTAAATAGGGCTGCGAGGGACGTCATTGGCGATGCGAGAGAAGCGGAGGAGGCGGTTGGCTCTTGGCGACGAAGGCGGGAGCGACGTTTGAGGGGAGGTCGGCGGTTGGAGACGAAGTCAACGGTGGAGAGATAGGAGGGAGGCGGTCGCGAGGGAGGCGACTGGGGAAGACGACGGGTCCGGGCCGTTCGATCGGCCAAGATCGAACGACCGTAAACGCGCCACGTGGCGATGAAGGGGGAGAGGGCAGAGCACGTGCGAAGCACATGCCTGGGAGGCACTTGCAATGCACGTGCGGAGGCTTTATATTTTTTTTAAGAAAAACAAATAAATAAAAAGCCCAAAAACGCTGACACGTGGCGGCCCTAGGGGCGGCCACGTGTCATCACCAGAAAAATCAAAGAAAAAAGATTTGTAAAATAAAAAAGAATAAGTAAACGACCTCGGATCGAAAAAGTTCCTTCATGAGAAATGCTCGTCTCGATGAGATCTACAATTTTCATGAAGATATCAAAGCCAAAATCAATCAAATGCAAAAAGTGAATTTTGGGGGTATCCCATGTACATAGAATACCTTGCTTTTTGGGTTTTCTATTTTTTATCATTTTTAAACCAGATAACAATCCGAAAAAAATATGAAAAAATCAAAGATAAATAAAGACACCTAAATCTATTTTTTTAATTTTTATTAATTAAGAAAATATGTACATAAAATATCAGGTCAAAAACCGCTAAAATACACAATGTACAAAAGAGGCCTAAAACTCAATTTTCACATATGAGCTTCGATTCCCTTGAACTTGGTCTTGTTTTGAAGGTAATTGAATGCGCATTAGTTCAAAAAGTGAGTAGGATCAATTCGGACACTGGATGGGGAAGATATGGGGCTTTTAGTCCGAAAATCCCTAAACTAGGGTTTGGGTTTTAGGTCCACTTAACATGGTTAGTGATTTTTTTGTATTTTTCATTTATTCTTGTTAGTAATATGTACACAGTGGAGGTGGTCTTGGATCATTTGGAGTTAACGTGAAGGAGTTAAAAATCCGGGAATTAGGCTACTAATGGGTTATTTTTGGCTTGGATTTTTGGCTTCTTATTTCGTGCAAACATGATGGATAAAATGCAACTCTTGTGAAAACATGCTAAATGCTAATTATGCAGAATAAATGCAGAAATGCTGATGATTTTGAAGGGAATTGAGCTTAATAAATGAGATTTGTAGTGTTGAATCCGAGATTTATCAATCCTGTTGCTATACAGGTAAATTAAATAGCAAAAACTCTCTTGCTACTTTCTTTTGTAATTATTTTGTAGCTTGATCTATGAATAAAAACACATTTTTTTGTTTGAGCTGGGTGTTTTAGGGATTGCAACGATAATATTAAAATAGTAATTACCCCTTGAAATTTTCGCTCAACAAAATGGCGTTGTTGCCGGGGAGGCACGACGAGGGTAGTTAGGTTTCTCTTTTGACCTACTATTCTTAGTTGTACATTTTTATTTATATTTTTCGACATTTATTCATTATTCATATTCATTGCATTTAATTTATTCATTTTTGCTCATATTTTCATATACTTATGTCTCTTATGTATTTTATATTTCCTCTTTCTTGTAGGTGCCCGACGAGCGAGAGCGGAGTTCTTAGGAGCACCAAAGCACCCAAGCGAAGTGGACGTGACGTGATTCTTCACCGAGCCGCATGAGAGCGTGAGAGGAGGATGAGAAGATTTTTTTGAGGAGACCAACACTTGGAGCATTAGAATAGTGTAGATATAACATTTATTTCTTCATTTGAACTCTTGTAAAAAGACACTATAAACCTTGTTTGTTGGATCTGTTTCGCCAAGTGCCAGTGCACTTGGGGGACCTCACCAGTTTTGATTTTTCATCACTTTATTTATATTTTTTCACGCGGATTTTGTGAGCCACTTATTGATTACTTTAATTGGTTTGCTTGAGCCAGGTAATTTATTAGGTCCAAATCCCTAAACAAGATTTTATGCACCTATAGAATAAAGCGTAATTTGGACTTATTCAAATTAACTTGTTCTTGCATGCTAATAGATGTTATTGTTAGGACGACTCATGTGCATCATATAGGTTAGTTTTTTTCTGTATTTAAATCCTGTGCGGATCATTTTGCATGTAGAGTATTGACGATTAGGTACACGTCTCTAACCCCTGGATGCATCATTGTATTTAATCGCGCATTGGCATTTCCGATCTCCTTCATTGTTTTCACTCACATAAGTTAAAAAGGAAATTGGACACTCGGTAGGTGATTTATTGAAAATATTCAAACCAAGTGACAACTGCCTAAAATTTGGGACTACTAAAGAAAACTCTATCCTAAAAACGTAAGGAAAATCATTGTTTTGGGGAGTGTCACCCCTCCTTATTTGATTTATCTACAGCGAGAGAGCGACCCGCAAACTAGGATAGAGCCACACCCGAACTATCTTCATACTACTGGTCTTGTGATTAATTGTACTCCAGTGAGGACTTCACTGGTAGCCAGTAATCGGTATGAGACTTTCTTAGTAGAGTAGGTAGATCGGGTAGCCGGTAAACGGTCCACACCCATACTGGCTGGAAAAAACTAGATGTGAGATTGGGACTATCTACTGGGAGCATTGGGTTCCTAACAGCTCGCTTAATCGCTCTGATAGATTGATTTTTCACAAAACTCTAAAAATTGACAAGATAATTGATTAAATCTTCACGGTCTTCACATTGCGTTAAGTTGGTAAACTGGGGGTTTGTATTGTGCTTGATTGCTAGTGTTAGAGATCCTTATGTGCTATTTGTGCCTTCACTCATTTTCACTCTTGCAGTGACCTTCTTGCTCTCGCATCATGCCTCTTGATTTCGAAGATGTTGGACCGGAGTATTTCTCGTTCGGACTTTGCGAACTCATTCTACACTCTGACATGTTCACCTTCTATTCGGGGAGACTCACTTCTCGAATATTCTACATTCTCCACGTCACCATTCACATCATCCGTCAACCCACTATTTGAGATTGTCTCTAATCTCGAACTAGTATATGAGACTCCATCATTTTTGAGGACTAATCGAGTGTCATGCACATTTTAGAGTCAGACACCAGACACGATGACACCAAGGGGAAAGGGAACCATGTCAGCAGAACGAGATCAACATCACCATGTTAGCCTCTATCCAGTCTATTCAAGCCCAGCTAACAGGGCAGGCTGACTTTCAAAACACATTGAGAGATATGATTCTCGAGCTGAGATAGGAAAGACAAGATAGGAGAGAGGAGGATAAAAATAATGGTGAAGGTGGGAATGGAGGAGAAGACCCTGTGATAGAACCTGTGGCTAAGCTTACATTAAAGTATGCCTATAATCCGGGTCAGGATAGGAAAATTCTTAGATACAAATCCTTGCGATTCATGGGCATTTTGAGCTTAAGCCCACTATTTTGTCTCTTCTCCCAATATTCTATGGAAATATTAATGAAGAACTTTATGTACACCTCCAGCAGTTCGATCGCATTTGTGGAAGAGTACACTACCCAAATGTCCCATTAGAGGTAGTGAAGATGACCGCCTTCCCATTCAGTCTGATGAACAAAGCTTTGTATTGGTTAAATCACTTGGGGAATGTTGTCACTACTTGGGAAGAGTTGAGGTCCGCATTTCTGAACAAATATTACCCGTTCAGATGACTCAATCAAATGCATTCCTTAATTGTTAATTTCTCTCAGATGCCTCAGGAGCCTATTCACGAGGCGTGGGAAAGATTCAAAGATCTGACACAGAAGTTCCCCCGTCATGATATTCTAAAGACAAGCTTTGTGCAAAATTTCTTTGAGGATTTAAGTGTAGAGAATCAGAAGCTGGTAGATGCTGCTTGTGGGGGGAGACACTTCAACAAGGATGGGGATGTCCTTTATCAATTTTTTGAGGAGATGGCGGAGAGTTCATCAGCTCATTCTTCTTCACGTGCTTTTCAGAAGCAACTCGTCGCCTCCCCAAACAGCATCACATGAAGTGGATAGGGTGGACAACTCTGACCTGACCATCATTGGAAACAACCTATCAAAAGTTGACATTATTGAGAAACGGTCTAAGGAGCTTAAGAAGCTTCAAGTGATCGAAAAAAAGGACGAATAACCTGGATAAGATGGATGAGATAACAAAGCACCTGGAGCTTCTTGTGAGTTTGATCAGTGCATTTCACAGTGCGAGTGCAGCAGCCAATACATCTACTAGGGAGAAGACTTCTTCCACCCAACATAGTAGCGGAGGACCATCCACAGTTCAACATGTCTACTACGTGCAGACACCTGATCAGGTCCAACGACACTCATATCAGATTGTTCCGTACCAACAAGATGTAGCCTACATTCTTGAGAAACAGTCTCCACATCCACCTGTCTTTAGGAGGTGAACGGCATCTGGTTTGACCGTGAATGAAACCAGCCCCGTTCGTCAGGGAAAGGCCAGATGGGTTACAGTAAGTTCAGAGACCCTCCCACTGGTTTCAGAGAGGCAGACATCAGCAATACCAGCACCAGCAGTTCCGGCCTCACTATCAGTCTCCATCACAGTTCCAAAACTGGAGACAAGGCTAGCCACAACAATAGTCTATGTATTTTCCTCATCCTAACCAGCAACAGACTGCATATTATGGACAATATCCTCCTCCTCCTCATTATCAAAATACGTATGGTTACCAAAAACCTTCACATTATCAGTCTCAGTGACAATGAATCATTGAGCACCGTGAGACCTCTTCAGTCAACCCAGTACTGGACCAACTTGCATTGCTCATGAAGAACATGAACAAACTAACTCAATGGATTGACGACCTGACCACCACTAAGACATTGATTCCAACACATGTCGAAGCCAACCCCAACAACTTCAGACGCAAGGAACAGGTAGCCAATAGATCTCCCCACCCGAGACAAGTATGGCCCTTGAATTTACATGTTTATCTGATGCCATTCATCTCAAAAATAGTAGGAGATTGCAACCACCTACGCACTAGTTGGGGTTGGGAGATCGAACCACTGAGAGAGCATCATCTTCCACACCATCTCCTTCACTAGCAGTCGAGAGGACTAGTGTAGCAGCACCCAAGTCTGGAGTTTCACCGCCTTCACGACCACCTTCGCCAGGTAGATGTAGATCACCATCAACAAAGAAGAATATACCAGTCGCGGATTGTTCCTCTTCACCAACTACAGCATCCCATTCTGTTTTAGATTCTGTTTTTCCTTCACCTATTTGGACAACACTGTACATACTGATTTTGGTTGTCCTTTTGTACATGAGGATTCTATTTTAAATAATGGAAATGAACGTTTGAATGTTTATTTTGATTCCATGCCATTTCCTTCTGCTCTTAAATCTAAAAAAATTCAAAAATTAAAAACATCCCTATCTGATCCTGGAGTGATTGAGATCTTACAGAACATCTTTTTAAAGATGCCACCTTAAGGCCATGGAATACATGCCTATAGTAAAAAAGGGAATGAAAGAGGCATGTACACAAAAGCGTCAACCAAGGCAAAATATATGAAAGGAAACAGAGAAACACATATTGACCATGGCCAAAGTTCATGCCATTAGTAACCTCCCGCCGGAAAAGAAAGACAGAGGAGCACTACATATCTGTTGCCATATCTTTGATCAGGAATTTGATTGTACTCTTCTCAATAGCGGTTCCTCCATTAATCTCATGCCTTTTTCTCTTCTAAGTAATATTCAGTTAGGGCCTCTTGAAACGACCAGGATGATCCTCCGGTTTGCTGATAGATTGATTAAGAGACAAATAGGCATTTTAGAGGACGTTGTTGTAACGGTGCATGGAATGAAATTCCCTGTTGATTTTGTTGTCATGGATATGGACACACATGCACCGTTACTCCATACACTGATCATACTAGTTCGACCGTTCCTCTCAACAGTAGAAGCAACAGTAGATTATGGTACTGGAGAGATCATCTTTCACTCTTGCAGTGACAAGGTGAAAATTGAGACAATCTCTGATCCTAGACCATCACCACCACCACTAGCAGATTATATACAGAAAGGTATACCAGAGACAGATGACTGTGATTTTCTTGTTGAATTCCAAGAGACAGGTCTTTTTACTGATTTTATAGTTATCCATGAGTTCTTTCCCAAAAGGACTCTATGGAAAGCACAGTCAACATGAGTTCCCTTGGTGGTCCAATTGAGCTAGTTGTTGATGGGCATTTTGAGCTGATTTCTGAGGATCAATCTGAGCCCTTAGGCGACCTTCTGAAATTCCTTCGACACACTTTTCTGAGATTACTGATGATAGGCCTCATTATGAGAATTCTGAGGTACAGATTTCTGAGCCATTCGTTAAGTTTTTTGAGTTATATACAGATTAGAGACATCTTTCTGAGATTAAGCAGAGATATCTGAACCATTAATTGATAAGAAAGATGAACACCCTGATGAGACCCTCCTTTCTGATCAGAGATCATTCATTGTAGATCTATTAGATATTCTACTTGTTGAGCCGTTAGTATCCAAGGTGGACAATCCAAAGGGTACATCTCACATATAGTCTACTAGTACAGTAGTAGAGGTTATTGTAGAGCCGATTCATACCCCATCTGAGCTCAAGGTTTTACCATCAACGTTGAAATATACCTTCCTTGCGGTCTCCCCCCAAATGTTTTTGGTCATCCTCAGCTCGCAGTTGACCGCTGAACAAGAATCTCACGTGTTAGAGGTTCTTGAGAGAAACCGTAAGGCCATAGGATGGAATATCTCAGATCTTCGTGGGATTAACCCAGCTTTATGCTCGTATCATATATACCTAGAGGATGACTGTAAACTCTCCCGTGAATCTCAGCGCCATCTAAGTCCAAATCTAAGGGAGGTTGTCAGGAAGGAAATCAAAAAATGGTGTGATGCTATCTTTATATATCCCATTTCGGATTCCAAGTGGGTCAGCTCTTTACATGCGGTCCCGTAGAAATCTGAGATTACTATCGTGTATTGGTGAGGAGATTCTGACCTGGGTACCTACTTCATAGCATGTTTGTGTAGATTACCGATGCTTGAAGGCAACTACCAAGAAGGACCAGTTTCCGCTGCCCTTTATTAATCATATTATTGAGAGGTTGGCAGGGAAAGAGTTATTTTGCTTTTTAGATGGGTACTCAGGAGACAACCAATTGCTATCGCTCATGAGGATCAAGAAAAAAACTACATTCACTTGTCTGTTTGGCAGTTACGCCTTTAGACGGATACCCTTTGGATTGTGCAAAGCACCCGCTACATTCCAAAGGTGTATGTTGGTCGTTTTTGCTGACATGGTGGGTAGTTTCCTTGTGGTCTTCATGGTCGATTTCTCGGTCTACAGGGATAGTTTGACACATGTCTTGCTCATTTAAACCGAGTTCTTCAACATTGCTGTGAGGTAAACCTAGTGCTGTCGTGGGAGAAGAGTCACTTTATGGTGACTAATGGGATTGTATTGGGTCATGTCATCTCCAAACATGGTATGGAGGTTGACCCGGATAAGATTGATGTGATTTCCAAGTTAGAGCCACCGTAGAATTTGAAGCAATTAAGGTCATTTTTGGGGGCACATAGGATTCTATGGGTGATTCATATAGGAATTCAGCAAAATCGCTAGACCTTTGAATGAGCTTCTTTGTAAGGAGAGTGAGTTTGTTTTCGATGAGAAAGTACTCCTTACATTTAATCAGATGAAAGAGATTGTTACTAGTGCTCCTGTCTTACAACCACCTGATTGGTCTCTTCCTTTCGAGATCATGACAGACGCCTCAGATTTCACAGTTGGAGCTATTTTAGGATAGAGAAGGGATGGGATACCATTTGCTATACACTATGCTAACAAGACTCTGGATGAAGCACAACGAAATTATACAGTTACAGAGAAGGAGATGTTAGCACTTGTGTTTGGGCTAGAGAAGGTCAGATCTTACCTCATCGGTTCCCACGTTATTGTATATACGGATCACATAACCATACAATACTTGCAGGCAAAGAAGGATGCCAAAACACGCCTTATCATATGGATCATTCTTCTCCAGGAATTTGATTTAGAGATTCGAGATAAACCTGGAGTGAAAACTGTTGTGGCAGATCACCTTTCCCGTATCACGGATGCATAGACCTCTGAGCAGAACATGATCCCTATTTCTGAAACCTTTCTAGATGAGGCCATTTTGTCTGTGGACTCACTCCCATGGTATGCTGATATTGTGAACTATCTTGTCTCCAAGAAAGTTCCACAAAATTGGCTGAAGTGCAAGGTAGACAAATTTCTGTCAGAAATTCATTATTACCAGTGGGTGTATCCGTATCTTTTTTACGAGGGTGCAGATTGTATCTGAAGAAGGTGTGTTCCTCAAAAGGAACACACCGGTGTACTTGAGCATTGTCACAAACTAGAATCTGGTGGGCATCATTCGGGGAAACACATGAACAACAAATGTTTTACTGAGTGTCCTATGGTGGCCCACATTGTTTAAGGATGCTACGGAGTATGTTTGAGGTTGTACTGACTGTCAGAAAATGGGAGGAACCGTTGGTTCCAAAGATACCAAGCCCCTAAGATACAAACAGATTTCTGATATTTTTGATGCTTGGGGCATAGACTTCATGGGCCCATTTCCTGTCAGTCAGGGATTTCAGTACATCCTGCTCGCTGTGGATTATGTTCGTCGATGAGTGGAGGCTATCCCCACTCGAGGCGTAGACAGTCGTACAGTGTGTTCCTTTCTCAAGGACCACATTATTGCATGGTTCGGGATTCCCAAAATACTGATTTCAGATGGGAGAAGACATTTCATTAATAGAGAAGTAAAGAACCTTGTGAAGGAGTACACCATTGAGCACAGAGTTGTGTCTCCTTACTACTCTCAGACTAATGGCTTGGCAGAAATTTCAAATAGGATGATTAAGACGATATTGCAAAAACTTGTACATCCAGATAGGAAGAAATGGTCCCAGATGCTTGATTCGCTATGGGCTTATCAGACGATGTACAAGTCTCCTTTGGGTATGTCTCCCTATAGATTAGTGTATGGAAAGCCTTTCCACCTGCTAGTGGAATTAATTCACAAATCTTTATGGGCACTCCGTGCATGCAATCTTGATTATGAGAAGGAAGGAAAGAACATGGAACCGTCCATCTGGGGAGCAGCAGTCACCGCCCGATCATCAGGAGGATCGATTCCAGCCATCCGATGCGCCAGGGTTAGCCGCCTGCGCCCTACACCGTCCGATCACCCACGTGGAGGAACCCTAGCCATCGGATTCGCCAAAGGACACTAGCGTTGGAACCGCAGCTGATCCAGACCGTCAGATCTGCACGTGGCAACCATCCAGCCGGTCCGCATAATAAAGGGTAATTTACCCTTAGGCCCTCTTAGTTATTTTATTTCGTTTTTAGTCTTGTAAATATTTAGCGTAGTTGTTCAAGTTTTGGTACATTTGCATAGAGGACCCCGTACTTTGTTTTCCTTGCATTTATGCCCCTGTGCGTTGTATGACACGTGCCTCGTCATGTGCTCCTCTGGTTTATTTGCAAGACAGGCCCCTTTAGTTCTGGTTGTTATCAATGGAATGAATGTTTTAGTTTATTTGCATTTATACCCCTGTGCGTGATTTACTTCAACATGTGCGTGATATTTTGGGTATTTTGCGAATAGACCCCTGGACTTTTGGTACCTGTTACCAATAAGTCCTCGGGACTTATTTTTATTGCATTTGGGTCCCTGAGTGCCCCAGGCACGTGTGTGGCGCGTGTTTTGCTGGGTAAATTGCACCAGACCCCCAGACTTTTGGGTATTTGCACTTTGGTCCCTATGCACAGTGCCCCTTCTTTATTTTTGAATAAAATAGCAAACTACCTCCAAATCCAACGACAATTGGACACATGGCTCCTGCCATGATGTAAAATTTTCGTGGAATTTTGAGGACATTTTTGATTTCATTTGATATTTTTAAAAATTCAAAAACACTTAATTTTACTACTGTCTAACTTAGAAAATCACAAAAAAATATTACATAGTGTCTAAAAAGTACAAAAAATAGTTGACTGTCTATTTTGTTGTGTTAGATTTTCTAGCCAATTTTGGCTATTTTTCATTATATAAAACACCTAAAAATTGAAAAACACCTAAAATCTTATAAAAAATTCTAGTAATTAAATTAAATATCCAAAAACAATAAAATTGGTGCCTAAATTTTCCTTATTTTGTTTTCTTTACAGGAAAATTACCTCCCAGCCATTTTGGGGCTCTTAGATATTTTATCTAGGCCTTTTTGGCTCGGCTGGACAGTACCATTTATTTCAGTCACTTTTCGATTTTTAGAAAATTAAATAAATATCAGAAAATTCTCAAAAATTCACCAAAAACACTAAAAATTATAAAACACATAAAAATATTTTTGTTTGAATTTTTGGTTGATTTTTAGTGCTTTAAATAAATTGTTGAAGTGTGTGTTTACTTGTTTTTCCTATTTTCTTAAATACATTAAAAATCAAAAAAAATTATAAAACAATTAAAAAACCACTAAAAATACTTTCTTCTTTGATTTTATTCCTTTTTACTACTTCGTAGGACGAGAGGCCAATCCGTGCTCCTTGAGTTCGACCCTGGTCGCTATACCAGGTTAATCTAATAGCAGGACCGCTATTTTGTGTTTTATTTGTTTTATCTATATCAGTGGTTCAATTTTCTTGATTGGCACATCTGAGTGACCGAGGTCGCAACGACCATCTTAGATACCTTTACCTTAGTCGCTCGGATCTTCATGCCATCAGACATGACCACACTATTTCTACTGGCCGATTCGTGTCTGCACACTCTGAGACTGTTGAGCAAACATTCTTGGTCGATCTTGATCAGTTCATGTCTAATGATGATCCAATATCGACCTATACCTTGTTAGATCCATTCCTCAGCGATCTCGCAAGAAGGTCTGCTTTCGACCTTCTTGACCTTTGTATATCCACTCCTTTTATATATCCTTTTTGTTTCATTCTTTCTTCTTCTATTTTATCATTCACCCCTTTTTGTGTGTATATATGCTATACTTAGGATGTGCTTTATCCTAAGTATAAGTGGGTGAATGATTTGTGTTGTTAATATTCATCTTGTTCATCACTCATGTTGTTGCCTATACTTAGTGATACTCTACCCTATGTATAGGGGGTGATGTTGTTCATATCATCTTTTTTGTGTTTATCCATTGAGTATGTACATTCTTTGCATCGGTTTTCCCCTTTTGTACAGTCTTCTATACTTATGATTACTTAATCCTTAATATAGGGGGATCACCGAATTCTATTCTTTTCATCTTCTCTTTGATTCATTGTAGCATAGGAGTCTTTTCATTTTTTTATACTTAGCACGAGTTATGTCTTCCTTTACCGCTCTCTGATCACTATGAGGACATAGTTTGATCTAAGTATAGGGGGTGTCGTATATATTGTATATATACTTTGCACATAACTTGTACTTTAAAATATAATTATTTTTTGGGGATATGTATATAAATTCATGAAATCCATGTGTGTGTGTATAGACTTTGATCACCTTTAAAAAAACAAAACAAAACAAAACAACAAAATAACAAAATAAAATAAAACAAAAAATCCAAAACTAAAACAAAAATATAAAAAAACAAAAACAAAACAAATCCTTGTATATACTTGTATATATTTTACTAACCCTTTTCCTTTTTGAAAAAAAACCCTAAAAAACTACAAAACCAAAAATCTATAAACAGTTTCATTAAAAAATACTCTTTTCACATGTGCATCATTTTCTTCTTTCCAAAAATCCATAAAAAGTTTAAAATTAGATAATGGTTTAAAAAAAGGATTTTTCTTTCTTTTCATTGCATTGTACATATTTCTTGAATTTGCATGTGCATTTTTCAGGATAGTATTAACATTTAAACTAAGTCTGGAATGGAGCTTAGTTGGGCCTTAATCCACTTAATTCCAGTGAAATCCTATAAGAAATAGAGTTAAGACTTTTCAGGTCCTAGAAACTTAATTCTTTGAGTCCATAAGACTATGTTCACATGTTATCTTGATTAGTCTAAGCAGAACATTAACAACACATGCATGATTCCCGAGGCTTATCTTGGACAAGCACTCTACACGTAGCTCTTCATGGAGGAGGTAGTGAAGAGGCTGTATTTTGGCTTGGAATAGCATAAAAGGGTAGTACTTCTAGGAAGAACCTCTCGTCTTCCTCTAGGGAGGGTTGTGCATCTCAAAATGATCTAGTAGAATTGAGGTCTAAAGGTAGGATGTCATGGGGTTGCAATAATGCTTCAAAAGAGGGATAGTCTACTAGCCCAAAAGGAAAAACTCCTTATGTACATGCTGCACCTTGTATATATTTTCAAAAAAAGATAAAAAATGCAGAATCTCCAAAAGTGGATAGGCCTGATTGCAAAGTAAAATGTCTTCCAGGGTATATATACAAGGATAAAGAAAAATGAAAACAATAAGAGCTTCAAAGTCAAATTTTTGTAAACTTGCAGCTGGATAACTTGGCTACACTGGTCATGCATCCAAGATAGGTAGCTACACTAGTTACCGTCCATTCTTTTCTACATCTCCTCTTTTTGAGATGGTTGTACTTGAACTTAAAAGGGAATATCTCCGCTCCTCGAGGAAAGAGTTACTAAATCGGGGGACTAGAGTTACCTTGTTGAGGGAGGATGTTTCTTTGCTACTTTTGAAATGGGGAGCTTTATTTCAATTACACCGTACAAGTAAAGATTCATAGTCATAAAAATTTATTTATGTAGACTTGTTCTGATCTTACTTTTGAGGAGACCTTAATAGGAGTCTAGTAGAACTTAGAGGCTGTTAGATTTTAAATCCATTTTCCATTAAGGTTCTGCCACACTAATAATCCAAAGGTCTGACTGATAGTGAAAACTCGGTATCCGATTGCGATTATAGAAAAATGTGTTGTCGGTGTAGAGAACCGCAAAGAGATCCGAATTTTATATCAAACAAAAATTGGTAAAAATAGCAGAGAGAAAGAGAGAGAGAAGATGAAGTGGATTAATATTTAAACCTTACACTATTTTATTTATCAAGGTAAGTGTGCCTGGGTCGAACACAAGGAAGCAGAATGTTCAAACAACGGTTCCTGACAACGAATAAATTCCAAGAAAAATTCTCTTTTTATTCTTGAATTTACAATGAAAGAAATTGAAACAATCATGGTTGAAGACAAACTCGAGAATGCAAAATTCAAAACCACACAAGAAAGCGATGAAAAATTTGGGAAAAATACTCGAAAAATCCCTTGGATTGTTATCAAGATACCCTAAAAAAATCGCGGAAAAATGAGAAAAATACGAGGTCCAAACGACCCTTACAAGCCAAGGGCCTAACCGTAAGAAAAATACTTTGTTTTTGTTACAAAACAGTCCCTGGAAGGACTAAAACGCAAGAAAAAATATGTTTTATAACAATTAGGTCCTCGTGTAGGGACCTACTTGTAATTCTGGAAACTTCTGGAGGCGGCCTGTAATTCCTGGAAACTGATTGGGTTTATGTTGCAATTTTCACACCCCTTCGCAATTGACGGCCTAGATTAGAAGATGAGGGGCGATCTGAGCCGCACGATCCTGACACGTGGCGCACACATGTCCACTTGGAGTTCTTGGAGGTTCTTGAGGTTGTTCAGACCGCTGACGAAGATGGCCTCTTCTCTGAATTTTCATCAGCAGCTGGTGAGGGTCTTAGGCCTCCGGCGGGGCCAGAGGGGTGGCGGAGCCACCCCTCAAGCTCGCCCATGGTAGGGATTGGTCGGAGGTAGTTGTCGACGACAGAAAAATGCTGAAGAAGATGATGATCCAGCGATCATGGTTCCGATACAAAGGATGATGCACCTTCTTTGATGATGAATTGCGTGAAGATCAAAAGCTCCAAATGACTCGCAATTGCTCCAGATAAAAGTTGGATCTGCAGATTACAAATATATATGCTCGATTTGCAAGAAATCGGCCGATGGATTAAAGAATTTGCAAGATCAAAATGATGTTTCCAGCATAATGGATAGCACAGTATTTGATTAATGGTGAGTTGGAAAGGAATAAGGTATGATTAAGTTCGATTCGATTAAGTTTGAAGTGGATTTGAGGGGTAGTGTCTAAGATGGATGATTAAGCTACTTAATTGAGTGATTAACTACGCTAATCACAGCACAAGGATCGAGAAATAAAAGTTGAAAATGAAGTGATTTACCTGTGGAGTAGAAGGTATATGACCTCATGGTCTTCGCTCGACAGGGACGACTTCCCGGAGCTCCACGCTGCTCGAGGCGGCGATGCAAGGCGATGCTGCACCTTGGAACGTCTCCTCTGATCTCCCTTCTTCCACGCAGGCTAAAGACGAGGAGCTGTCACCTCCTTGGTTGGCCGGAATCGCGGGGAGAAGTTGGGTGGTTGGCTGATGGTTCTGGAGAAGATTCAGTTATGGAGAGTTAGTTGTAATGGCGTCAAGTTCATGGATATTTATAGATGAATTGCTTGGGCTTCAAGGCTAATCCAAGGATGGGCGTGTGTTAGGGAGGTTAGGAGAAAGAGAATGAAGGGATGATATCGATCGAAGACATTAGGAATCGAGCTGGAAAAATTGGTGAAGAGGAGGTGTTGGAACAAAGTTCCAACGACCTGGTTTCTTGAAGAAGAACCAGGTGTTGACACGTGTCAGCACCTAGTTAGCCAGATGATTAAATAGCTTATAAATTATATAATAATTATCAAATCATGTTATTATAAATAGATATAAAAATAAGAAATATAAATAATTAAATTATCTAAATTATAGTATAATTACTTTTTATAAATAATAAATATTATTCGAAATATAATTATTATAATAATAAATAGGTATAAATAACAGGTTTTGGATTTTTAATTCAATAAATAGATGATTAAATTTTTTTTATTTTCTTAATTTTTAGAATAATAAGTAAAGTCTATATCATTTTTTGGGGATTTTAATAAATTAATTTAGATATATTAATAAATACATGTATAGGTTAACTAGTTCAGTTTTATCTATAAATTAGGGTTTTGGATTTTTATTAAAATAATAAATAAGCTCCAAAAATTCTTAAATAAATTAGAAAATACAATATCATGAAAATAATTATAAATTATAAAATTATTAAAACTATAAATAATGGGTTCTTAATAAAATAAATAGCCCAGAAACCCCTTTGTCATTAGGTCCCAGAGCTGACTTTTTGCAAACGGACTCCGAATTCAATGAAACCCCCTCTATTAATTAGAGAATATTATTTTATGAACTTTAAAAGTGAGTAGAGTGAAATTGGAGTTTGTATGAGAAAGTTATGATGTTTGGAAGTTGAGATTTTTGCAATTTAAAAGTAGGATTTCTTGGCATATGTACAGGATAATGTTTTTAACTTATTTTTATATTTTTATATACATTTTTAGAAATAATTAGGAAAAGAGTTTGGTGAAAATATTTACATATGATTTAATTAAAAATCAATTAAGTTTTTTTATGTATTTGATAAATAGTGGAAAGTGTGTGAAGTGTATCTTAATTTATTTTTATGGTTTTCTTTCCTTATCTCCCCCTACTTATTGGTTTGTCGAATATATTTATAATTCATATCGTACATATATACATATTTACAATCTGCCTTCTTTTCTTTTCTTTTCTTTTTTGTCCATTTATTTATTTACATGTTTTTGATGCTTAAAAGTGCATTTTTATTCATGAATGATGTTTTGATAAAAGATGGGAATTAATGCATATTTACAAGTATTTGTTAATGGTTTTAAGACAAAATGCAACAGAAATGTTAATGAATCATGAATTCATCAACCCCCTATACTTAAACTTTGCTAGTCCCTTAGCAAACACTTATTTGAAAAGTAAGTGGAAAAGAAAGAAAGTTAGAATGAATTTGTTTTTCTAAACCAATTCACGAGAATAGACAAAGGACGGAGCTTGATCGGACTTGCAACAAGCATTTTGTCGGAGCCTTAACTAGGATTAGGATTTTATCCTTAACAGTCCTCAAGTTCCACAAATCCTTATTTAAGATCACTTCATCAGCTAGTTCAGACTTACTTATTCATATCGCAATCTCTATCAACCTTGAAGTCAAGTTGTACAGTATGAATTGATTTAGCTCTTCCTGCTTAAAGAAGCGAAGAAACTGTCCATCCCAGCTATACACTTCCATTGCTTCCTCATCAAGCTACTCTTTCCTCGGGGAGGGAGGTATTCCCTTTTGAGGTCAGTTTGTGCTATGTCTACAATCGAATATAGAGAGAAAGTAGAAGAATGAGAGAAGAAGTGGAGTGCGACCAGTGTAGACGCATCTCCTTGTGAAGCTCAACCGGTGTAGCTAAGTCTTCACTAAGATGTGCAGGCATTTTTGGTGGAAGCTTGGACCATTGTGGTCGAATTTGTATTTGGTGGCTTCTTATTTAATTTGACTTTGTAATTTGCTTGCACTGCATTCATCTCTTCGTGCCTCGACGGATATAGCATCTTTTGTTCCATCCCTTTTTTGAGGTCTTCGAAAAATTTGTGTCAGTAGATCCTTCCCTCATCCGAAGTGACTATCACAACCCCGATCTCTCCCATCTTTAGACGTCAATGCTGCAAACACAAGGATAGAAACGCACTACCAAGATGTACCGCCCTCCGCAACTCCATCCAAGTCGAGCTAAGTGTAGAGTGCATGTTTCCAAGATTGGTTCACTGGTGCAGAGTTGTACGGATGACACCAAATGGTCTACTTAAGAACATATAAGTTGATTTCCCAAATATGGTCTTATAGAACCCAAAGATTTTAAGTCAAAAGACCTGAAGAGTCTAAATTCCAGATCCTAACTAGGCTCATTACAACGAAAGTTAAAAGCCATGATCAAGCTCCATCCTTTAGACTACACTCAATCCTTAGTTCTAGAAATCAAACTTATTCTGAAAAATGCGAATGCAAATGCAACCATGTATTTGTGAAGTATATTTTCTGAATTTCACTCATTTTTATGGATTTTGAGTCTTTTGTAATTTTTATGAATTTTATGACTTTGTATATATTTTTTTATAAATTTTCTGATTTTTATTAACAAGTTTTTGTAGACAAATTTTACAAGATATATTTTATTTGAATTAAATATCTAATGTATTTTACATATTTTATCTACAAAGAATTTTACAAGGATTAAATGATTTTTACACATGTTTTAATAGATAGGCTTTTAAATAAGTATTATACAGATTTTTAAATACATAATCTAATTTAAGTCTTTTAAATACAGATTTTAGACATATTTTACTTATTTACAAGGATTTTATAAATAATAGATAAATGGATAAATGGATTTTAAATTAACCCTCACCCACTTTTATGGATTTTATAGATATAGAAAATATATAAAAGTACGAGTTATGGACAAAAGTATATATACAATATATACGCACCCCCCTATACTTGGCTTGTGCTATGTCCTCATAGCATCGAAAGAGAAAAAGGAGGACATAACTCGTGCTAAGTGAAAGTGGGTGAAAAAGAATTAGAGAATACAAGTCAGTCAACCCCCCCATACTTACGATCAGGTCATCGTAAGTATAACGGAAGAGCAAAAACGAGGTGACCGAGTGAAAAGAATATATAATGAAGGAACAAAAGGAATAAAGAGAACGAGATCATCGAAATCACTCAGTCCCCCTATACTTAGGATAAGGCATCCTATGTATAAAAAAAGTGTATCAAAAAATCGGGGACCAGTGATTTGTGAAAAAGAAAGGATATACAAAAGTAACAGAACAAAATAGAAAATGCTAATAAATAAACAATCAGTCCCTCCTATACTTAGGATCTGGTATCCGAAGCATAGAAAACGAGAAAAAATAGTGACGATTGTGGTCTACGAAGAATATATAAGTGTTGTGGATCTAAAAAAATCGAATGGCTCAAAGTCTTTGTACTAGATGAGATAAAGTGAAAGAATGAATATGAGTCATGTACAAAATAGATCACTTCAACATGGGCCAGATGATCAGTAGTCTCTACGAAATGCTTCAACGTCTGTCTGTTAACCACGAACGGCTCTGCACCAAGTGACACAACTGATATAGGTATGCTTCCATTGTTGTGCATCGTTTTGATTATGTATGGCCCTTCCCACTTGCTTTTCAATTTCCCAGGAAAAATTCTCAATCTTGTATTGAACAACCAGACTTTCTGCCCAGGGAAAAAGATCTTGTGCTGAATATGTTTATCGTGCCATTTATTTACTTTATCCTTATAAATGAGAGTGTTCTCGTATGCCTTATTTCAAATTTCTACTAGCTAATTCAGATCTATCTTTCTTTTGATTCCTGCTTTTTGTGCATCAAGTGAAATTTCTCGAATCACCCATTCAGATTTGTGCATGATCTCTACAGACAAATGGCATGGCTTCCCTTAAACAAGTCTGAATGGTGAAGTAGGAGTCTTATATACAGTATGATATGCCCATAGAATCTGATCTAAAAGCAGCAACCAGTTCTTCCTATCCGGTCGTACTAATTTCCTAAGAATTGATTTCACCTCCCTATTTGAGACTTCACCCATGTCGTTCGTCTATGGGTGGTAAGGAGAAGCTACTCTGTGATCAATGTCATATTGCTTCACTAGCCTTTTGACCTCCTTATTAATGAAATGGCTACCCACATCAGAAATAAGAATACATGGAATCTCGAACCATGAAATAATGTGTTCCCTTAGGAAATTGCACAGTTTTGTTGTCTGCAGTTCGTGTGGGTATAGCCTCCACCCATCTACTAACATAATCTACAGCGAGAAGAATGTACTCAAAGCCACTGCTAGATGGGAATGGTCCAATGAAATATATGCCCCATGCGTCAAAGATCTCGCAAATAATGACAGGTCGCATAGGCATTGCATCTCTAGCACTGACTGACCCTACTGCTCTCTGACAATCTGGGAAACTCTTCATGAATGTACAAGCATCTCTAGTAAGAATCGACCACCATAATCCGCTCCGAAGTACCTTCTGCGCTATCCTCTTCCCTGAGTGATGTCCCCCTGCCTCTAAGGAATGGCACAGAGTGAGGACACTATTATATTCATCCTGAGGAATACAACGCCTGTAAACACAATCCGGTCCCTCACGAAAAAGAATCAGATCCTCCCAATGGTAGTATCGTGCCTCGGAAACTAGTCTATCAACTCGATTATTTGGCCAACCCTGAGGACTTTTCTTTGTAACCAGAAAATTCACTATATTTGCATACCATGGAAGTTTGGTAACTGCAAAGATTCTATCGTCTGGAAATCTCTCTGCAATTTCTGGCGTGTACTCATCTGAGGGTCGTTCTATCTGTAATCGGGAGAGGTGATCAGCTACCACATTCTTTACCCCAGGTTTGACTTTAATATCCAAATCAAATTCCTGAATTAAGAGAATCCATCTAAGAAGGCGTGCTTTAGCATCCTTCTTTTCCATCAAAAACCGGATAGCTAAATGATTTGTGTAGACTGTGATTTTGGAGCCAAGAAGATAAGATCTGAATTTATCAAAAGAGAACACCACTGCCAACATCTCCTTTTCTATTACTGTGTAATTATGTTGAGTATCATCTAAGGTTCTGCGGGTATAGTGGATAGCAACAACAAGTCCATTCCTCCTCTATCCTATTACAACCCCGACCGCTAAATCTGAAGCATCCGTCATGATCTCGAAGGGTAGAGACCAATCAGGTGGTTGTAGGACAGGAGCACTGATAATCATTTCCTTTAATGTGAGGAAGGCATTAAGACATTTATCATCTAATAAGAACTCAATCTCTTTGCCTAATAATTCAGTTAACGATTAGGCAATCTTGGAGAAATCATGTATGAATCGTCTATAAAAGCTGACATGCCCCAGAAATGACCGTAACTTCTTAATGTTGGATGGTGGTTCGAGGCGCTTGATGACATCCACCTTGGCAGGGTCAACCCCCATGCCTCGTTGGGAGATAACGTGCCCCAACACGATCACGTGTGTAACCATAAAATGGCTCTTTTCCCAAGACAAAACGAGATCTACCTCACAACATTTCTGAAGAACCTAATCTCGGTGCGCTAAACAATCGTCAAAGGACTAACCATAGGCCAAAAAATTATCCATAAAGACCTCTAGAAAATCACCGACCATGTCTGCAAAAATAGCAAACATACACATCTGGAAAGTAGCAGGGGCGTTGCACAATCCAAAGGGCATCCGTCTAAAGGCACACATGCCAAACGGACATGTGAAGGTGGTTTTCTCCTGATCTTCAGGAGCAATGATTACCCGGTTGTATCCAGAGTAGCCGTCAAGGAAACAAAAGTATTCCTTCCCTACCAACCTTTCGATGACCTGGCCTATAAAAGGCAAAGGTAAGTGATCCTTCTTCGTCACGGCGTTCAATTTCTTGTAATCAACATACACCTACCACGATGTGGTTACTCTCTTTGGAATCTCCTCTCCGCTCTCATTTTTATTCATCTGGATTCCCGACTTCTTCGAGACAACATGTAATGGGCTAACCCATTCAGAGTTGGAGATGGGATAAATGAACCCTGCATCGCACCATTTCATAATCTCTTTCTTGACAACTTCTCGTAAAACCGGATTCAGCCTACACTGAAATTCTCTGGAAGGTATGCTGTCATGATCGAGATATATATGATGAGAACACAAAGCAGGATTGATCTCACGGAGATCGGATACAGTCCACCCAATAGCCTTGCAGTTTCTTTCAAGAACCTCCACCAGACGAGATTCTTGTTCTTCGGTCAAAGATGAGCTGATAATGAATGGAAACTGTCGATGTGGACCCGCAAGGAAAGCGTACTTCATATTTGGTGGCAACAACTACAGATCTGGTACGGTAGACTCTGGCTCTGCTGAAACCTCATCTATATATGTGTTAGGATCTCAGTTCTGGATTTGTCTGCAATATGATTATCCACCATTACAATATGCTCTAAAATCGGACTACAGAAGATGTCTAAAACATCATCCAACTCGCTACTATGCTCACCCTCAGACTGACTAGAGGAAAACAAATCGACTAAATGAAATTCTATCTCTAGATCATCTGAAGTGGAGGAATCGTGTAATGACTTTGAATCTGAAAGATCTGCAATAAACTCCTCAGAAATCTGATCCCTTTGCTTCTCGTCATCCATACTGAAATAAAAGGTACCTGTTATGCAATCTTGGGTCTCTACTCGATACCTTTCGAGGTCGTCAAGACGAACCTCATCCATGTAATCACAAGTGGCTAAAGAACTCAAGAAATCAGAAGATGCATCACCTGATGTGTTTGAATCTCTCGCCAATCTCTATATGTACCTTCTCGCCCTCGGCGCGAAAAGATACCTTCCATGTATCATAATCGAAGAGAGCCTTCACGGTCTCTAAGAAAGGCCTCCCAAGAATGATGGGGGTAAGGCGTAACTGTGTAGGGCAATCCATGTCCAGAACAGTAAAGTCCATTGGGAATTGCAGACCCTGCACGGTTACGATAACGTTCCTTAATATGCCCCTGGGTCTCTTTATGCATCTATCAGCAAACTGAAGGATCGTGCGGGATTTGTAAAGAGGACCTAACTCGAGCTTATCGAGTAAAGACAATGTTATGAAATTGATCAAGGAACCGTTATCTAATAGAGTGCGATCGAATGCGGAATTTGCGATCTCGCATCTAACATAATGTGCTCATGAGTCCTTCTTCTTCTTTGGTAACTTATTCTGAATTGCACAGGATATAGCCTTGGTCAAAACATGTTTCTCTGTTCGTGATATCTTTTTCTTACATGTAGTGCATTTGTTCCTCAATTGATTCTTGAGTGTAGGAAAATGATCCAAGGCATCGTGAAGTGGAATATTCGAAAAGATATGATCTTTCAATAGTCTTTCAGTCTCTGGAGTCACAACATTCTTTTTGGTATTTTTCTTTCCTTTTTCCAAACAAAGCATTAGGAAAAGGAACAATATCGAGAATGAGAAAATCAGACTTTTTATTGATTTCAGAATCAGCTTGTACATCGATAGTTTCAGAATTATGTACAAAACTCTCTAAAACATGGGAAGATATATTTTTGTCAGGAGTATCTGCATGGTCTGGCGTGATATCATCATCTGTCTCACCGGTATCCATGTCCACTGTTTCGGCATCACTCCCTTCTCTCTGATCTTCATGCTGGTCCGTATCAATGTGTTGGTTCTCCTCCTCAGCGTCAGAATCTGGCTGCTCATGGATTTGCTCTTGTTCCTCATCAAGTACCCTCTCCTCTACTCCAGCAGGTGCTCGTGGTGATCTACTGCTCCTGAGACGAATGAAGTTAGATAAAAATTCAGGAAAAGAGATCGTACTTGTAGTGTTGTCTACCTGATCTGGATGCCTCCTCTTGTTATTCGGATTTATTTGAGGCTGGGCTGGGAGAGTGGTCTTAGACGCAGTTAACTCATCCAGACGATGGTTAACCTGCTCCATCTCTATCTTGTGTGCAATTTGGAGCATACTCAACATATCTATGATTTGATTTAAAGCATGGGCTTATGAAGACATCTCAAGTTCAGTGTGGTGACACTGGCTTTCTGCGCTGTCTTGCCTTGGTGTGTATTGCTGTGAGGTGTAAAGCTGGGAGGATTTCTGCGGTGCTAAGGAAGACTGTTGTTGTTGTTGATAGTGATATGACTGCAAATGGTTAGCAAGATACTGATAGGAATGCGGTCTCTGATAAGCATGCTGGTGAGACTATTGTTGTGTGAAGTTCTATCGGTGCTGGAAGTGTGGACGTTCATGCTACGGTTGGTTGTACTGCTGCTACTGATGATGAGTTACACTCAGTCGCTGAATTAGAGTATACCAAATCCCGTTGATTTCAAGAGTGGCTTGAGGCTCAACCTCCATATCTGTAGCACTGATGATCTGGCCGGTAATGGCATGAGACTGGTCCTCATGCCAATCAATCTGCGGAGTCTCGGGCTCGCTCTGAACAAAATGTATCTGACAGGTGGTTGGAGCGGGTAAAGTCCTTCGTGTAGGTTGTGCAGTCGAAGAAGATTGGGCATGTTGGTACTGAAGTTGAAGCTCTAAAACCTTCTTCGTGAGATCACTCAGCTGTTGAGGTAGAGATGAGAGTTTCTCCAACTCTCGTAGTGGTTGTAGGTCCTGAACTTATTTCCGAATCACATCCACCAATGTTAATTTCTCTCTAATGAAGCCCATATTGGTGTTCGATTAAGACTCTGAAATATTAGCCACCTTATGATGCTCTTGGTGATGTGGTGGCTGAGGGGCTTTCTAGAATACATGAGTAGAGTCGATGACTCTCGAATTCTCTGCCATCCCTTCGAAGATGGACCGGACTGTCTCGACATCCTTATTCAAATAACTGTCGCCACATACGGCACTCACTAGCCCCTGAATGTCCGGTTGGAGTCCTCCGAAATAGTTTTGCACGAGCACCTTCATCGGTATCTCATGATGCAGGGATCTCTCCGTAAGATCTTTGAATATATCCCATGCCTCATGGAAAGATTCATTCGGTAGCTGTGTGAAGTTGGAGATCTGACTCCTCATCATGTTCGTCCTCCCTAGAGGAAAATACTTACGTAGGAATGTGGACTTCAAATCGTCCCATGTAGAAACTTCCCTTCCTAGATGGCTCAACCAGTAAAGTGCCTTATTTGCTAAGGCAAAGGGAAAGGCTTTGAGGCAAACAGCCTCCTGCATAACTCCTGGATAGCTAGCCGTACCACAAATCTTCTCCAATTGCTGTAGAAAGGTAAACGGCTCCTTTGTAGCATTCCCGTAGAACTTGGGAAGCAATGAGATGAAGGATGACCTCAACTCGTATGGCCCTTGATTCGGCGGTAGACAAATTCAATGATGGAGTGTTCTTGCGCCCGGGTCATACTTATCTCGTAAAGTGGTGGGAACCACTACATGCGGTAAAGGGTTCCCGACTCCTGCTCGAAGCGCATCTATCTTAGCCCGCAACTCAGTCTGAGTTCTAAACTGTTGTCGACTGCAAACTCATCTGATGTAAAGTGTCGAGAATTCCTGTCGTTATATCTGCGGCTGGATCTGGTCTTCCGTCATGGTGCTCCTCAGTTGCTTGCCTCTCCTCAACTGGTCCTTTGCCACGAGGCATGTGTTTTAGATCCGCTAGGAAAGAAAATGTCTCGTAAGAACTCATCGAAAAATCAGCTGGAGATATCGATGATTTATTGAGACAAGGGTCTACCTCAATACACTGACCAGGAGGCGAGGGAGTCTGGGTCTGACTCTCCTCTAGATCAGATGGGACGAACTCGGGAAGAGGATCATCTCGAGCTTGTGAAGATGTGTGACAGACGGTGGACGGTCGAGAGCTCACGGAGTCTAAGCAAGAAAGCCATTGAGTCGTCATCTTCAATGTCAAGAGAGTGATCAGGAGAGCACGATTTACGATTCAAGAAAGATGAGAAATGCGTAAAGTCGTGGTAACTCATGCCCCACAAGCAAACACAAAGCAAACCCCATTTTCACCAACACAACCCGATGATGACCGTAAGAGTTTGGTCTTTTATCTTATCGGTTTTAAGGCGTATTAGCAAACAAATATAATCCCAGTTACACGAGATGATAGGTGCCCGATGTTTCCCTGAAATACTAGCCTGAGTCTTTACAGAAAATCACTTGCTCTCAGCCAGTATAAGAGTAAGTACGGACCATTTCCGGCTACCCATGTTACATGAGGATGGAGCCTTACGCAGTATCCTCTAAAGCCCCCACTCTGCTAAGTAAACCTGGACCGTTTCCGGCTACCCACGCGTACCCACTAAAAAGCGGTGATTAGGTGCATAGACTAAGTAGTATTTCATGAGAAATACGGATTTTTGGTTCTATCCTTACAGGTCGTCTCTCACTCGCGCACTCTGAGAAGAAATGTGCAGGGATTACTCTCCCAAATAAATTAAATCTTACGTTTATTTTAGATCAGATACGTTAGTAGTCCCGATTATATTTTTGGGGTTTTATATTTTTTGGATTTTTTCAGGCAAACGTCTACCGAGTGTCTTTATTATTTTTATAAAAGTCCTAAAATAATGCACCTAGATTGCAAGTCCTAAGACTAACTACGAAAGCGCAATCAGATAGAATAAAAACGAAAATCCTAAGCAAGCACCTAGCCTCGAGAAAAGCCACGGAAAACCGACGATGCGACAAAAACCGCGATGGGTGCCCTGATCCCACGAATGCACAGCAATCGGCAAATCAGACCCCGAGAAAAATGAGAGGGGAGGTATAAGTCGGGATTCCCTTAGGGGGCCCCTTTCTACAAAAACAAAAACACGGGCGAGTGCCCTTTTCTTTTTTTACAAGAATAAAAGAAAATACAACACAAGTCTTAACTATTTCTGCCCTATGCAACTGAGAACATCGGTCTCTGCACTTTCAACTATTTTACGGCCTTAGAAAAAGTCTGCTGAACCTGCAGGCCCTGCAAGAATTATTTAAGATACACAAAACACACAAAAAGTCATAACAAAAATTGAAATGACACATGAAAAACCGTAAATCGAAAATCAAAAGAAAATTGGTAAAATCAAGAATAATATAGAGAAAAATCAATTCAAAAAACCGTTGTAAAAACAACGCTTCCCCGGCAACGGTGCCATGTTGATAATGAAAACTCGGTATCTGATTGCGATTATAGAAAAATGTGTTGTAGGTGTAGAGAACCGCAAAGAGATCCGAATTTTATATCAAACAGAAATCAGTTAAACTAGGAGAGAGAGAGAAGGTGAAGTGGATTAATAGGCTTCTCTCCTATTTAAACCTTACACTATTTTATTTATCCAGGTAAGTGTGCATGGGTCGAAAACAAGGAAGCAGAATGTTCAAACTAAGGTTCCTGACAAGGAATAAATTCCAACAAAAATTCTCTTTTTATTCTTGAATTTACAGTGAAAGAAATTGAAACAAATTTAGTTGAAAACAAACTCGAGAAGGCAAAATTCAAAACTACACAAGAAAGTGACGAAAAATTCGGGAAAAATACTTGAAAATTCCTTGGGTAGTTATCAAGCTACCCTAAAAAATTTGCGAAAAAATGATAAAAATATGTTTTAGTCCCTGGAGGGACTAAAACGCAAGAAAATTAGGTTTTATTACAATTAGGTCCCTACATAGGGACCTAATTGCAATTCTGGAAACTTTTGGAGGCGGCCTGTAATTCCTGGAAACGGACTGGTATATGTTGCAATTTTCACACCCCTTCGCAGTGGATGGTCTAGATTAGAAGATGCGGGGCGATCTGAGCCGCACGATCCTGACATGTGGCGCACACTTGTGCACTTGGAGTTCTTGGAGGTTCTTGAGGTTGTTCAGGCCACTGACGAAGATGGCCGCTTCTCTGAATTTTCGTCGGCAGCTAGCGAGTGTCTTGGGCCTCCACCGGGGCCATAGGGGTGGCTCCTCCACCCCTCGCGCTCGCGCGTGGTAGGGATTGGTCGGAGGTGGTTGTCGACGGTGGAAAAATGCTGAAGAAGATGATGATCCAGCGATCCTGGTTCTGATACTAAGGCTGATGCACCTTCTTTGATGATGAATTGCGTGAAGATAAAAAGCTCCAAATGACTCGCATATGATCCAAATAATAGTTGGATCTGCAGATTACAAATATATATGCACGATTTGCAAGAAATCGGTCGATGGATTTAAGAATTTGCAAGATCAAAATGATGTTTCCAGCAGAATGGATAGCACGATATTTTATTAATGGAGAGTTAGAAAGGAAGAAGGTATGATTAAGTTCGATTCGATTAAGTTTGAAGTGGATTTAAGGGGTAGCATCTAAGATGAATGATTAAACTACTTAATTGTGTAATTAACTACGCTAATTACAGCATGAGGATCTAGAAATAAAAGTAGAAAATGAAGTGATTTACCTGTGGAGTAGAAGGTATACGACATCCTGGTCTTCACTCGATGGGGACGACTTCCCGATGCTCCACGCTAATCGAGGCGGCACAACACCTTGGAACGTCTCCTCCGATCACCCTTCTTCCACGTGGGCTAAAGACGAGGAGTTGTCACCTCCTTGGTTGGGCAGAATTGCGGGGAGAAGTTGGGTGGTCGGCTGATGGTTCTGGAGAAGATTCAGGTATGGAGAGTTAGTTGTAATGGCGTCAAGTTCATGGATATTTATAGATGAATTACTTGGGCTTCAAGGCTAATCCAAGGATGGGAGTGTGTTAGGGAGGTTAGGAGAAGAGGATGAAGGGATGAGATCGATCGAAGATGTTAGGAATCGAGCAGGAAAAATTGGTGAAGAGGAGTCGTTGGAACAAAGTTCCAACGACCTGGTTTCTTGAAGAAGAACAAGGTGCTGACACGTGTCAGCACCTGGTTAGCCAGATGATTAAATAGCTTATAAATTATATAATAATTATCAAATCAGATTATTTTAAATTGGTATAAAAACAAGAAATGTAAATAATTAAATTATCTAAATTATAGTAAATTAGTTTTTATAAATAGTAAATATTATTCGAAATATAATTATTATAATAATAAATATGTATAAATAACAGGTTTTGGATTTTTAATTCTATAAATAGATAATTAAATATAAATTTTGTATTTTCTTAATTATAATAAAAATAAGTAAAGGCTATATGAATTTTTAGTGATTTTAATAAATTAATTTACTTATATTAATAAATATAGGTATAGGTTAACTAGTTCAGTTTTATCAATAAATTAGCATTTTAGATTTTATTAAAATAATAAATAAGCTCCAAAAAATCTGAAATAAATCTTGATGAAAAAACAATATCACGAAAATAATTATAAATTATAAAATTAATAAACTATAAATAATGGGTTCTAAATAAAATAAATAGCCCAGAAACCCCTTTGTCCTAAGGTCCCAAAAATCGACTTTTTGCAAACGGACTCCGAATTCAATGAAACCACCTCTATTAATTAGTGAATATTATTTTATGAACTTAAAAGGTGAGTATATTGATATTGGAGTTCGTATGAGGAAGTTATGAGGTTCGGAAGTTGAGATTTTTGCAATTTAAAAGTAGGATTTCTTAGCATATATACAAGATAATGTTTTTAACTTATTTTAATATTTTTATATACATTTTTAGAAATAATTAAAAAAAAGAGTTTGGTGAAAAATATGTACATATGAATTAATTAAAAATCAATGAAGTTTTGGTATTTATTTGATAAATAGTGGAAAGTGTGTTAAGTGTATCTTAATTTATTTTTATGGTTTTCTTTCCTTATCTCCCCCTACTTATTGGTTTGTCGACCAATCCATGCTGACTTGGTCTCGGTGGTTAGGCTATATAAATATATCTTGCAGCTATATTTATATTTATATGTCATATTGTACATATATACATATTTACAATCTACCTTCTTTTCTTTTCTTTTATTTTTTTATCCTTTTATTTATTTATATGTTTTTTATTTTTCAAAGTGCATTTTTATTCATGAATGATGTTTTGATAAAAGATGGGAATTAATGCATATTTACAAGTATTTGTTAAGAGTTTTAAAACAAAATAAAACAGAAATGTTAATGAATCATGGATTCATCACTGACAGAGCTCCATACTACAATTTTATGAAGATGAGTTTAATACTCAATATTGTCCTAATTTCTTTATTTTTCCTTTCTTTTCTTTTCTTTTTATTCACTTATTCTTTCAAATAAGTGTTTGCTAAGGGACTAACAAAGGTAAAGCATAGGGGGATGACGAATATGCATTTCATCATCTTCATTCATTTATTTTAGCTTAAAGTCCCTTATAAAACACAAGTATATAATAATAACTACATATTCTTACTAACTTGCATCTATGTGTAAATATTGTACATTTATTACGATTTTAATCTAAAATAAATAAAGAAAGAAAGAAAGAAATTAAAAAGACAAAAAATCACAAAAAACCAAGATAGCTTGCATTTGAGATTCCCTTTTTCTTTTAATTGATTTTCAATTATTTAATTAACCCTCTAGATTTGTAGCCCCCCTTAGTTCGATCCTGATGCTATACAAGTAAATAAGTAGAAAAAATTTCTCACTTCATTATTTTCCTGTAATTAATTTTGTAGCTTGAGAAGAAATTTTTTTTTTGTTTGTTGTAGGATATTTGGGTTGCAATGACCACTACGTATTTTTTTCATATCTTGATTTTAAAACCTGAAAATCCTATCTCAACAGTGACTCGCTCAGTATGCTTGTCTATCGTAACTGTTTGATCACCTTACTTTAAAATTGAAAAGATTAATGGCCAAACTCTTACAATCACCACTGTGTGATGTTGGTGAATAGGGGGTTGCTATTGTGTTTATTTGTGGTGGTTTGTGTGACTTTGCATCTGACATGCCTTTATTCCGTCTTTTGGATTGATATTGTGGTCATATTATGTATCATTTGGCATCGAAAATGATGTATCGACGATCTTTATGCTCGTACTTTGGGAGCTATCTTTCTTCCACTGTGGTATGTATGTCTTCGTGGACTCAGGATGACCCTTTTCCCAAGTTTGTTTCACTTAATCATGAGGTGGATAACACCTAGTGCCCGTTGATGAATTTACATTTCATCATCTTTATTCATTTATTTTAGCTAAAAATCCTTTATAAAACATATGTATATAATACTATCCGTAATCTTACTAACTTAATAAAGGAAAAATAAGGAAAATAAAAAAAGAAGAAGAAGACTATATATATGTAATAAATACAGGCCGACCCGAACCCCGAGAGAAGTTCAAGACTCGACCTGCTCGACTAGGAATAAAGTAGGGTGAGATAGGGTCCTTAATCAGAAAATCCAAAAAAGTTATGTGTTGTAAATATTTGTATATTCACACTATTTTATTTGTACATAAATTGACTTCAAATTAAATAATTTTCAAAACAAAAGTTGTAAATAAAAATGTTTTGTAAATAAAAAAATAATTGCGAAATAAAATCATGTACAGATTAAAAATAACCACACTTAGAAAAAGCCATAAAATAATAATTGAAAGACCAATTCCGGGTCCATATGAACTCGTATTAAATCAAACTCACTTCCATTGTATTGTAAATTAAATTATCTTTAAAATGGTTGTGATTTCATAATTTTTGGAGTTAAGGTTGAAAAATCATTTTTCTAGGGTGGTATGTGCATTTTACCATTTTTATCGTATTTATTATTATTTGTTTATATTGCATTTTTAATAATTATAAATATTGTTTACTGTAAGTTAAAGTAAATAAAAAAATTTAATATGTATATAATGTGCATTATGTATATATGATATGTATAAAATTAAACTCCTTGTATAAAAACGACAAAAAAATATTATCTAACATTAATTAATTAAATTAAGATAATTACAAAATTTTGATTTATTTATTTATTTATTTGTTATTTATTCATATTTTTTGATATGAAAACATACCATGTATATATGATTTGATTTTATTGCTTAAATAACCACAATTAAGAAGACTAATTAATTTTGTAAATTAATTTCTTTAATTATTTAATTTAATTACGGATTTTGTTTTTAATTAATTTATTATTTTATTAATTAATTTACTTTTTTAATTAAACACTAAACACATTCCTTATTTGTAATTATTTCCTTTTTGATTTTTTTCTCCTTTTTGTTGAGCTCCTCCTCCCTCATTTCCTCTTGATCAATCCTTTGGGAGTGGAGCCTATTCTCCAAGAGCAGTCTTGTCGTAGAGTGGTGCCTAGCCTCCGAGATGCCCAGTGATAGCATGTCGGTCTTCTTCGAGGCCATCATGGCATTCATATACTTACATTGGTGAGATTCATTTTATTTCTCGTTTTTAATCTAGTTTAATCGTATAGTAATTTGTAGTTTAGTTTTGTTGTCATTTTCTCAAATTTAATTCGTAGATTTTAATCACAGTTAATTGTCCTCAACACATTTTATTCCGATATTATTTTTCGCACATTAAGATCCGTACATTTCACGTTCTATCTCTCACGACCTCTCACATCCGATCACGCTCGGTGGTCGGATCTTCAGATCTTTCTCCGATCTCAACAGATCCGGGTTTCCATCCACATCTTCTGTACAATAATTGTGGATCGAGTCATCATGCTCGTGTCCTCCTGTGTTTGTGTAGAATAGCAATATATATTGTTTTTTCTTCCTAACATTTGTTTTGCAAGATAAAATAAAAAATAACAAAAAAAATATAAAAAATATTTACTATTTCTGTTTCAAAATAAAAAAAGTTTTTATTTCCGCTCTGTTTTTACAATTGAAAAAAAAATAAAAAAATAAAAAAAATGCAGCAGGCACCGCCGCTTATCCCCCAGCGGCGCCCGCTGCCCATCCACTTCTAGATCGTCGAACCACTGCGACCTCCGACCTCAGCCGCCCTCAGCCTCTCCTCCATCAGAGTCCCTCTAGTTCGCCTCCATCCTACTCGAGCTTCTCTCGTGGCATGTGGCACTGCGCGGTACATCTCCTCCGCCGGATCTTCCTCCGTAGCCCGACCAATGACGACCGCGCCGCCTGTCGATGGCTCTAGGAGCCTCCGCCACATTCTTTCCCTCGACCCCAGCGGCGCTGCACAACCTCTATTGCCCTGATGCCGGTGAGCCCACTGCACCTCCGCCGCCCCACGAACTCGTGCGGCTCGCCTTCGCCCCCCTCTCCACATGCCACGCACGGCTCGCCGCCTCCATCGATCGCGACCATCCGCGCCTGGACCACCACCACGTGTCACCGTACTCTGCTCTGCCATCGTCCAGGAATCACCGTACCCTAGAAGCCCTAGCAGATCTGCCAGCTGACCGCCGATCACCCTCGCAACCACGCGACAGCCGTGCTCAAGACCACTATCCGTCGACCCACCCCTGCCTGCACATGGGTAGAGAGAGAAGAAGGAGAGCGTAGGTGGCCCCCCTTGTTGGCTTGATATTGTGGTCATATCTTGTATCATTTCGCATCAAAAATGATGTATCTACGATCTTTATGCTCGTACTTTGGGAGCCATCGTTCTTCCAATGTGGTTTGTACGTCTTCGTGGACTCAGGATGACCCTCTTCCCAAGTCAGTTTCACTTAGTCATGAGGTGGATAACACCTAGTCCCCATTGTATGCCAACCCTTTAGCAGAGGAAGACCCTCACTTCGATATTTCTTTTTCTCCTGCACATTTTTCCTCAGTTCTTACGACATTCTAGAGGAGTTGAGAGACAACATGGTAGCATGATGAAAAGTACTAGTTGAGGATGGATTGGCTAATGATAAACTAGGTATAAGATCGAGATGCAATTGTAGGGATTCTAGACACACTAGAGTAGATTAGTACACGGCTTACGAAGCATTATAGTGTCTAGGAAGAACAAAGAGTTGAGATTGTGATGTTGAGAGCTAGGGGTGAGAACCCACTAGGGGTAATTGTTCCTATAGTCCCATTACGTGATGAGTATGGCCCTGGAGCTACTATGCTACCACATTGGTCTCGTTTATTGCCAAATCCAGGTCCACATGATCTCCGACCACCATAAATATCACTTCTTCCCAATTTTAATGAGAATACTACTGAGGAGTCAGTTACCTTTTCACTAGAGTTTAAGATTATTTATGGGAAAACTAGCTTCCTAGATATTACTGATGAACCCATGATTCATTAACATTCATGTCGCATTTCATCTTAATCCCCTAACAAATACATGTAAATATGCATTAATTTCCACCTTTTATAAAAATCCCATTCATAAATAAAAATGCTTATTTATTCACTAGATGGACATAAAATATAAGAAAAATAAAAAAAGTAAAGAAACAAGATAGAGTGTAAATATGTATATATTGCAATGTATGACTAGTAAAATATAAATATGTCTGTAAGATATATTTATATAACCATTCTCCCTGAGACCAAGACAGTATGGATTTGTCAACTAAAGTAGAGGGAGATAAGGAAGAAAACACAAAAATAACTAACCTTTTACATAGTACAATAATTCCATTTATTTATTATTTATATACAATCTCCACTTAATTTAATTAATTCAAATGTACATATTTTTCATCAAACTCTTCTCTGATGTGTTTAAAAAATTTTATATAAAAATATAAAAATCATAAAATATAGAAATTTGATATTCAAATTGTCAATTCCCCAACTTCATAATGTCATAAATTCTTCATATGAACTTTAATTTCACTAAATTCACATTTAATGTTCATAAAATAAAATTCACTAATTAAGGAAGGTAATTTTAGTGAAAATAGAGCCCCCTTGCAAAAAGTCGATTCTTGGAAGTAATGGCAACTCATTTTCTGGGCTATTTATTTTATTGTTGACATATTATTTATAGATCAACATATTAAACAAGTTTCAATTCTTTTCATTATATTGTAGTTTATTTATATAACAAAATAAAAAATAAAAAATATTTATTTTTGTATATTAAATAAATCAAAAAACCTAAAAAATGGCAATTTTGAACTACAATCTTTATACTTGTATTTCTTAAAATATAAAATTAATTACTAAAATATATAAAAATTCACGCAACTCATATTTATTATTATATAAATTAATAAAACATAAAAATATTATCTATTTATTAAAGTAATATAAAAAAATGTAAAACTATTTATCCAATAGAATATTAATATATATTAATATTTTCTTTATTACTTATGTACCATAAAAAACATATTATTTATATAGGTAATACATTATAATTTAGATAATTTAGTTGTTAATATTCTTTTTATTTAAACTTATTTAAAAGAATTCTATCTTTTATTTATTATATATTTCACAATGTTTTCATATCTCTGATTCTTGTGGTGTTGTCACATGTCAGCATGACCTTCTTCCTGCAAAAACCTAGGTGGTTTTATTGCTTGAATGCCTCTTCTTCACAATTAATCACAACCTTTGTTTCTCATTTAAAACCCTAATATAATCCCTCCATCTCATAAACCTAATAACCAAGACCCATGCCTACCCTTAGATTACATCAAGCCCCTTGCCATCTTCTCTATTTAAATCCATGAAGATCACCAAACTCATCCAACAATTAGCTAACATTACCAGATCCTACCCCTTCCCACCTATGAGTCGACCTCCTCAGGTGACAATCGTTGGTGGTTGCAACCTCGCATGGAAGAGGGACCTCCGGTGGAGATTTCCAAGGTGCGTCTGCCTTGTATCGTGACACCGTCGTCGCGTGAAGCTCGGGTAAATACCAGCCCTTGAGTGACAACCAGAGGTTCTGACAACCTCTACTTCCCAAGTATTCCTCCACCATTTTTCCATTCATTCTAATTTATTTAGCCTCTATAATCGCTATTTTAGGTAGTATAATCCCTCATCTTGTGATTTCATCCAACATTCCTTTTGATTAGACCCAATTCTTTGATTAATTCTTATTTGCAATTTCCCATATATGAACTTATCTGCTGCGAAAGAAAACATCTACTTTCCTGGTCAATTCTCCAAAGAATTGAACCAATAATTTCTACGGGTGGTTCCATCCACTGGATATAATCAACAAAACCCTGTAGATCTTAGAACATCATCATTATACTGCATCAAGATCTCATATAGAATTGTTCAAGAACTGGAGCTTCAACATTCGACACCCTAGAGGTCTCGATCAATATCTCCTTTGATTGCCTTGCACTCGCAGTAGGTAAGCATGAAGGGGATGTGCCCCCTTATAGCCACTGCCATCACTGCGTCGCTGTCGGAGTCAAGAACCATCATCGTCGCCCGCTTCGAATTGGAGAAGATCTTCAAGATTAGCCAGAGTACTTGTGGTTGATGCAATCCATATCCGATGGTCAAGATCACTCAAGCGCATCTAATCACAATAATCTATTCTCAACCGGTGGAAATTTTACCATATATGTTCGACCATGTTCTAATATTCAAAGGTTTTCCAGGACTATTTGCTATTTGCATTTAGGTTCCTGCATGAGGACCTAAATGTAATAAAACTTTCTTTATATTACTTTTGAAACCAAGGTCGAGGTCCAAATTACATTACTTTATATTTTTTATTTTCATTTATGCCCCTGTATTGAGGACCGAATTTGGTCATTACCTGGGAACTATTTTGTGATGATTTATCCAGGGTAGCTTCCCTACAACCCAAACATAGTTTTGTTATATTTTTCATGAATTTTCATCTCTTTTTTATTTAATTTCATTTTTTGAATTTCATCTTGAATTATGGTTATTCTTGTGTGTTTTTGAGCACATTGCTTGGTTTTCTTTTGGTCCACATCCTACTATATAGTATCACATCTACTAGATCTCACCTATAAAATTTTCAGTGCATTTTATATGCAAAATATACTCCTTTTTGAAAAACAAAAAAAAATCGCTGCTCCTTGTTGTCACCTTTTTATTAAATATACATTACACTATATTCCATCTATTATATAGTATAACCATTTTTTCTCAAATTAACCATTTTTTGAAAAAAAATAAAATTCCAAAATAAAAATAAAATAAATTTTGCAAAAATAAAAACTAATAGAAACCACAAAAATAACTATTCTCAAGGAATAAAAATCAATCACAAAATTATTTGATCTCAAAAATCGAGTATACTCTCTGCCTCCTTGTGTTCGACCCAAGGTCACTTACTTGGAAAATATCAACTAAACAAAATAGAAGAAAGAAGCTTATTTATTTTATTAATAATTTACTTCTCTCCCTTTTCTTATTTTTTTCCTTGATTGAGTCGGTGTGAGACTAATCGAGTAAGGTATATTAGTTCTGGTATGAGTGAGTCGTAGTATCTTCCCATCTTCTCTTTCAATGATTACTAAAATCTTATGACAACCAATCTTTCATTAAAAAACTTGAAAGGGAGGAGCACTGATCAATTACGTAGGAGGTTGTATGCCTTAAGGCCATTCCCTTTTCCTTATCAGACACGGCTCTTTCCGGGTTGAATAATTTGGGGAGAGAGATCTCAACTTAAGAAGATCTTAAGTCCACAATTCTGCATAAATATTTTCCTCTTGGACCTACCGATACAATGAGGAGCCAAAACTCATATTTCACTCTACACTTTCATGAGTCTTTCCTCGAAGCATGGGAGTGCTTCAAAGACATGTCAGTAAAGTGACCTCATCATGAAATTCCATGGAAGGTGTTGGTTCGGAATTTGTTTGGATGATTAGATGTTAATATTCAGGGACTAGCTAGTGTTGCATGTGGCAACAATTATTTGAATAAAGATGCAAAGTTGGTTTGGCCATCTATGAAGGGATGGTCGAGAACTCCAGAGTATTTGATTCCACTTAATCATATCAAAAGACCACACATCCACCTCATCATCATGATAATCAGAAGGTGACCAGCATAACTAAGTTTTATTCACGATCTACAACATGGGATTGATTTGTGAGAAACATTCTAAAGTTGATGTGATTCAAAAGCATACTCATGAGTTGTAGAAATGCGAGAGTTTGAGAAGCTTTCATTTCCTCAGCTGATGAATAATTTAGAAAAAAAGGTGGTTGAGATTTACATGAAAATCCAGCATCCACCTACACCTCAGCTTATACAGAGATATTTACTCGCTCCTCCTACCTGTTAGGTATACTTTGTATAGAGTGAGGCATAGTTTTCTACTGAGACTCCACATATAGCTTGACTTGAGGATTCATCCACAACCGATTAGAGACAAATCATTATTAATGTAGCATATGATGATGATGCTTCTTCCACTCTTCAGATTAATGGGAATTAGTACACTCTAGTTCCTTAATAGTATCCACCACACATCAACCATAGAGCATACATCAGACGTTGCACCAGATGCACCAGAAGCATGGTCATCCACATTACCAGCATTGAGGACAAATTGTGTAACACCAGTTTCATCATTCTTTCCATCTGAGACCAATACATCCTTACCAGTCTTCAGTTCTGTACTACCATCATCAGCTGCAGTAGTTACACCCTACACCTCAATGGTCTTCACAGTAGTATACATCATAATCTCCACACACTACTAATAGGAATGAGAGATCAGAGAGCCATGGGCAGGATACTGAGCCTGAATTGTCAGCACAGTCCTTGACCCTAAATCAGATTATGGACATGTTGAGAATGCTTCAAATAGCACACAAGAATGTTATGGAGCGGGTTAACCAATGTCTTAATGAGTTAGAAATGCTTGAGAATACACTTCTAGTACAACCTTAGATGAATCTGAATAATCAATATAACAGGCGCAACACGTATCGGGTAGACATAAATAATGGTAAGGTCACTTTTCCTTAATTTTTAGCTAATTACATTCATCTAGGAGTGATAGATAGCCACCGGTACCTAATCTACCTGAGGAGGGAGCTATACATGATGAGGAGCGATAGTCCATTAATGAGGGGTCACGTTCTAATGCTGAGGAGGATTACCATGATGATGCTAGAGATGAGAGCGATGTTGCGACATTAGACATAGACATAGGCGACTTTGATGTCGATATCATAGTAGCGCATGCAGATACTCCAGAAGAATTTTCTTCACATGTGTTTGAGAGTTTTGTACATAATTCTTATACTCTAATGTACATGTTGATTACAATGAGATGAATAAAGATGAGAACTTTATTGGTCATGAATTTGTTCCTTTCTCCGATGCTTTATTTTATAAAGGAAAAAAATCCAAAAAGAATGATGTTACTCCAGGAACTAAAAACTTGCTTAAAGATCACATATTTTTTAAGATACCACTCCATGATGCCTTTGATCATTTTCCTACACTTAAGCAGTAGTTGAAGAATAGATGTATAACACGTTGGAAAAAGAAGTCATGTACTGAGAATCATATTTTGACTAAGGTTACAGCTTGTGCAATTAAGAACAAGTTATCCAAAAGGAAGAGTGATTCAAGATCTCATTATGTCAGATGTGAGATTTCCAATGCAACATTTTATCACACTCTCTTAGATAACGGTTCCTCTATTAATGTAATACCATCTTCTTTACTCAATAAACTCGAGTTAGGTCCTCTTTACAAATCACACATGATCCTTCAGTTTGTTGATCGATCAATAAAGACTAGGAGTGGTTTGAGGAACATTGTCATAATTGTGCAGGGTTTGCAATTCCTATTGGACAGTACTATCCTGGACATGGGTAGCCCTAAACACTTACACCTTACCTTGATCATTCTCGAGAGTCCATTCTCGTAGATCACGAAGGCTCTCTTTGATTATGGTACTGGAAAGGTATCTTTTCGTACTGAGGGCGAGAAGGTACATATTGAGAAGGCGAGGGAATCATCCATTTCTAGTGTCACGTCTACACATTGTTCCTATATCTTGTGCTCATTATCCAATAGTGATTACATGGATGAGGATCATTGCGATGACCTTAAGTGGAATCAGATTGAGACCCATGATATCCTAGTAGAGGATGAGTTAAACACTACAATTGGTAGTGCTTCTCAGGGCAACTTGTACACTTACATAGAGATCGATCAGATGGAGTACCAGATTGATGAGTTTATTGTAAAATTTCAAAGGGTTTGCATTATTCTATCACTTCATATGATGTAGAGAAAGACTATCACTTATCTGAGTTCTTTAATTCTAGTCCTTTTGAGGATGAGCATAGCACAGATTCGTATGATGTCACTTCAGATTTCATTGAATCTTATGTAGTCTGACATTATAGCACATTGAGATAATGGATAACCATATTGCAAATACATTCATCAACAGCATAGTTCCCACTACAAAGTCAGATGAGTTGGCAGAACCAGATTCCACTTTAGCTAAGCTGAAGATGTTACCTCCGAAGATGAAATATGCTTTCATTGTGGATCTACATTTAAAGTTTCCTATCATTATCAATTCCTCTTTGAAGAAGAGCAAAAATCTCGCTTGATGGAGATTGTTGAAAGAAAAATGCAAGGCAATTGGTTGGACTATATCTGATCTCCGTGGGTTAAATCTTACTTTGTGTTCCCATTATATCTATCTCGGTCATGGCAATGAACCATCTAGAGAGTTTCAATGTAGGCTAAACCCCATTCTACAGGATGTTGTAAAGAAAGGGATTATTGAATGGTGTGACGCAGGGTTTATTTATCCCATCTCCAACTCTGAATAGGCTATCCCACTACATGTTCTCGCAAAGAAGTCGGGAATTCAAATGGTTAAGAATGAGAGTGGAGAGGAGATTCTAAGGAGAGTGACCACGTCGTGGCTAGTTTGTGTCAGTTATAGATGATTGAATGTTGCGACCAAGGGCCATTTCCCTCTGCCTTTTATGGGCCAAGCCATAGAGAGGTTGGTAGGGACATAGTACTTCTGCTCCCTAGATAATTACTCTGGATACAATCAGGTCACCATTACTCATGAGGATCGGGTGAAGATTACCTTTACATGTCCTTTTGGCATGCATGCCTTTAGACAGATGACCTTTGGTTTCTGCAATGCCCCTGCTACATTAAAAAAGTTGTATGCTTGCCATTTTTACCAATATGGTAGGTAACTTTCTCAAAGTATTTATGTATGATTTTTTGGTCTATGGTGAGTCATTTGATGATTGTTTAGTGCACCTAGACCAGGTACTTCAGAAATGTTGTGAGGTCAATCTCATTTTTATTGGGAAAAGAGCCATCTATGGTTACAAATGGGATGATGTTGAAGCATCCTATCTCCTAGAATGGAATGGAGGTCTACCCTGCCAAGATGGATGTCATCAAGCATCTCAAACCACAAGCCAACGTTAAGTAGTTGCAGTCTTTTCTCATGCACATTAGTTTTTACTAACAGTTCATACATGATTTGTATTAAACTGCCCAACAACTGACTAAGTTGTTAAGAATGACATGGAATTTTTTATACATGACAAATGTCTTTACGCCTTCCTCACTTTAAAAACATAACTATAAGTGCTCCTATCCTGCATCTGCCAGATTGGTCTTCCATCGAGATTATGACATATGCTTCAGATTTCCTGGTTGGGGTGGTATTAGGATAGAGGAGGAAATGAATTCCAACTGCTATTCACTTTGTCGGTTGGACTTTAGATTATGGACAGAGGAATTACATAGTGAAAGAGAAAAAAGATTCTAGTAGTGGTTTTTGCATTAGACAAGTTAATATATTATCGTCTTGGTTCCATGTTCACAGATCATTCAGTTATCAGATACTTGATGGAAAAGAAGGGTGCCAATGCATGCCTTCTTTGATGAATTGACTTGCTTCAGTAATTTGATTTCGATATTAAGGACAAACTTGGAGTAAAGAATGTGGTATCTAATCTCATATCCAATTTTTAGTTAGAGCATTCTCCAGTTGTGTATTCATCCGATATCGCAGAGTAATTTCCATATGAGATCATCTTTGCAGCGATAGAGCTTCTGCGGATTGTCGATATGGTAAAATTTCTGGTCACAAAGAAAGTTCCATAAGGTTCGCCAAAGGATCAAGTTGACAAGCTAGTTTTCGAGGCATGACATTATGACTTGGATGATTTGATTCTTTTCCGAGAGGGACCCGATTGTGTTTACAAGCGTTGTATTCCTCGAGAGGAATATAATAGTGTCCTTACCTTGTCCCATTATCTAGAGGCAACAGGACATCATTATGGGATGAAGACAACACAGAAGGTACTTGAGAGCAATTTTTTGTAACCAACTATGATGAGAGATGCTCTCACCTTTGTCAAGAGTTGTCCAGTTTTCATAAAGCAGGAGGGAATATCAATGCAAGAGATGAATGCTGATGAAACCAATGATCATTTGTGTGATTTTTTTATGCATGGGGTATCGATTTCATGGGCTCATTTCCTTCTAGAAATGGCTTTGAGTATATACTTATGGCTATAGATTATGATATCAGATGAGTGGAGGCTATATACATATGAAGCACATATAGAAAGATAGTGTGCAAGTTCCTCAGGTTTGTTGAGATCCCATGAGTTCTCATATCTAATGGTGTGTTGAGATGAAATTTTTCGGGTTTTTTAATTTTTTTAATAATAAATTATTCACAAATATGGTCGTCGCAACATAGAGAATCCTCAAATAAAAATTTTGTTCTTATTCTCAAGCAAAGAGAAATAAAAAGAAAAGAAATATGCCATTTATTAACTTGTATAGTGTATAGGATTGAACTCAGGGAGGCCACAAATCCCAAGGGTTACTAATCAATGAAAAATCAAAGAATTAAAAGGGATTTTTTTCTTTTTCATATTTTAGTACTTTATGAGTTTTATCTACTTGTATTTTTACGAATGTTTACTTATATATATTAATGTTTTCTTATTTTAATTTTTTAGTGATTTCTGATTTTTTCTCAAATTTTCTTATTTTTAATTTTAAAAACAAAGAAAGATAAATGAAGGCATGCTCCATCTCTATCTTATGATTTTTGTCAATTGTTTAAGATGTCTTCACATGCCTTTTTACTGAACGAGATCATGGACATGTTGATATAAGAGATAGTCTTGAAATTGGGTTTATTTAAGAGATATCCAGGGACACCGCACTGAGTCTGAGATGTCTTCACAGGCCTTGTCACTGAACCTGATCATGGACATGTTGAGCACGCTTTGAACGACGCATAAGATAGAGATGGAGCAGGTTAACCATCATCTGGATGAGTTAACAACATCCTGCCTATGAGTGTGTTGTTCTGGTGTCTAAGGCTGAGGAGATCTCTGTTGTGTAACGGAAGAGTGATTCTAGTGATGGTGTTGATAGACGTGTGGACGTGTAGCAGGATACTGATGTGAATGTGGTCTCTGATAAGCGTGCTGGTGAGACTGTTGTTGTGCGTGATGTTGGCAGTGCTGGAAATGTGGAGGTTCATGCTGCGAATGACTTTACTACAGCTATTGCTGCTGGTGGTGGTTGTGTACATTCAGAGGAGTAAAGTGTGGTGAAGGCTGAATAGGAGTGTACCATATCATGTTGATCTCAAGAGTAGCATGAGAATCAACATCAATGTATACACGGCTAGTGATCTGACTCGGGTTGGCATTAGACATATCCTCATGCCAATCAAACTATGGAGTCTTAGTAAAATATACTAGGTCGCTCTGAACAAACTGAATTTGACAGGTGGGAGGAGCGGTTAAATATCTACGAATAGGATAAGAAGTGGAAGAATGAGTGCGAGACTGCTGAACTGAAGCTACAACTCGGTCGCCTTCTTCGCCGGGTCACTCAACTGCTTAGGAAGGGATGGGAGTTTCTTCAACTCTTGCAATGATTGTAGCTCCTGGACTTCCTTCTGAATCACGTCGACTAATGTAAGCTTCTCACTAAAAAATCCCATGTCAGACTATGAATCAGACTCACAAATTTGTGTCACCTTCTGATGCTCTCGGTGGTGTGGTGGTTGTGGTCCCTTCTGGAATGCCCGAGTGCAATTAACAACACATGAGTTATCTGCCATCCCCTTAAAGATGGACCAAACTGATCATCATCCCTATTCAGATAACTACTGCCACATGCGGCACTCACTATGCCCTAGATATCCAATATGAGTCCTCCAAAATAATTATGCACAAGCATATTCAATTGTATCTCGTGGTGAGGGCATATCACTTTCAAATCCTTGAATTGGTCCCATGCCTCATGGAATGATCCATGTAGAAACCTTGTAAAATTTGAGACCTGACTTATCTTCATGTTTATCCGACCTAGATGAAAATATTTTATGCAGGAATGTGGACTTCATATCATCCCATGTGCAAATCTCCCGCCCCAGATGACTCAACCGGTAGAGATCCTTATCTTCTAAGGCGAAGTGGAAGTCCTTGAGGTATATGGCCTCCTGCGTAACTCATGGATATCTAGTTGTACCACAAATCATCTCGAACTATTGTAAGATGGTAAACATCTCCTCTGATGTGTTCCTATAGTACTTGGGAAGCAAAGAAATGAATGATGGTCTCAGCTCCTATGACCTTGAATCTGTGGTAACCGAATCACATAGTGTAGCGCCCTCAAAGTAGCGGGAACCACAACAGGTGGTGATGGGTTCCCGACTCCTGATCTCAGTGCAATGACTTAGCTCTAAGTTTGTCGTGGACTCTACACTGATCTCTGATCAATAGGCTCATCTGTTATAGTGTGTCTAGAATCCCCTCAGTAATATCTGAAGTTGGATCGGGTATACCATCTAGACCTCTCTCCTTATCCTATCTCTCCTCTACAACTCTTTCCTCAACGGGTCCCTTCCCTCTAGCCATGATATTCGAATCCTTTGGGAAGGAGAAAGTCTCATAAGAACTCTATGAAGAAATATGTAGGAGAAATATCCAAAAATTAAGGCAGGATTCTGCCTCAAATGAAGGTTTGGGAGGCAAGGGAGTCTGTGTCTGACTCACCTTGTGACTATGTGGGACTGACCAAGGAAGAGGGTCATCCCAAGTCTATGAAGACATATGATGGATGGTGGATCGTCGAAAGCTCGCGGAGTCTGAGCGTAAAATCCGCATGTCGTCATCTTCGATGTAAAAAGGAAGTATGGGAGAGAATACGAAGTCAAATCAAGAACACGGGTGTGAAGGTGTATAATATGTAGAATTACACACACTGCGCAAACAAATACAATGCAAACCCCAGATTCACCAACTGCACACGATGGAGACCATAAGAGTTTGGTCTTTTATCTTTTCAACTATATTTTGGTGATCAATCAGTTGTATTTAGCAAACTCACAGAGGGTGTCACCATGTCGTTCAATGTACATGCTCACAGCCTCCCCTAAAGATTGGTACCATCTACCCGTGCTGTCGGGTTATATCAGTATCAAAGTTGACTGTAAGGTATGAGTACACCAAAACAACTTTCTATAGTTGGAGGAAAGTGCTTACAGTTGTAACCATGCACCAAAAATTGATGCACAAGTACATAAGGCACAAGTCTAGGGATTTTTCTCTCTAATCCTAAGGCCGCATCCTCACCCACTTTGTATGGAATTGCACCTGAATACAATCAGGGGTTTGCTCTCCAAATACAAATTTAGTCCATGTATTTTTTATTTTTGTCAAATTTTCAAAAGAGAAAAAATTTTTTGTGTTGTCACTTTTTTTGGAAATTTTAAAAAATTTCTAAGTAGATGTTGGTTCTTTTTTTCAAAAATGTGTCTTACAGAGGGAGAATCATGGAATGAGGCAGAAAACGATGATGCATGTAGAGAAAGAAATTGTACCTAACGCCACCAGTATACATGTTGGGTGATCCGTGCAAAAATTGTAAACCTAGACTAATGCATAAAAAAGCCATAAAAACCGAACCATAAATCAGGAGCTCTAGCATAAGAACATATTAATATTCAAAAATTGGTTATTTACACCTAAATGTGGATTAGTATAGTAGGAATTTACTTTACTCGTCTAATCAATCATGCATAACCCCTAGGCTCCACAAAAATACGTGAAATAAAAAATCAGTAAAACCTAAACCCGTTGTGAGGTCCCCCAAGTGCATTGGCACATAGCGAAATAGACCTCTAAAAAGTCAAAAGTCGAGTCTGCAAGTCAGTATGTCCTTAGTAGACCCTTTCCACCAAAGTCAAAATGGGCAAGCGCCCCTTGCTCTCTCACAAAAATATAAAAATAAGCAAGTGCCCTCTCTCACAATAGTAAATAAAAAATGTGAAGATAATCGTTGCGGTTGCTTTCTCTCTCTGCCACTATAATAAGCCCATAAAAATAAGTTGATCCGCGCTCCTATCTGAGTCGGTTTTATAAGAAACTGACTAGTATTGTAGTCCCTGCAAAAATCATCAGCAAACACAACCAAAAATCTAGAAAATCGTAAAAATCGAGAAAATCTAAGAAAAATGAAGAAAATTGATAAAACTCAAAAAAGTCGTAAAATGATTCGAGAAAATTGAAGAAAATTCAAGAAAACTGATAAAACTTGAAAAAGCTGTAAAAAATCAAAAGGAAATCAGAAGAAACAATGAAAACTCGAGAATATCGAGAAAAACAAGAAGAAAGAAAAATCACAAAATATGATAAAAAAATCGAAGTATGGCCAATGCTTCCCGGCAATGGTGCCATTTTGATAAGGAGGATTTTGCGAACAGTAGAAATGTGTCAGTGTATTGAACTGCTCAAAACAAAACTATCATTGATCAAACAAAAATCGATAAAAAATAAAAGAGAGAGAGAGAGAAGTGAAGTAAGAATAATGAATAAAGCAGCACTCTCCTATTTTATATACAATAATTATTAACCATGTAAGTATTTCTGGGTCAAACTCGAGGAAGCAGAAAAACAATAAATGAAGTAACTCCATTTTATTGTTTTTAATTTTTGTAATTTATTTTCTAATTTTCTTTAATTTTCTAATTGATATTTTTCAAAACAAAGGTGGGATATAATATATTATTAGGTGGTAGAAATATTTGTAATGGAGCTATATAGTATACCCACGAAAAGGACACTCGAGCAACGTGATGGAAGACAAAACCCAAACAAAACTCAAAATAGATGCAAAGTTCGAAAAATCAAATCAAATCAAATACGTGTTGAAAAACCTCTAAAATATAACAAAACCTCGCTGTGGTAGTTGTGTAACTACCCTGGAAAAATCAATGAAAAATTATGTCTCTAGAGTGTCCAAAGATCACAAAATGTACTGGGATATAACTGGAAATAAAAAATAAAAGTTTCTGCAGTTTGGTCCCTAGTCAGGGACTAAAACATAAAGAAAATATGTTTTCTTACACTTAGGTCCACACGTATGGACCTAAATGTAAATACCGAAAACATAGGTGGTATGCGCAAAATGCAGAAACTGGAAGGGTGTATGATGGTATTTTTCCATTGTTTCAAAATGAACTGTCGTGATTAGAATGGCACAGGTGATCTGGCCCGTTGACTTTACATGCATCGCATGCCTGTAGCGCATGTTCTTGCGTGTTCTTCCCCAAATTCTTCGTAGATGGTTGCGGATCTCCTCCTCCGTTCAATCTCAGGCAGTTAGGGCGGTGTCACGACACTCCTACAGGATCAGAAGGGGGCTTCTCCCCCTTCGAGATTGCCTGCGGTGGGGGATGCTCTAATATGGAGGCAAAGCGGTTTGAAGTCGACGAAAGCAGTTGCTACTAGGGTTTGGAGCTCAAGTGATTGATGATGCTCCTCTAGATGTTTCATGATTGCAATAGTGCTCCAAATGATGACGAAGGTTCTACAGATGCTCGTGAATACCTGCAATCAAGGAGTAGGTGCTCGATTCTCAAGAGAATCAGCCACGCGATAAGATCTAACTGCAATTCAAAATTTAGGTTCCAGGAAAGAAAAGTGCAGACGCAAATTGGGTTGATTTAAGATGATATTATGATCTGAGTTGACAAAGACTCAAAGCTCGATGATTAACATTGCCTAATTGAGTGATTAAGCGACTAATTGAGGCTTGAGGTTCTAGAAATCAAAGGGGGATGAAGTGGTTGACATGGGACTGGAGAAGGTATATTACCTGCAGATGGTAGCTCAACGGGTGGTCTATGCTAGAGCTGAACGTGTGCGAGACATCTATGCGAGGATGACCACCTTGGAACCTTCCTCCAATAACCCTCCTTCCACGTGTGGCAGCGAAGAGGCTCTATCTAGCCGGATGCAGCATGGGAAAGGTTGAGAAGATGATGGTCGGCTATTGGATTCGATAGTTATGGAAAAGTAAGCATGAACGGCTTTATGTTAATTTATAGGATCATCTAGAGGTAGTTGGAATGAATCCTAAGTTCGGCGTGTATCTAGGTAGTTAGGTTTGTAGGATGGACGAATTATATTGGGAAATGAATGAATGATGGTCGCTGGAAAAATTGTTGAAAGCAGGTCGTTGGAACATAAGCTTTAATAACCAATTCTTGAGGAAGATGACTATGGTGCTGACACGTGTCAGCACCACTGTGGTCAAAATGGAATTCTCTTATAAATTCAATAAAAATTAATAAATATCGTTATTTTAAATAGGTATAAAAAGGAAAATATAAATAATTAAAATAAATTATTGAATAATTTATTTTGATAAATAATAAATATTTAATGAAATATGAATATTATATTAATAAATATGTATATAGTATACTTATTAAGTAGATATTGTATTTTTCATTTAATAATTTAATAAATAATGTATTCATTTTATATTTTATTAATTATAGAATAATAATAATGTTTATGTAATATTTTCCAGATTTTAATAAATTAACTAATATATAAATAAATAAAGATATATACTATACAGATCAAATTCACCTATAATTAGAGAATTTAATTTATTTATAATATCAGATAATGTCAAAAATTTCTTAAATTAATCATGGTTAAAATACAAGATCAAAAAATAATTATCACTTATAAAATTAATAAAACTTTAAATATCGTGTTCTAAATAAAATAAATAACCAAGAAACCCATTTGCCAATAGGTCCCAAAACCAACATTTTTCAAGCGTACTCCGATTTTAGTGAAATGGCATCCCTTAATTAGATAATATTATTTTACGAAATTTTAAAGTAGAGTTAAATTTGAGTCCGTATGAGATAGTTATGATGTTCAGAAGTTGAGAAATTGATAATTTCAAAGTTGGATTTCTTACCGTATATACAAGATAATATTTTTAACTTATTTTTACATTTTTATATCGTTTTTAGAAATAAATAGGAAAAGAGTTTGGTGAAAAATATTACAAATGAATTAATTAAAAACCTTTGAAGTTTTGACAAATACTGGATAATTAGTGAATAATGTGTGTTGAATAATTAATATTTTTATTGTTTTCTTTCTTTATCTCCCCTTACATATTAATTTGTCGACCAATCCATGATGACATGATCTCGGGGATTAGGTTATATAAATACACCTTTCATATATATATATATATATATATATTGGTATTTTAACCCGGTAGACCTTATAATCTTTTCCAATTACCTCCACGACCTTTGAAACAACGTATTAACATATTTCCTCCCTCGACCCCGTAAACTAGCTAACCCTTACCTCACAAAACATACGGTTAACTCCCATCCATCGGGAAGTTAAAAGTATCCGGATTCCGTTAAATTCGGATATATAAAACCCATTTTGTTTATCAAAATTACAATGAATACCCTTCTTCTTCCCCCCTCACCATCCTCTTCACCTCCATTTCCCCACCTACAATTGATACCACACCTCCTTCCGTTCCCTCATTACGAATCATGAGAATTATCTTCATTTCCAGTTAGTTAAGGACGATCAAGAAGGTTAATAAAAACATAGGTCAGTTCTACACGATCCACGCAAAACCCATCATTCGAGCATAACCGTTGGAGCAACTTTCCTCCACCCCCAATGCAATAGCAAGAACCCAGGAGGTCATATACCTTCACTTCCCAGGAGGAAGGGCCAGGGGTTGCGGGCGGAGTGCTGGAGGGGCTGGCACAGAGGGTGGAAGAAGGGGCACAGTAGGAGGATAGAGGGGGCTGGAGGGGAAGGTTTCAAGTGTGATCGATGCGAGCTACTAGAGATGATCTTGCTTCGTCTCTGTGAATCCTTATCGACCCTTGAGGTGGTCTATCTCCTTGGGTTCGTCTTCTTCTTGCTACAGTTTGTGCTGCATAAGCTCTGATGAGGTGTTGAGGGTGTCGATGGGAGGGAGGAGGACGTCTACAGAAAGGGTGATGAGGACGTCGATGGGGAGGGAGGGGGACGCCTGTGGCAGCACTTGAGGGGAGGGAGACGATCATGGTCGTTGATCTACATCTTGACATTGCAGTCGATGACAGCCTAATCGTAGAGGGCGGGCTACGGAGGGGGATTGAGGGTTTGGGACCATGGAGGTGGGGTGAGGAACAGAGGCAAATGAGGAAGGAAGGGCAAAGGGTACATGGTCTCCTCCTCCTCCCTATTTTATTAGCACTATTGATTGTTTGATTAATCAGATTATGAATTCATCTCAAAAAAATAAAAATTATTTTCATGATAGGGAGAAAGGATTTTTCCGTGAAAAAAAAAGAAATATGTGATTTGGTTGACGGACGAAGATGTGGTGAAGAGAGAGAAAATAAAGAGTAGGGAGGAGAAGAGGAATGGAGGAAGAAGAAGATGAAGAGGAAGAGGAAGAAGGGGATGAGGAGGTGGGTCCAATGCTCCTCTGGCTAGATTAACACAAGACATTGACTCAAGTAAAAATAATTTTAATGGCGGGGTTCGTGGGGGTATGACGGAGCAAGTTCACGAGGTCGAGGGAGGAATTATGTTGTTTCAAAGGTTGTGGAGGTAATTGGAAAAGATTATAGAGTCTGTCAGGTAAAATTCCTTTAAATTTTATAAGTCATATTGTACATATATACATATCTACAGTCTGCCTTCTTTTGGTTTTCTTTATCATTATTCTTTTATTTATTTACATGTTATTATGCATAAAAGTGCATTTTTATTCATGAATGTGGTTTTGATAAAAGATGGAAATTAATGTATATTTACATGTATTTATTAAGGGCTTGAAGACAAAATGCATATTGAATGTTAGTGAATCATGAATTCATCACTAGCGCACACGAGTCACGATGGCATAGACTTTTTATGTGAATACACTTATTCTAAGGGCCACACAGTAACAAACAACATGAGATAAAATATGCAATTTCACCAAAATACACATGCTAAGGTACGTGTCAATGTTTAAAAGGGACTAGAATGCAAATAATAAAAAAAAGGGGGCCAAACACAATTATTCAATCAACAGTACCACGATACTTGTCCACATAGGCACTTATTTACAAATCTGGCAATAGCAAGGGCTTGGGAGTAATTATTCACCGAACATGTCCAAGGTGTGTGCGCATCGGACCAAGTATTTGTAATTTGGAGGGCTCTGATCGGTTGTTGAAAATTATGGCATCATCAATGGTCTGGATGCAATCTGGGGTGAAATGTTCCTTATCCGACAACATTGGGAGGCGCTGGAAAAACTCAGAAGAAGGAGGTTACCGACGAACTCCAATCATACAGATCTTGTTTGATCTCAGTCAAAGGCTCCTCCTGCAGGTAGCTGCTTATCCCTTATGGTATGCTGCATCAGGTGTATAGGAAAATATGGCTCGAAGGTGGACGATCGTCCCTATGGAACTCCAGGAGTGCTATTGGTCAAAGTCAACCTCCAGGTTGCAATTCCCAACTCCAGAAGAGTCCTGAGACCTGTAGTTGTTCTTCTGCTCGGAGATGACACTCAGGCCAACTTATTAGCTAGAAAAAAAACAAGCAATGAGCGATGGATGACTGTATCCGACGAACGGTGGTCATACATGAGAAGAATTCCCAGATCTGATGTGATATGGGGAGATAAGATGTGCGTGGTGGATGAAGAAGGGTAGACAGATGTATTACAAAGGTCAGATGTGAAAATAGATGAACAGATAGAGATCATAAAGATCGAGATCAAAAAAAAAGATAGAGATCATAAAACCACCTCAAAAGGTTCAACCTGTTGACCACGTTGTGGCTGATGGTGTGGAGGTTGAGTGGGGTGCTATTGATAGTGTTGTTGAGGTGGAGGAAGTTGATACTAATTCTGGTAATGAGGAGGAGGATACTACTGGTGAGGTGCTGCCACGTACAGATGGTACAACTGGTGCTGGTAGTACTACGGTTGCGGATATTGTTGATATGTTTCCAATTGTTGTGATACTTTTTAGATTTGTGGTGTTGAGGATGTCAGAACTAGGAAAATCTCCCTCCTTTATGCTGAGCGAATGGACATGAATTTGCAGATTGGCTCTGCTAAGGTCTGCTTGGACGGGCCAGCTGCATCTCATTGTACCAAACTCCATTCACCTCTTGATTGAGAGGTGGTGGAGGAGAGAATGGATTATAAGAAGACCGGGGCTTAAGTTGCTATATCCCCAACTATTGATGTTGTGGTGCCTTGTCAAGAGTCTGCACATAGTATACGTGTTGGACCATCGACTGCAGGAGACTGGGCTGAGGCTGATGCTACATGGTCTGCTCTTCTTTCTTCTCGATCGGGGTCTCAGAAGGGGGTGTCGCCGACTACAAGTACTGATGGTATTCACCAGCAACTATAGTTTCTTGGTGATATGATCTAATTTGTCTAGATTATGGGTTGTTTGTTCGATTACAACTATTTTTTAAGATCATGTGATCGCTTATCGATGATACCAACCATAGAGAGATGATCACCGATGATGATGTTGTTGGATCTCTCATCTCTCTCTGCCTCGTGAGACACTGCCATATGTACTAGCTTGTGGAGTACCCGGGGCCATCTCTAATAAGCACGATATGAAGAAAGGGAGGCCTCTCCTTTGGCCATCTCCTCAATTATCTACCAAACAACATCTTCATCCTTATTAAATTGTGATACACTACAAGCTACATCTACTAGCCACTGCCTTTCTGTAGTCAAGCCCCCAAAAAAGTGTTGGACCAAGCTAGTCTTTGAGATGTCACGGTGGGGGCATTTCTTCTGCAAATTTTTGAATCTCTCCCATGCTTCATGAATAAACTCATGGGTATCTTGGGAGAAGAGGCTAATCTAGGCTCGCATCCGGTTGTGCCGACCGAGAGGGTAGAACTTGTGGAGGAATGTAGACTTGAGATCTTCCCAGGTCGACGGCCTTCCCCAAATTATTGATCAAGTACAGGGCCCTGTCTGGAGACTTAAGAGAAACACGATCATCTTGACTAGGCGTAATGAGATGTTAGGGTAGTGCGTTGCTCCACAGATGCAGGAAAACTACTACAAGTGAATATATGGTTCCTCATTAGTGTTCCCATGAAATGTGGGAAGAATAGCGAGGAGCTGCAGCTTGAGCTCAAAATGAGCATGCACCGAGGAAGCATATCCACTCGATCATCTGCCTATCTCTAGGATTGTAAGTCTGTTTGAGCATCAGCTTATGAACCTCATGTCCCCCTTTTTGCTCTCAGTCATCGCGGGGTGGTTCTTCCTCTATTCCTCCTCCTTTTGGTATGTTCCTCAAATCATTCAACATGTCTTAAAATGTAGTTTGGGCTAGTGCTTGCTCAGTTAGATGATGTTGGATGGCTTGGATGGAAGTCAGCAACTCAGCGTTCACCTGGTTCTTATCAGGCGATGGGCCCTACTTTGTCTGGGGCGATGGTTGGTGCTTTATAAACACGCTCGCAAGCGTCTCCTCCGTCGGATCGGACTTGAGACAGGAGGTCTCTTCATTTAGAGACTTGATCGCAACCATGCTTCAAGAGGTAACCCCAATTCTTGTTTTTAGTTTAGATGAAACGATACGAGAAGTGTTCTTGGATCATGTGGTTTCATCGCATAAATTTGTTTTTAATTTCCGCTGCCTCGAGCAACTAGTGCGACTAGTTGCTCCCGATCGCATACGATATGATCCTCATGCTTCTGTGATGCACTTAAGGATCTCCCCATATCCTTCAGTGAGGTCCCCCAAGTGCACCGCACCTAGCGAAACAGACCCCAAAAAAGTCAAAAGTCCAGTCTACAAGTCGGGACGTCCATAGTGGACCCCTTCTACCAAAGTCAATACGAAAAATTACCCCTTCCTCTCTCATAAAAACAACAAAATGGGCAAGTTCCCTCTCTCAAAAGAAAACAGAAAGATGTGAAGAAAAATCATTGTGGTTGCTTTCTCTCTCTCTCTCTCTGCCTCTCCAATCAGCTCATACAGAAGAAGCCGATATCTATGCTCATAGCTGAGTTGGTTTCTTAAGAAACCAGCTAGTTCTGAGGTCCCTACAAAAATTGTTAGCAAACACAACCAAAAATCGAGAAAACTATAGAAAACGAGAAAATCGAAGAAAAAAACAAGAAAATTGATAAAACTTGAAAACCGTAAAAATCAAGAAAATCAAAGAAAAATCGAAAAAACTCAAAAAAACAATAAAAAAATCAAAATAAAATCAAGGAAAACAAAGAAGACTCGAGAAAAATTGAGAAAACGAGAAGAAAGAAAAATCACAAAAATATGATCAAAAATCGAAGTATGGCTAACGCATCCCCGGCAACGGTGCCATTTTGATAACCTTGTCTGACTTGCGATTAAAAAGAAATCGCAAAGAGATATCTGATTAATCAAACAAAATTCAACTCTAATTAAAAAGATCAGACTTGTTCACTATTTTATTTATCCAGGTAAGTATCCCTAGGTCGGACTCGAGGATGCAGAATATCACCTAGATTTTTAAGAAAAATGGATAATTTTGTGATTTTTAAATTATTCTCGAAGAAAATGAGAAACTCTTTTTATCGATTTTAATTTTTGTGCTTTTTATCTCTAATTTTTTATTTAATTTTCAAAGTGATATTTTCAATACAAAAGTGATTTACAATGTAGTAATAGCTGGTAGAAATATGTATAATGGTACTATATAGTAGATCCACGAAAAGGACACTCGAGTAATGAGCTCAAAAAAACTCAAACAAAACTCAAAATGAGTGTGAAGTTCAAAAAATCAAATACGCGATGAAAAACCATGAAAATGTAACAGAACTCGCTAGGGTAGTTGTGTAACTACCCTAGAAAAATCAATGAAAAAGAAGGTCAATAAAGTGTCCAAATGAGGATCACAGTTCAGCTATATAAGTGCAAAGAAAAAAAATAAAATGTTTGCGGTTTGGTCCCTGGTAGGGACAAAAATGTGAAGAAAAAAAATATTTCTTACATTTAGGTCTCTGTATGCAGACCCAAATGTAATTTTTGGAAATGTATGGAGTCGCTTGTGAATCTAGAGCTTCTCGGGGGTTTCTGTGAAATATTTCCACGGTTTCGCCGAAGAACGATCACGATCAGATGTCAAAATGCAATCTAGAGTGTTTGATATGGAGACCAGTCAGAATGTTGGAGCTCGCGTGTTCATGAGGAAGTTCTTCCCCAAAAGTGGAGTGACGGAGGAGCTTCTTCTTCTCCGATGATGTGTAGTTGTGCAGACGACATGGCTCCTCTAGCAAAGCCATGAGGAGGTCTCCTTCCTCCTCCGTGCTCGCCTGCAGTGGGGCAGAATTAGGAAGATGGCGGTTGTAGTTGGAATTCAACGAGGGCATCAAACCCTAAATATTGAATCATAGCTTGATTGGCTTCAATCATTGAAAGTGACGGTGATACATATGTGAAGATGCGCTCTAAAGGACGATCAGATCATGCAAGTGAGAATTAGGTGCTCGATTTGTGGTGGAATTGACCTATGGATAAGAGTAATTGCAGCTAGAATATAGTTTCTAGGAAAGAAATACTCAGATGCAAAATTAATTATTTTTTAGTAGAATTGTATACAGAATTCGAGTGATAATCAAAGAAGATGATTATGGACAGCTATGGAGTGATTTGATGAACTAATTGAGGCACGATGATCGAGAAATCGAATGAGGATGGAAGATGTACCTAGGATTAGTTGATGTTTATGACCTCAGTCGATACTCGTCGGAGCTCAACCCCGCAACGGTGGCGATGCAAGGAAAACGAACACCTTGGAACCCTCCACCGACGAGTCCTCTTCCACGCGAAGTGGCGACCAGGTCCTCTCATAGCCAGAGGTGGTTGCACGTAGTGGAGAAAGAAGGGAGGTCGACTAGTTTGTTCTAGTTAAGGAAAAGTTGGTTCGAATGAACGAACTTTTGGGAATTTAATAGGAAGAATCATGAAGGGTAGGAATCGATTTGATGGCTGGTGTGAATGAAGGTAGTTAAAACAAGAAGCTGAACGGATTGGATTGAATTTAGGATGAAAGACGATGGGGGAGAAATGGTTGGAATAGGTCTAGTTGGAACAAAACCACAACAACTGATTCTTGAGGAAGACAACTAAGGTGTTGACACGTGTCAATACCCAGTAGGCCAATAGAATAAATATAGTATAAAGTAGATATCAAATAATAAATGATATTATTTAAGTAGGAATAAAAATAAAAATTCTAAATAATTAATTTATCTAAATTATGAAATAATTAATTTTTTATAAATAATAAATATTTTATGATATATAAATATAATATTAATAAATAGGTATATAGTATACTTATTTAGTAGTTTTTTTATTTTTTTTATTTAATAAATTTATAAATAACAAAACAATTTTATATTTTATGAATTATTACATAATAAATAGAGTATATATCAATTTTTCTAGATTTCAATAAATTAGTTTAGATATATAAATAAATATGGGTAAACAATCTACAAGTCAAATTCATCTATAAATTTGGGTATTTGATATATTTAAAATATTAAATAGTGTCAAAAAATTCTAAAATAAATCATAGTTAAAATACAAGAGCAAGAAAATAATTAAAAATTTAAAATTAATAAAACTGTATATTATGTGTTCTAAATAAAATAAATATGGGATGTTTACCCATTGGACCCTGAAAATATTGCTAATTACCTCTACAACATTTGAAGCAACCTAATTCCCCCTTCAACCACGTAAACTTGTCAACTCTTACACTATGAACCCTCCGGTTAATCTGTTCGAAGCCCGCGGGGTTTCTTGGGGTAATTTACAGGGTCAGTGGGGTAATTACGTTGTGCAAAAGGTTGTAGAGGTAATTTAAAAAGTTTATAGGGTATACCAGGTAAAAATCCCAATAAATATCCCAGGAACCTAGTTGTCACTAGGTCCCAAAACCGACTTTTTGTAAACGGACTCTGATTTTAGTGAATAACCTTCATTAATTAGATAATATTATGTTACTCTAAAGGTGAGTAGAGTGAAATTGGAGTTCGTATGAGAAAGCTATGATGCTCGGAAGTTGAGAAAATCATAATTTGAAAGTTGGATTTCTTAACATATATACAAGATAATGTTTTTAACTTATTTTTATATTTTTCTATACATTTTTAGGAATAATTAGGAAAAGAGTTTGGTGAAAAATATTTACATATAAAATAAGCAAAAATCATCGAAGTTCTGATAAATATTGGATAAATAATGAATAATGTGTGGAGTGAATAATTAATTCTTTTTATGGTTTTCTTTCCTTGTCTCCCCCTAATTGTTAGTTTGTCAACCAATCCATGTTAAATTAGTCTTTGGGGTTATGTTATATGAATATATCTTCCATCTATATTTATATTGTATGTCATATTATACATATATACATATCAACAATATGCCTTCCTTTTGTTTTCTTCATTTTTTTAATTTTGTACATGCTTTTGATGCATAAAAGTACATTTTTATTCATGAATGTGGTTTTGATAATAGATGATATTTAATACATATTTTACATGCATTTGTTTTGAGTTTTAAGATAAAATGCAGAAAGAATGTTAATGAATCATGGATTCATCAGTCGCCTTTCAAGAGATGCTCAATGACCTAACAAGAGTGTCAGAAGGGAGAGGAGGAAATCCAGGAGGAGATTTTGATGAACTTCATGGTGATGACGAAGGTAATCACTTTATAGATGGACCTCACGGAGGCGAGGGAGATGGAAGGAGAGGCCGACCTAAGCAAACCCTAAAGCAGACATACAACCCCGGGGTCGGTCGCATAACTGAGTGGATCTAGATTCCGTCGATCCTCGAACATTTTGGGTTGAAGTTGCAACTCTTTTCTCTCCTCCTTAGCTTTCACGGGAACCTGAGTGATAAACCCTACATCAACTTGCAGCAGTTTGGACGCATCTGTAACACTACTCACTACCCCAACATCCTGCTCGGCGTAGTCAAGATGACCATTTTCCCCTTTTGCCTTCAAGGCAAATCTCTTTACTAGATCAACCACTAGGAGAAAGTGGTGACGACTTGGGAGGATTTGAAATCCACATTCTTGCACAAGTACTATACTCTCGACTGCCTCAATCTCATGTGTTCCAAGGTAGCCTCATCTCCCAGGGACCCCAAGAGTCCATTCACGAGACCTGGGAGAGATTAAGTGATCTGATTGAGAAGTACCCCCACCATGATATACCGATGACCATCTTGGTCTAGCATTTCTTTCAGGGACTCAGAGAAATTAGTCAATGTTTGGTTGATGTCGCCTATGGAGGTTCTCACGTCAACAAGGACGAGGGCGCAATATGGTAGATATTCAAGGAGATGGTTGAAGAAGAGGTCGCACTTTCCTCTGAAGGATGTGGGAAAATCCTTAAGATCATCACGGAAGCGTGAAGATCACATCATATGCGATCCGGGGCGACTAGTCGTACTCGTTGCATGGGGAAGCGGAATTTGAAAATTTTAAAGTTATGAAACCACATGATCCTAGAACACTTCTCGGATCATTTCTAAACCACAAATAAGTATTAGGTTTACCTCTTGAAGCATGGTTGCAATCGAGTCTCTAAAGGAATAGACCTCCTGTCTCAAGTCCGATCCGACAGAAGAGATGCTTGAGAGTACATTGATGAAACGTGTGCTCCTCACAATCCATGTTGATGAGTGTGATCCTACATCTTCTTTACGAGTGTGATGCACTAAAGAGACAGAGATCCATGAGCAGTCGAAGCGGCAGCACAACGGCGTGGTGATGATGGTGACTCTCTCTAGGGCACCAAGGTGGACGGCCACAATGTGTGTGTGAGAGAGAGAGAGTAGAGATGTAGAGAGAGATCTTGTTGTGTTTTTCATTGTGTAAAAAAGATTCTAGCGCTACTTTTCCATTTTTATTATTTTGAATGTCCATGGATCACAATCCATGTGCTCACAAATTCAATGGTTGAGATTGATTTGTACTTTCAATCAATGGCCATGATATTGTTATGTTTTAATTACCAACAACAAAGTTGTTGGCTTTTAATTAAATTAAATATACTGAAATCAAACAATATATTTCAATTTAAATCACACAACCAATGATGGAATTAATTGGAATGAATGGAGCCCTATTCCATATATGGGTGGACGGCCACCAAGTTCAGAGAGCTCAACTTGGTCATCCACCCATTTATGACAAGGAGGCTTCATCATTCCAATTTTTTGAGATATTATTCTCGAACAATAATTCCATATATGCAATAACTTTTATTGCATAAATATTCACCAAAATAATTTCAAATTATTTTATGAAAATATCAATCACGCCATTGAAAGAATGTGAATCTTATTCACATATCCAAAATAAAATATAAATTGCATTTACATTTAATTGTTCAATGTGAATCCAATTCACATCAACTATTAATTTGTAAATACAAATTACAATTATCTCTCTCTAACATATTATAAATCACATGTATAATATCCATGAATAATATAGATAGTGTTATCCACAATTTTTACATCCTTGATAAATAAATCTCATTTAATCATCTCAGATGTCAATTATCATGAGCCCAAATAATATGAATTACATTCACATTATTTATAATAATTAAATCACATTTAATTATCTATTTTCATAATGCTCGGATACATTATCAACAATTGAATTATTCTTGAACTCTTTCAAGAATAATCCGCCTTCTCCGTAAATACTTGGAGATAAGGACAAGGTGATTGTACATTCCACGTATAATGACTTGGATGTTGAGATCATATCTCAAATCTACATCTCGGGGACCTCCCATAGATGTTTGATTAAATCAAAGTTGTATATCTAATCTTCTCATTGTATCTAAATCACATTCAGATCAATGTCCAACATTTGGACTAAGATCAAATCACTTATCTATGAGAGTAGTCACTAACATCTAAACTTGTTTCACCACTCCCTCGGAATGGAAGTGTCATGGTAATACAATCGTTTATGATCACATCACCCTCAGGTACTTCTAATACATGTACATCATGCATACTGGAAGACCTAGAATAAACCTGAAGTTTCAGATCAATCTGGATTTTCTCCTTCAAGGTTTTATCATTAAATTTCTCATTTGATCATTGGGAGTCGATTGATCATATACTTTTCAAAAGCATATATCATACCTAGGTATTGATCATATAATTTCCAAAAGTATATATCAAATCTATTAATTCAGTCAAGCTTCCAAAGCGAGACGACAGAATTTGATCCCAATATCTCGTGAGTGAGCTCATGTCTTCCGGTTCTATAAACGAACATGTATGATCCCTTTGAGAGAGTGTATTACTCAAATGCCCTTGTATGCACACCAGCGCGCCGGTATATAGACCCTGATTAGATCATCAACCAATCGGTCTGCCAAATGTACATACTCAAACATATATTAACAATTTATCTCCGGTCACAGGATATGTTCCTATACCGTGACAGAATAAAACATAGGTCTTGGTTATCTCGATCTTGTTACGTCAACTCTTTAACCTAACTTATCAAACACCTCCGAATCTCTATTCATATGCATAGGACATGCACCAAGAGTTCGGTTGGATATCATCCCATTAGAGAAAGGATTGCCATCTCCTACTTAGGATGGAGATCATCTCTTAATAATCATTTGATTGTGCTTAATGAGTCCTCAATATAATTCCTTAGATATCCATCCAAGCACCAGCCTCTATGATTCAACAATTGAATCGACAGTTGTATGACCGTTAATATGGCCATGGTACATAACGCTAATTGTACTAAGGGACCTATTATACAAATTAGTTATTCTTCATTTCAGATCAGGGAATGTTATTTGCAATAACATTTATTGCATAATGGCTCATCGTGGGCTTGCATGTCCAACATCCTCCTCTCGTTCCTTCCAAGATCAGCCACAACCGTAGATCCTCTACAAAAATGTCAACATATTAGATACTCATGGAGTAGACAGGTGTCATAACTCTGACCTCAGCATCTTTGGGAGTCACATGTCCAAGGTGGATATAATAGAGAAGAGAAATTAGGATTTCTAGAAGCTCATCGGGATCGATCAAAGGATGAAGGGCCTGGATAAGCTCAACATCATCACTAAGCAGTTGGAGATACTAGTGAATACCATCAATGCCTGCAACATCATGACAACCGCCTCTGATACTCCAGCTGAGAAGAAAGAACATATAATGCCATAGCCACCTCAGCTGAGTCCCTTCTAAATTCTGGTATAGCATGTATATTATTTGCAGGCTCCGAAGAAGTTGCAGACATTATCACCGCTATCCTTCTCTTCCTCCTCCTTCTCAGTATTCTTAGGGATACTAGTAGCAGTACCCCCCATGTATCATTAGAGTTTGTGGTCGTACCAGGTCGAACCCTCCGAGGTTGCCCTATTTAATCTTGCAATGGATTGTTTGCCCTAGCTAATCAAGAATATGATTGAGATGAGACAAAAGATAGACAACCTTACTGCCACCAAAACAACTTCCGACCCAAGTTGAGGCTAAACCGAACAATCTTCATAGTAACGAGAAGGTAGTCAACAGTGTTCAACCCAATTCATGTGAAAATATTGTTTTATCTAATTATGTAACTCACAAGAGGTAGAACACTCTTACCGACTGTGATAACGAAGGGAAAGAGCAACGCGTCTGATGGCGAGTCCTCAACCACACCAGCTGTTGGGTCCAAAGAGCTTTTGGATTATGCAGCACTAACAAAAACACAAAAAATGAAGAAAATTTAAAAACTAAAAAAGAAAGCAACAGGCAAGGCAAAGTCGTGCCAGTGATGGAGAAGCCAGCCTCAGCAGCCGAACCAGCACCAGGTAGAAGGAGCCAAGACTGCAAATTTATCCACAAAATTTGGATGATTTTGCACATTTTTGTCATCTACCATTAGACAATAACTTGGATAAATATTTAAAGTATATGGTTTCTTCTGATGTAAATATTGCTTTTCCAGATGATACTAAATCAAAAACTATAAAAATTTGAAAAATGCTCTTTTTGATCTTAACATTGTGAAAATACTGCAAACTATTATGATTGAAATGCCATTACTAAAAGCCATTGAGTACATGCCCTCTGTGAGAAGAGGACTTAAAGAGGCATGTACAACAAAGCATCTGAATAGGAGGAAAAGACATAGAATACCAAAGACACACTTTCTGACCATGTCCATTGTCAACTCCATCAGCGATCTCCCGAACAAAAAGAAAGACAAGGGAGCTTCACTCTTCAGATGCCAAATATTCAACCAATATTTCGAGCACACAATGCTCTATAGTTGATCATTCATTAATTTATTACCTTCTTACCTTCCCACTGAATTTGGAGTAGGGTCATTCAAGCCCATAAAGATGATTCTGCAGTTTGTTGACTGATCAATCAAGCACCCCATGGGCATGTTGGAGGACGTAATTGTCACAGTTCATGGAATGCAATTCCTTGTCGATTTCATTATCATGGACATGGACATCTCCGCACCTCTGCTCCACACTCCGATCGTCCTCAATCGATCGTTCCTTCGAACCGTTGAAGCAGTAGTATGCTATGGCACTAGGGAGATCACATTCTGCTCCAACAGTGATAAAGTGTTGATAGAGATAGTCCCAGAACTGAAACTCGTTGAAGCATCTTCTGTATCAAGAGTGCTTGAACTGCAAGGACAGGAAGACTTTGACTTTTTGACCAAAATTAGAGACACCAATCTGTTTTTGGATGAAAATAAGACATATGAATTCCTCTCCCCTTAGGGAATCCTGGAGAGCACAGTCGAATTCATTGATGTCTTCGACGATGAGATTTTTGCTGATAGATATCTAGAGTTGATCGAATATCCATCCTCGTCTGAGCAATATGAATTCATTGTAGACATGTGTGATATCTTAACTTTTGATTCTGATTGTACTATGGTGTACAGTGGACAGATGAAAGAGCAGACACCTATCATAGTTGCTGAGGTCACCACCAAGCTGACTTCCACTCCACCATAGCTCAAGCATCTACCCTCCAAGATGAAATGCACTTTTCCTGCTAGAGAACCAGATATGCATCCAGCCAATATCAATTCCCATCAGCTCGAAGAGTAAGAATCTTATATATTTAAGGTTCTTGAATGAAACCACAAGGCAATAGGCTGGACTATTACGGATCTCCATGGGATAAATCCATCACTCTGCTCGCATCACATTTATCTTGAAGAAGACATCAAACCCTCCCGAGAATTTCAGCGTAGATTGAACTCCAACCTCTATGAGGTTGTAATGAAAGAAATTACCAAATGGTGTTATGCAGGATTCATCTGTCCCATCTCTAACTCCAACTGGGTGAGTCCCCTACATGTAGTGCCCAAGAAATATGGGGTCACCATTGTTACAAATGATAAAGGAGAGGAGATTCTAACCCAACTTTAGACTTCATGGTGCATTTATGTTGACTATATATGCTTAAATATTGAAACCAAGAAGGACCACTTTCCATTGCCCTTCAACAATCAGATAGTCGAAAGAGTTGTTGTGAAGAAATACTTCTACTTCTTGGACGGTTACTCCAGGTATAATCAAGTCACCATTGATCCAAAAGATTAGGAGAAGACTACATTCACCTATCCATTCGGGACAAACGCCTTCAGAAGAACGTCCTTTGGATTATATAATGCAGCTGTGACATTCCAAAGATGCATATTGGTGGTATTTGTTGATATGGTCGGTAGTATCCTCGTAAAGTTTTTATGGATGACTTCTTGGTCTACGCTGATAGTTTTGATCAATGTTTGAGATATTTAGATAGAGTACTGACAATATGTTCTGAGGTGAACCTTGTGCTCTCGTAGGAGAAGAGTCAATTCATGGCGACTAAGGGAACTGTACTGGGTCATGTCATCTCCAAGCAAGGCATGGGGTTTGACCCAGCCAAGGTGAACGTTATTTCGAAACTTGAGCCAATAACATATTTGAAGCAAGTTTGACCATTTCTGTGGCATGTTTGATTTTATTGCAGATTCATTAAGTCTTCAGCAAGATTGCCCAATCGCTGACTCAGCTTCTTGGTAAGGAGGTTGATTTTGTGGTCGATGATCGGATCCTCCAATCCTTTAATCTGTTGAAGGATCTAATCACACATGTTCATGTCCTCTAGCCGCTTGATTGGTCTCTACCCTTTTAGATCATTACATATGCCTCAGATTTCAAAACCGGTGTTGTGCTAGGACAAAGACAAGATGGACTGCCATGTGCAATTCACTACACTAGCAAAACATTAGATGATGCCTATAAGAACTATACAGTCATAGAGGAAGAGTTGCTAGCTGTAGTGTTTACCTCGAAAAAGTTCCAATCATATCTTCTGGGATCCAAGGTTATAACATATATATATATATATCACTCTACCATAAAGTATCTACATAGCAACAAGGATGACCAGCCTCAACTGATCAGATGGATCCTTCTACTTCGTGAATTTGATCTAGAACTTCGTGAAAAACCTGGAGTTAAAAATATGGTGGTATATTATCTTTCCATAATCATTGAAGTTGATACTCCTGAACATAATTGCATTCCTATAAATGAGACTTTTCCAGATGAGGCAATCATGTATATCGCCTCACTTCCCTGGTATACAGATATAGTCAATTACCTTGTCTCCAAGAAGGCTTTGCCAGATTGGTTGAAGATCAAGATTGATCCATTCTTGTCATACATTCACTTCTACCAGTGGGAGGATCCACATCTATTCTGTGAGGGAGCATATTGCATTTGTAGGAGATGTATATCTCAGGAGGAGGTCATAGGTGTCCTAGACCACTATCACAAGCTTGAAGCTAGAGAACACCATTCTGGAAAGAGGACGGCAGTAAAAGTGCTCCAATGTGGCCTATTTTTAGATAGTCGAACCGTCTGTCAATTTCTAAAGGACAACATCATATCGTAATTCAGGATTCTGAAGATTCTCATATATGATGAGGGGAGCCACATCATAAATAAAGAGTTCAAGAAGTTTACTAAGGAATACAGCATACAACATCATGTTGCAGTGCTGAAGGAAGCCGTCGGGCGATTCGTTTAGTTTAATATAAGAGTACCCTTGCCAGTGTGGCTATCAGAATTCTGCCTACCTTGCCTCTGATGAATCCACATTTCATCATCTTTATTCTGTCATTTTGGCCTCAAAAACCCTAGCAAATGCATGTAGATACCCTTAATTCGTGCATCTTAGCATTCATGCATGTGTTTGTAAATAGTGTACAAAATACAGTTTTTAAAGCCAAAATAAAAGAATAATGAAAAGAAAAGAAAAAGATTAAATATTGTAAATATTTTATGACCCAAAACCATGAGACCTAGGCATCTAGATGATAGGTCGACAAGGAATAAAGTAAGGGGAGATAAGGGTCTAAATACAACAAAATTCCTTTTGTTTAATTCATTTTTATCTAGTTTGGGACCTATTTTTGGTTCAACTTTTAATACCTCAAATAAAGAAACTTTGTACATGAAAGTTATAGATAATTAAATATGGAAAAATACAAAATTGATTTCACTCAAAAATAATGTACAGAAAAAAGTTATGATCTGAATAAAATTCTAGAATCCCAACTTCCCAAACATGCATCTCCCTAATAAAAACTTGAAACGCATCAAAATCACCTTTAATTGTATATAATTTTAAATAAGCTATTTAATGAAAGTGGTTTTGCATTTGATGGAGCTATGGTTTGAAAGTTGAGTTTTAGACCCCTATTGTACACTTGTATAGATTAAATTATTCATTTTATTTATTCTTCATTATTTTTATATTTTTATATTTTTATGATTTTGTAAATATTATTTATAAAATATGTGTACATTAAAATCAGAATAAAAACCTAAAGAAAATGCAAAAAATAAAATACCTGTATATAATACATAGGTATAATACTTGTACATATACCTATAAAATTAATAATTCTATTTTATTAAGTGTACAAAACACTTCAGAAAGATAAAAAAAATATATTTAAGTGTATAAAAATGAGTTACAAACTTATAAAATATTAAATCAAAAAAATAAATTAAATACACAAAATAAAAATAAAATATAGAGATACGTATACCTATATAGACCTAAAAAGGTAACTCGCATTTTTAAATCTAAAAAAATAAATAAAAATCATAAAAAATAGTTCAAAAAATAATAAACAATTTTTATTTTTTAAGCTAAAAATAATAATTTCATTTAGTAATTTTAAATGAATTTTTAATTATTTTTCGCAGGGTTTTTCCTGGTTGGTCCACGTGGACCAACCAGGTCACAGTCCACGTTGACCGCAGTCAACTGGCTGTCCTTCCCCCTGTCCCATTGTCAAAACCATGTTTTTGACCCCTATTTCTCATTTTTTTCGAGGCAACACCTTGCACCATTTCGTGCAATGGTCTCCTTGACTTTTGATCATCGATCAATGGGCATGCATGCCCATGTGTAATCTCGATCCTTGGACCATCGATTCTGCTGCTTTGCCTCGTTCTTCTAGCCCATCCTTCAACCCTTCATAAGGTGCCCTGATTTTCTAACCAAGATTCGAGTCCCTTTCGTTCCACCATTCTCCTTCCTTTTGCACTCCATGGGTAGCTGGAGGTGACAGCTCCATCCCCTCGTCGTTAGGCTAGTCGAGGACGACCAGAGGCGTCTCCACCACCTCCGCCAACTCTGGCGTCGAGGTTCCCCCCACCTCAGGTAAACCACCTTTGAGATCTCTATTTTTCTTCTATTTTTCTTGTGCATTTTATTCCCCGTAGTCTTAGGATAAAAACCCTCCATTTACCCTCGAGTTCCATCCATTGATTCACCCAAACCATACCCTCGTCGAAGCTCGCTCCGGCCATCTGTATCGTACCGCCGGTCCACGCTTCTATTCTGCCACCGCGGGTTCCAGGCATTTTTCCATGGACCCTCTAATCCTTTTTGCAGGTCTTGCGTGCCACAGAAGAGCCTGGGGCTCGATTTTGAGCCTCGCTGGAGGTCCAAGAGCCCGCTAGCTCCGTCGCCTCCCCCAGCGAGCTCCGGCCACTGCTAAAGCATTTTGGAGTACCCAGGAGATAGAGGACCACCCCAGGGAGCTGCCGACCAATTTTGGAGCTCGAAGACCATCGGAGCACCGAGATCTGGAGCGGGGAAGCTCGCCTCACCGGCGTTGCTTCCCTCTCTTCGTCCATAGCTCTCCGCCGTTGGATCTTGGCCGCCCTCCAGATCGCACAGGAGCCGTTCGATCTCGCCAAGCATCCACCATTTGATCACCAGGGGAGATCTAATACTGAGCGTTGGATCGCGAACCGTCAACATCACGCGTGGGCGTGATGCGTGGCAAGTGGAGCGCCCTCATCCGTTCGATCCACACCTGATATGGGTATTTTGCATCGCCGCCAAGATATTTTTTGTATTTAATATTTAATTTATAAACTTTCATTTGCAATTAAAAAAATTTTGTAATATTTGCATTGAGACCCTTAGACTTTTCATATTTGCAATCAGGTCCTTATTTACGTCACCTCACGTGACCCGTGCACATGGGGTGGTGGGTATTTTGCAGGGGATCCCCTGAGGGTTTTCATATTTCGTTTTAGTCCAGGAAAAGTTTCAGTGTAATATTTTTGGAAAATTGCATTTGAGCCCCCAGTTTTTTTGTTAATTACACTTACGTCCTACCCAAGCGCGTGTATAGCACGTGCGAGGGTGGGCTTTTTGCAGGAATACCCTTGCGGGTTTGGCTATTTGCATTTAATCCTGGATTTTTGTTAAATAATTATATATTTTGTAGAGAAATTGCACAATGGCTCCTCAGATTATGGATAATTACATTTATGCCCTTTGTAGTAGTGTATTTTCTATTTGTTGTCTCTATTTATTTAGTGCATACATAAAATCCTAAAAATCACCAAAAAAAACTTAGATTCATGTTTAGTTGCTCTTTCATGCCATACTTTTAGTTTGCATTTTTATTGCATTTTATATTTATAAAAATTCAAAAACATGCATTTTTGCTACTTTTTGCACTAGAAAATACCAAAAAAATAATAAAACACATTCAACAATTCCAAAAAAATTATATTTTGTGTGTTTCTGTGTGTTTTAACTTCTATCCAAAAATCACTAAAAGTTCAAAAGAAAACCACTAAAAATAGCAAAACTCTAAAAAACTTTATAAAAATATTAAAAATTCCAGAAAAATCCTAAAAATCTAATTTTCATCTCTAAATTTTCTCTATTTTATTGTCTTTAATTTAAAATTAGTTTGAGAAATTTTGGACCATGTTTGATATTTTTCTTCCTCATTTTAGTTTCAGCCTTTTATTATCTCCATTGTTTTCAGTATTTCAGCCTTTTAAAATACCAAAAAAATTAAGAAAAATATTGAAAAATCACAAAAACATTAGAAAACTATAAAAAACACAAAAGCTTTTATTTCTTGATTTTTGCTTATCTTTGCGTATTTGTCTCTATATATTATATCTCCTTTTCCTTCTTTGTATATATACTCCTTTAAAGAAAAAGAAAATACAAAAACACAAAATACAAAAAAAGAAAATATAAAATTAGTAAATTAAAAATCAAAATATAAAATTATAAAAATAAAAATAAAAAATAGAAAATAAAAAAACCACAAAAATAGCACATTTGTAAGCATTTAATCACATTCACTCTTGAGCACTTTTTCGATCTATCCTTCTTGTTCCCTGTGTTCGACACTCTATACGTACTTGCACGATACACTTTTGTTGTAGAGTTATAATAAATTTTAACTCCACATCTTGCTTTTCATTGTTTGATTGTTGTGGGTTAATTGTTGACTTAATCAAGATTTCTGAGCGATCAACGCATCGACTGTTGATCTGCCTTGTGGATCAATACGACCGCCTGATTTCTCGGTTAATCAAATGGTGTCGTTGCCGGGGAGCAACAGCGTATAGATCATTTCTTTGTGATTGACTGTGATTGCTTGTCTGCATTTTTGTCTCTCTCATTTATTGATATATTTTTGAGCTGTCTTACCACTCTTTGTTGACTTTGTGAGAGGTACCGCGGATCGAGGGATGCGTGTTTTCCTAGGCGCTTGTGCAGCCACGTGAAGCTGGCTACAGCCTGCTCAAAGAAGACTTAGAGAATTTTGTAGTTTAGCTCTTGTTTATTTCCTGCATATATTTTTGTGTAATTTGAAGTGAGAGAGAGAGAGTGACTATAACTTGTAATATTTAGGACATTCAGACACTTCAACACTTCCCGAGGTCCAGTGCTTGAGGAATAGTTCCCTTGGGGGCCTCGTTTGCTTGCGCGGTTTTCTCACCAGTTTTGTTTTCTTCGATTTTCTTTTATTTTGTTTCACGAAGAATTTGGCCCCTAGACTTAGGATTTTATTTTGACTATGACGTAATTGATTATGACTCCACACCTAATATTTTGCATGTGCCTATAGATCGTAAGTGGACCTAATTAATAACTCACAAAAGAAAAAGCAATTTTGGTCACCTGAGGGTCGCGTGCCATTAGAGGTCATATACAACGCTGGCAGGATCCGTTGTGGTGGACACCGATCGGCATCAGAGATCGGACTCCAACTCCTCTTGTTGACCATTTAGCTCTTATTCTTCTCGTGTAGAAATTCTTGTCTAAGGCCGATTTCTTCTTATATCATATAGGTAGTTTAATTTCTGTCTTTTATTTTTATGCGTGGATCACCCTGCATGTAGAGTGCTGGAGCAAGGTACGCATTTCTATCTCTGCATGCATCATTGTGTTTGATCGCGCATCGGCTATTCTGACTTCCTCCCTTGTTTTGTTGGACCTTAAATAACCAGGAAATCGGAAATTCGTTAGTCATTGTGTTTATTCAGAAAAAGACTAAAAAAGTAAAAATCATAAAATTGGGACTGCTAATGCAAATTTGACCTTAAAACTCACCTTATCCAAAATTTATGTCTTGGGGAGAGTAACCCCCTCATTGGTTGATTTATCTTCAGCGAGAGAGTGACCCGCACACTAGGATAGAGACATATCTGAACTCCTCTCAGACTACTATTCTGGGGTTAGTCGTTCTCCAGTGAGGATCTCTCCGATAACCGGTAAAGCTGATCGTGACGTCCTTTGCAGAGTGGAATGATCGGGTACCCGGTAAATTGTCCGCAATTCATACTTGCTAGGAAAGATCTAGACTTAGTTCGGGACAGTCTCCTAGGAGCATCAGGTTCCCAACAGCTCGCTTAATCTCTTTGATAGACTGATTGATCACCTAACTAAAATTGACAAGATAAACAACCGAACCTTCACGGTCGTCAGCTCCGGAGTTGCGTAGGTGAATTGGGGGTTTGTTTTCACATCTTGTTTGCATTCCAGGTCTCATCCTCCCTTTTTCCAAGATCGAAATGATGGGAAGGAGATCCCTTAGGCCACATCTGGTGGCACTGCTATCGAGCACTCCTTCCTATTCATCTAGGTCGGCTTCGGGGAGTCCAGACCCACTCTCCGAGCCTAAGTTTACATCCACCCTATTCCCCCTTGACCACCCTTCTTCTTCCATCCGTCCAGTGGTGTCAGAGTTTAGTGCAGCACAGCATTCAGAACATTTGACGGCACCTGAGATGTGTTATTTTGCCTTTGAAGAAACTTAATATATGGCAGGCAGAGATGAACACCCAGATGAGAAGAGACCACCTCCGTACATATATGATCAAGCTGACATTAACAATTCACTGTTAGCTTCCCTGGAGACCATGCAGAGACAAATCAGAGACCAGGGAGTGTTCATGGGTGATATCATGAGGGAGCTGGCGCAGATGCGAGAGGGAAGAGAAGACAGACCTGAGGGCAGTGATATACCAGAAGCAGCAGGCGAAGGAGGAGAACCTAACCAAGAGAGGCCACCACCGATGACCATGAGGAAATTGCACAATCCAGCGGCAACCCTTACCCACTGATGGATTCAGCTTCCTCCCATTGTCGGGAACTTTGAGCTTCGCTTGCAGACCATTCAGTTATTGCCCAATTTTCACGGACTAGCCACCGAGGAGCCTCATCTCCATCTGCGGGAGTTTGAGATGATTTGCAGCACTGTCCACGACAGATTGGTGGACGAGGACACTATTAAGATGATTGCCTTCCCGTTCTCATTAGCTGACAGAGCAGCCTATTGGCTGAAACATCTTGGGAGGTATTTCACTTCTTGGGCACAGCTCCGGACCGAGTATTTAAACACGTACTATCCACTCGATCAGACCAACGTAGCGCGAGCGATGATTAGTAACTTCACGATGATCCCAAATGAGCAGTTCCATGAGGCTTGGGATCGATTTCGAGAGCTCATCAACCGATGTCCACATCACGATATATCAATGCCCAACCTTGTTCAGAGTTTCTTTTGTGGGCTGACACTAGAGCTGCAGGGGCTTGTAAATACCTCTTGTGGTAGATCTTATTTCTCCAAGGGAGAAGATGCGGTTTAGGAGATCTATGAAGGAATGGCAGAGAACTCTACAGTCATGGCCCAAGCCCGTGTCTACACACAGCAGAAGATTCCACCACAGACAGTTGGATATCAGAGGATTGCACGCATCAATGTCGGTACCCATACACCGTCAGCAACAACAGCTCAGGCTGAATCCGCCGCAGCCGATATGGGGATCATCAATAAGAAGTTGGACCGCATTGAGATACCTGAGAAGAAGCAGAGTCAAGGTCTTGCATAGATGGACCTTTTGACGAAGACCATGAGTGACCTATAGACACAGATTCTTTGCATTCAGGAGGCACAAACATCCACTCAGTAGCCTCCCAGGTCATGTGTTGATCCTAGCAGTAGCAGCTCCACCCAGCCTTCTACCGCATACCTCCAGGTTCATCACATCCAGGCAGAGCCGGCCCAGTAACTATAGTGACGAATCTCGGATCTACCATGTTTATGTGGTCGGATTGACTGTTTCATTGCAATCAGATAGATCCGCGTCGATCAAAAATTAACTACATAAATCAACGTATCGTCAAATGAATTAACGTGCGGTTTTATGTTTATTTAGCATGGGCAAGCCCCAGGGTCGACTCAAGGAGGCAAAGGAACAACTCGGGATCAAGTTAGATGGATTAGATTGTGATTTTCCAAGTGATTTTTTTGGTATTTTTTATGCAATAAAAATGCCAATGCTCCAATGCGGATGAATTGGGTTAATAAGAAAATATGTGACTTAGCCGAATTTAATTTTAATGTCAAATTAATTCAAATAAGCCAAGTGATATTTTTTTCTAAGAACCTAATCCAATACTGAATGCAAAATGGATTTTTTTTGGAATTTTTGGATTTAAAATGCACCAATGAAAAATGCAAACTTTTTTGAGGTTTTTAAGCAATTTTTCGTGCAAATGATATGCAAAAATTAAAAAAAAAGTATTGGAAGATAAACAAGATGAAATGAAGCTACCTAATATTTTTGGAATTTTCTGACACTTTTTGATTTTTTTGAATATTTTACTTAAAACAGAGAGACTGTGGGTATTTAATTCCTAATAAATCCAGAAATCAAATTATCCAAAGATTGATTTATCTCAAATAGATATTTTAACAATGAATACATGCGACTTGAAATTTTGTAAAAATCTTATACGTGGATTTAATTAAAAATCAATTACTGAAATCACTCTAGAATTTATTCTATGCACAAGACAACTTCGAATTGGACGAAATTTAGACTGTAATTAAATCACACTTAAAGGCATCATCTACAATTTATTTCACAATTTTTGGAGCAAAAATGAAGATGTATGAATTTCAGAGCTTTAATGGATAAAACATCATTGATTTTCAATCTCTGAATTTTAATAAATAATCGAATGCTCCCAAAAGTGCAAATAAAAAGGAAGGAGATAAAGAATTAGTTGCTCATCAACATGCTATTTTTTTTATTATAAATTGATGCAAAATGACAGTCCAATTTAACATGCAAACTCAGGGTTATCAATGCAATAAAGAATTGAAACAATAAATTTAAAGTGTGCGCAAGGGCACTTATGCAAATATATAAATGTGTAGGGACACGAATGCAATTTTCTCAAAATAAAATAAATAATAAAAATAGACCTTATGTGGGTTCCAAGAATGGAACCCACTTCTTCCACCCTCTTGGGCACACGTGAGGTGAGATGAGGACGGCGACCGCTTTCATGACGGCAGGTGGCGCTCTTGCGGGGACGGCGGCTTGAGGCGAGTGGCAGGCGGCCACGCGCAGGTGGACAGGACGGCGGTCGTGTGGCAAGCATCTAGCGTAGGCTGGTGGTGTCGCACCTGGGGAGGTGCAGGTAGGAGCAGCCTGCGGAGGGCGTTGTGCCTGGGCAGCCACGCGTGGGCGGCTCGCTGCCGCGGGCGGAGAGGCGAGCGGCGTGAGGAGCGGATGGAGCTGAAGGCGACTTGGCTGTCGGGGCTGGAGCACCGCCGCACAGCCACGGGGGTGTGCAGTGGTGGTCGGGGGTTTTGCGGCGACGGAGGCTGGAGCGGCTCCAAGGCGGCGCGGGGCTACTACTGAGGTGGTGGCGGAGCGCGCGTGTAGTGCGCTGGAGGGAGCAACACACGGATGGAGGACGGTGTCAGGCCGGTGATGGTGTGAGGGCGGCGCACTAGGGTGGGTGCCGTGCGCGGTTAGGGAAGTCGGTGCCTGGTGGTCGCGCACTGGAGCGAGGGGCGGAGCCGCGCGCTGTGGCTATGGTGAGCGGCGGTGCGGGCAGGTCCAAGGGGTTGCTGCGGATGGAGGACGGGGGCGGCGCCGGTCAGGGGCAGAGCAGCCGGCGGCAGTGGCTGCCGCGAACGTGGAGACAGGGGGGAGCGGTGGTGCTGCTTGTCCTGTTTCCCTGTTTATTATTTTTTTTGTATTTTCTTTTATATTTTTTTTGTATTTTCTTTGTACACAATAGAAAATGTAGAATGCAATGGAAAAAAATGTGTGTGTGATGATTGTGATGGATGAAATAAAACGAGGATGGGAGGATGATGGTGGTGGTTGATGAATTAAATGATGGTGTGGTTTTTTTTTGATAAACAAGATGAACAAGCAATGTTAGATAAAAAATGACAAAGCGGAGATAGAGAAATTACCTGGAATTGCCGAGGGTGGAGCTGCATCGTACGGCTTCTGTCGTGGCCTCGAGGAGATGGCGGTCTCCGAAGCTTGGCCGCGGGTTTGGAGAAGCTGTTGCTACGTGGGCGGTGCTCCACGGATCTCACCTAAGCCTTGTCATCGCTCGACCTACTGCGCCAAAGCTGTCACCAATGACACATCAAAGGGGGCTCGGGGCTCTCTTTCTCTCAAGAACGGTGGATGATGAAGAATGGAGGAGGAGATGAGAATATAAAGAGGAGGTGGGAAGTTGGAGAGAATGGAGTGGTAGAGAGAGTGGAGAAGGTGGGGGCTTGGAGTAGATGGCAAGTAAAGAAGTGGTAAAAGGGAGATAAATAATAATATTATAATAATATAATATAACTAAAATAAGTAGGCTACAAAAAATAACAATAATTAAAATAGTAATAGTAATAATAATAATAATAAAATAAATTCGAAAATAATAAAATAAAGGGGTGACATGTGGCGGCTCCAGGAGCTGCCGCATGTCGCTCCTAGAAAATTCAAAAATTAAATGTAAAGAAAAAAAGAAATAACAAAAGGGATTACATCAAAAATTGGTCAACACAAATCTTGCTCATCTCAACGAGATCTGCAACTTTCGTGAAGGGTTGAAAATCAAATGAAATCATCTGTACAAAATGTATTTTTGGGTGGTACCTTATAGATATAAAATACCGCATTTTATCTTTTGTAATTTTTTTGTCATTTTAGTTAAGAGAAAATCAAAATAAAGTTAGAAAAAAATATAAAAAGAATATTTACAACTTAATCTAATATTTTGGATTTTTAATAATTAAGAAAATAAAAGTATAAAATATAGGGGCAAAAAGGTCAATGTGTATAAAATACAAAAGGGGCCCAAAACCCAAATTTTGCATACGAGCTCCGATTTTAATGAAATTTGTCTCGTTTTGATGGTCTCTAAATGTATATTACTTTAAAAGTGAGTAGACCTAATTCAGAGGTTGTATGAAAGAGATATGTGCATTCTAAGGTCTAAGGTATCCAACTGGGTTTGGGGGTTTATTGGGTAATTTTACAAGTTAGTATTTTTTTGATATTTTTCTTTAATTAGTGTTAGTAATATATACACATAGAGTTGGTTTTATTAGATTCGGAGTTAGTATAAAATATATACAAATAGGGTATTTATGGTGAATATACAGATGAATATTTACAAGTGAATTTGGCTTCTTATTTTATGCAAATATGAATGCTAAAATGCAGATATTATGCTTGCATGCATGAATGCTAATTATGCAATATAAGTGGAAATATGCATCTAATTACTCGGGAACAAAGCTCTATTTTTAACTTTTAGAGTGATGAATCACAGATTCATCAACCCCATATACTTAAACCTTGCTCGTCCCCCGAGCAACTAAAATGAAATGCAAGAGTGAATTGATTTTGGGTTCCATACCAAGGTCATGAACAAAAGTTGAAAATGGAGCTTGACTCAACCTTTGGATTAATTGTGTGGCGAAACCTTATTAAGACCTGAATTTAGACCTAACAGACTTCAAGTTCCACAAGTCTTCTATTCAAGACTCCTCAATAGTCAGGTCAGAACAAATCCTCAGACGCAAATTTCTGATGACTATGATTCTTACTTGTACTGTGTAAGTGATATGTAACTCTCCACATCAGAAATGGCTAAGAAGCAGCCTCCTCTAACAACATAACTCAGATAACCCGGTCCGGTAACTCTTTCCTCGAGGAGTGGGGTATTCCCTTCTAAGTTCAAGTGCGACCAGCTCAAGAAGAGGGGGTGGAGAAAAGAATGGACGGTAGCCAGTATAGCTACCTATCCTGGGATGCCTGACCAGTGTAGCCATGTCATCCAGCTACAGACTTCTTGCTAATATACATACTCCGACAGGTATTTTATTTTTTTTCACTTGGACCTGTCTGATATTTTTGGAGTTCTTGCATTTTTCTTTCTTTTTTTTTGAACTATATACAAGGTGCAGCATGTACATCATGAATTTTTCCTCTTGAGCCAGTAGACTATCCCTCTTTTGAAGCATTATTGCAACCCACATCATCCTATCCTTAGATGTCAACACCACCAGACTAGGTTGAGATGCACTACTCTCCCTAGAGGAGGACGGATGTTTCCACCCGTGTGCTACTCCAAGCTAAAGGATTCTACCTCCTCACCACCTCATCAATGAAGAGCTATGTGCATTGTGCTTGTCCAAGTTAGGTCATTATCTAAAAGAATCGTGCGTGTGCATGAGATATTCTACTTAGACTAATCAAGATGACATGTGAACATAGACTTGAGGACTCAAAGAATTAAGTCACTTGAATTGAGAAATCTTAACTCCATTTCCTATAAGCTTCCTCTGAAATTAGGTAGATTAAGGTCAAATTAAGTCCATCCTCAATATCTACTCATAACTTGGTTCAGAACCCACTAGCTTTTCACCTTGCACATGCAAGATATGCAGATGAGATGTATATGACATGCTATGTAGATGAATGGAATGCAAGACTTTTTTTTGAATTCAAGGATGATATGCAAGAGTAAATAAGAAGCCTATTTTTTTTTGTTTTTCTTGTTTTTTTTTCTTTTCATAACTTTGGTATACCTCCTATGTTACAACGATTTACAAGAGTTTTATAAGTATTATACAAATTATACAAGTGTTATACAATATACAAGTATACAGTTTTTTTTAATTTTTACAAAGGTTTACAAGTATTATACAAAAAAATATTTGTTTCAATTTTTACCCACCCGTAATTATTGCAAAGTATATACAAAAAGTACGCAAAAATACACGAAAGTACGAGCTATGGGTAAAGTATATATGTAATATATACACGCCCTCTATACTTAGCGTGTGCCATGTCCTCGGAGCACGAAAAGCGAGGAAAAAGACATAGCTCGTGCTAAGCGTAGGAGAGCTAAAATAACAAAAAGTATAGAAGTCGTCCCGCCCCCCTATACTTAGGCTCTGGCAGCCTAAGTGTAGAAGAAGATCAAAAATGGGGCGGGCGAGGTTAAGAGGGGAAATTGAGGAGTATATACATGGCGGGCATCGGTCCCCCCTATACTTAGGCTCTGGTTAGCCTAAGTATAGGACAAGAGTGAGTGTGAGAACCGATAAGATCTAGAGAATATACAGTGTATGGTGAAGAGACTCATGTCACTCTCCCCCTATACTTAGGATCTGATCATCCTAAGTATAGCCATAAATGAAATGATATGGAGCCAGGGCAAGTGACTCGAATCAGTGGGGAGGGAAGGGAAGAGAATATATACAAGGATGATTGAGAATATACAGGGATCAAGAAGGTTTGTGACGTACCTTCTAGCGGGATCGTGGAGGTGGGCAATATACAAGTGTGTCATTGTCGGAATCGTCCTCAGATGAATAGTAGTTAGGTGAAGGGATCGTCCAATGAGGGTCGACACACGGCTGCTTGCTTAGATATAGCTTAAGAACAGCCGAACTGAGCTCACTCATATAAATCACCTTATCCAGACCCGATGAGGATTCCTCTGATAATTCCTTCTCCGGAATGTAGAAGGAAATTTTCTTGGTCGGTTTTCTAGAACCTGAACCATGGAGAGGGAGATGAGAGCGACGTGCCTTGAGAGGTTCGGGGGAACTCCTTGAGGAATCAATTCTCGACTTCCTCTCACTAGAAAGCTAACTAGAAGAGGGAGCAACCGTGTTTTTATGTGGATTCAATGTAATCGTGGTTGTTTCCTTTGAAGGTCTAGGATGTGGTGCGGTGCTGACCATGGGTTCCTCATCAGACGAGGCACCATATAGATTAGCATATTCCTGAAGGGTCAGCACGCGTCTCGAGAAGGTGTTGATCTTAGTGGGCTCTTGTGTCGGATCATCAAAATGGTCAAGACAACCAGCAAAAATCATGGCCGACTCAATGTCAGCTTGTTGTCGTGAGTCCTCCTTAGAAGCTGTCACGGTGGTGGTGCAAGCAGTTGAGGAGGTGTGGGGAGTCTCTGAACCAATGGTCATCCGGACAATCGGTCTCTCATGTGTAGTAGAGAGGTGGGACTCATCTTCCTCTCGATGGTCACGATTGCCAGCGGATGTGCGGGTCACCTTAGAGTAAAGTTTATCAAAGAATGGATGAGGTCGAAGCGTTCCCAATGCTGTAAAATCGATTTCCCGAGTCTCGCAATCTATAGTCGCCTTAGCCAATGCTAAGAACGACTTCCCGAGAATAATCGGAGACTGGGAAAACTCTCCTCGGTGCTCAATGTCAATGATCGTGAAGTCCACCTGGAGTAGAGCACCTTGGAAAGTAACGATGACTGAAATGTTTCCTCTCGGCCGTTTGATAGATCGATCAGCCAGCTGAACGATCTCTCTCGACTTCCTAAGTGGCCTGAGTTTGAGCTTGTCAAACACAGAGGTCGGGAGGATATTTATCGGTGAGTCATCATCGATTCTTGCATGGGTAAAGATGGTGTCTTTGATTTCACATTCAACTCTGGGCAACCGCTTCACTCTGCAGCTTTTGGTCTTTCTCCCCATCACCAAGGAGGTGGCCATAGACACTATTTGTCTTTCAGTCCTTGTCCTCTTATTGCCCGACCTCTTGGGCATCAATTTACTTTTCACAAATTGTTTGAGGTCAGGAAAGTGATCTATGGTCTTTATTAAGAGAAGATTAAAAATCAATTCTTCATCGAGTGCTTCCCTTAGGACAGGATCTAATTTTTTTAGGTCTTTTTCATTTTCAATTTTTATGTATTTTTTTGGTTTTTCAATTTTTTGGTGTTTTTAGTGGATGAATGATCAGACTCTAGATTGGAAGCCAAGGGGTTAGTAAAAGAGGGAGATAGAATGGACTCCAGTTGTACAGAAGATGTGGGTTTCCTAATGCTTGCTTGGTTTTCAACATCAGATCTACTTACGTCCTTTTCCAGTTTCATTCCCAAGCTGGCAGAAATTGAATGCAATATTTCCATGACGTCTCTCGACTTGTTACCTAATGTTTCATTTTTCACGATAAGTCGAGAAATGTCATCCTTCAAAAAATTCTCATGACAAATCATGGGAGAGTTCTGCATAATTAAAGGATACTGCTGAGATATTTGGGTTTCATACTCAACACACCTAAACTCTGGCATGTAGTGCTGGGTCGAGTATGAACTATCTAAATGGCAAATATTGATCGGAGCCTCATATGATGAAACGGAGACTGATAAGTCTAGCTCATGAGTCCAATCTTGTGAATGTATAGCCTCTCTGAATGAAGGCTGGTTAATGGAAGCTTGATCACTAAAGTCAATCAAGTCTAGGAAATCATGATGTGTAGGCCTCTCCATTCGGGTTGTTTGATCGACCACGTGATGCCCTAAGGTCAAGTCGGGATGCGTATATGTAATTTGTTGTCTAGTCCCTACTTGAGGTGAAAATGAAATATGTGGGGGCATATAATTTTGCCAATCATCTGTCTCAGCAGTGGCTTGCTCTTCATTTGATTCTTTGATTCCTGCAAGCTCTCTAGAATACGGACAGTCAGCCTAAGATGGAAGTGGATTCGGAGTGTTAGAATATGGATTAGGTGAGAGATGCAAAGAAGTGCAGAAGTCAGTCGAAGTTCTGACTTCATAATCGGGTTGAGATGGAACCGACCACGGGTAAGGGTCTCTCGTGGATGGCAGAGGATACATGGAAGAAGGTGAAGGTGAAGATGAACGGTATATGGTCGAGGAGGATTGACCAGAGGTCACATGGTATGGGGACCAATATCCCGACATCTTGAGGAGGAAAGGAAGAAGATTTAGGTAGAAAACATGCAATTACACAGGATAACGCACACAGACAGACACAAAGACAAACGCAAGAGCAAACCCTGAGTTCACACTCAACACGGTGGAGGACCTGAAATCGAGTACGATTAATCTTGTTAATTTTAAGTGTGATTTTTCAAGCAAGATAGCAAGGATTTACGCGTCCTATAAGGAAGTCGACTCAGAGCCGGATGCGTCTTCCCTGTGTAACCTTTCGCCTAAGATACCGCCGGTCCTTCCTTTCTTTGCTCCTATCCCAAGTTTATGGATTCAAAGACCTACCCCTTTCTACCTACAAGCAGGCGGAGGCTGACAAGGCCGGAACTTCACCCCGGGGGGTTACTGGCAACTTGTCGCAAAGTGCCGCAATTTCTCCCCTATCTACCTGAGACAAGCGTAGGCTACTTGGTACTAGTCAGTGAACCTATATATTTTAACTTGTGATATTTGCTAGGATCAGTCGGAACGTGATATGGAAGGCGGGGATTTGGGCTCTGCCTTATGGTGTTCATACACACTCAAGTACCCTCACTCAGCCTGAAAACAAGGTCGGGGTTAATTTCCCGCAAACAAGTGTTAATTTTAGTCAATTTTTTTGGTCCAATTCAATTAGCAGTCCTGATTTTAAAGATTAGTTGTCACTGATATTAATCCACACAAGCAATCACATCTACCGTCCAGTCCCAATTCCTTTATCTTAGGTTTAGAAAACCGAGAGAGAGAGAGAATCAGAAAAAGTCGATGCAATCGAGAAAACGATAATGAATGCTTTAGTAAGAAGACTTAGAGTGCCTCCAGCTCTCTACAATGCAGGATGCAATACTGAATTGAAATTTTACACTTAATGGAATGCAAGCGATGAAAAGCTGCTCCTAGACAGGCAGTTCTATTAACGATTGAAGAACGGATTATGTTTGGCTAAATCATGCGGTCTAAGTGTGTCTTTTAAGTGTGAAGTGTGGTCCTAGAATATTACGAGCACAAATAGTTCCTAAAATAGCTCTAAGAGCCGCAAGTGGAGGTCCTAGTCTACGTAAAGCAATCACACGGCACACAGGGACACGTTTTATTATGACTTACACATGCGAGAATCCAAACAGGAACTGTTGTAAATGCAGACACTTTTTTACAAGTTAACAAAAAAGAAAATCTTTCTAGCGTCTCAACAGCCGACTTGATACACAAATCGTCGGCCTCCGATGCACTTCGAGATGCGTCGACTTCAAGAAAGCTGCTCCAAGTCCACCGGGCCCTCGCACAAAAAGATACAAAAATGTCAGAGTGAAAAAAATAGAAAAATAATTGAAAAAATGGAATAATTACAAGGTGGTTCGGGGATCAGACTACCCGAGTGATTGGAAAAACTAAATCTAATTTTCTAAAGTAATCCTAAGCCGTTTGCCTCCCCGGCAACATCGCCATTTTGAAACAGCTCTCACTACCCTTGTTAATTCGAGCAAATAATGTTCAAATTAATTGATATCGTTCGTTGCAGTCAGATAATGAGAGTATATCAAAAACCACTTTCAATTAATGTCAAGTTAATCAGATGTGGCAATTTTTTTTACTTGGTTGGAAGTCCAAGGTTGAACTCAGGGAGGCAGCTGACTCCTTAGGTAGATTTTTAGCAAAGTCCAAGGGTTGTTTTTCAGGGGATAATATTTTTGGTATTTTTTCAATATATTTTATGCGAGAAGGAAAAGACACATGCAAAGTCAGGCCAATTTACAAGTTAAATCAGAAAGATGGTCAATTTAATTCCAAAAATTATAAAACTTGGCTAGATGATGAAATATGATGAACTCAAGCTACTCTAATTTTTTTAGAATTTTCTGACACTGGATGAATTAACTATGAATTAAAAATTAATGCAAGGTGATTTTGACTAATTTGATTTTAATAAATACCAAATCACACCATTTTCAGATATCAAAATTATCCTAGATAGATCTAAGTTTGACGAATCCAGGAAAATTAATCAACCTAAATTTTTCTATGAATGAGATGATTTTTGGGCACAATGTAAACCTAAGTATCCTCAGCCTAATGTGAATTTTTGGGGATTTTTGGAGTCACAGAGAAATTAATATCAATTCAGAGGCATAAACAGGCAAAATATGACAAAATTTCACCAATTTATAATAATAAAATTCCCTGATGTCACAAAAATTAAACAAGTATCACATACGAAAGAGAACAAGTTAAACTACACAATGCAATTTTCGGAATTAAAAATGGATGACAAAATGACAACAAAATAAACGTTCAAATGCAGGGGTATGAGTGCAAAGAAAATAAATGACAAATGCTATGGATGCAATACAGGGACTTGAATGAAATTACCGGAAAGTGAAAGTTTCCTTGATAACTTGTAAGGGGTGTCAAGTGTCCCCTTTACAAATCACCATTTGGCTTTATTATGCGATAAATCTCCCCTATTTTGTGGCTTGAAACAGGGGAGCTTGGAGCTTCTTCGACCGGCTACGAGAGGAGATGGAGGGGTGGTTGGAGTCGACGAGCGGAGGCGGATGAGGGAGTCGATGGCGTGGCTAGGGCTTGCGCTCGCGAGGAGGCGGCCAGCGTTGGAGGGGGCACTGTAGGTTGAGCTCACCGAGGGGCTGGAAGTGCTCGCCGCACGCTTAGGCGGAGCGTGAGGGGAGACCGCGGCTGTGGCTGGAGGGTTGCGGTTGAGCGGAGCCGGCACGGAGGTGGAGGGCACTCGCGGGCTGGCGTTGGAGCACCGTGCGCGTGGCGTGCATGGCGAGGTCATGGCGGTGGCAGGGCCGCAGGGCACGGTCGGGCGGTTGCGCGGTGCTGGGAGATGGATGGTTGGAGTAGTGGCGTACGACGGTGGGCGGCGCACCCACTGGAGGTGCATGCGGACTGCGACGTCGAGGAGCTGGGCGCTACGCGGAGGCTGTCGCTAGTTTGGCCGACACACAGCCAAGGGTTGTCAGGGCAGAGGTATCATCGATGGCGAAGGGATGAGCTGCTGGGGCGTGAAGGAGAGGAAGATGAAGAAGAAGAAAGAGGGCGGCGCACTAGGGTGCGCGTCATGCGTGGTTGGGGAAGTTGGTGCACGGTGGTGGCACACTGGAGCGAGGGGTGGAGCCGCGCGATGCGGCTATGGCGAGCGGCAGCGTGGGCAGGTCCAAGGGGTTGCTGCGGATGGAGGACGGGGGTGGCGCCGGCCAGGGGCGGAGCAGCCGGCGGCGGTGGCTGCCGCGGACGTGGAGACAGGGGGAGCGATGGTGCTGCTTCTCTTGTTTCCCTATTTATTATTTTTTTTATATTTTCTTTTACAATTTTTTTTGTATTTTCTTCATACACAGTAGAAAATGTAAAATGCAATGGAAAAAATGTGTGTGTGATGATTGTGATGGATGAAATAAAGTGAGGATGGGAGGATAATGGTGGTGGTTGATGAATTAAATGATGGTGGTTTTTTTTGTTTGATAAACAAGATGAACAAACAATGTTAGATAAAAAAATGGCAAAGTGAAGATAGAGAAATTACCTGGAATTGCTGAAGGTGGAGCCACGTCGTGCGGCTTCCGTCGTGGCGTCTAGGAAATGGCGGTCTCCGAAGCTTGGCAGCGGGTTTGGAGAAGCTGCTGCTACGTGGGCGGTGCTCCACAGATCTCACCTAAGCCTTGTTGTCGCTCGACCTGCTGCGCCAAAGTTGTCACCATTGACACATCAAAGGGGGCTCGGGGCTCTCTTTCTCTCAAGAACGGTGGATGATGAAGAATGGAGGAGAAGATGAGAATATAAAGAGGAGGAGGGAAGTTGGAGAGAATGGATTGGTGGAGAGAGTGGAGAAGGTGGAGGCTTGGAGTAGAAGGCAAGTAAAGAAGTGATAAAAGGGAGATAAATAATAATAATATAATATAAGTAAAATAAGTAGGACATTAAAAATAACAATAACTAAAATAGTAATAATAATAAAAAAATCCGAAAATGAATAAAATAAATTCGAAAATAATAAAATAAAGGGGTGACATGTGGTGGCTCCAAGAGCTACCACATGTTGCTCCTAGAAAATTCAAAAATTAAACGTAAAGAAAAATAAAAAAGAAATAACAAAAGGGATTACATTAAAAAGTGGTCAAAATGAAAGTTGCTCGTCTCAACGATATCTACAACTTTTGTGAAGGTCCGAAAATCAAATGAAATCATTTGTACAAAATGTATTTTTGGGTGGTACCTAATAGATATAAAATACCACATTTTATCTTTTGTAATTTTTTTGTCATTTTAGTTAAGAGAAAAATCAAAATAAAGTTACAAAAAAATATAAAAAGAATATTTACAACCTAATCTAATTTTTTGGATTTTTAATAATTAAGAAACTAAAAGTATAAAATACAGGGGCAAAAAGGTCAATATATACAATATACAAAAGGGGCCCAAAACCCAAATTTTGCATACGAGCTCCGATTTTAATGAAATTGGTCTCGTTTTGAAGGTCTCTGAATGTATATTACTTTAAAAGTGAGTGGCCTAATTTGGATGTTGTATGAGAGAGATATGTGCATTCTAAGGTCTCCAACTGGGTTTGGAGGTTTATTGGTTAATTTTACAAGTTAGTATTTTTTTGATATTTTTCTTTAATTAGTGTTTGTAATATATACACTATAGAGTTGGTTTTATTAGATTTGGAGTTAGTATAAAATATATACAAATATGGTATTTATTGTGAATATACAGGTGAATATTTACAAGTGAATTTGGCTTCTTATTTTATGCAAATATGAATGCTAAAATGCAGATATTATGCTTGCATGCATGAATGATAATTATGCAATATAAGTGGAAATATGCATCTAATTACTCGGGAACAAAGCTCTATTTTCAACTTTTAGAGTGATGAATCACAAATTCATCATATAGCACTACTCACTGCCGCCACCATCTCAAGACACTTAGATGGTAGTCTATCAGCTTGATCAGCCACTGGCAGTTCTCCCTCCACTACCCGTTGAGCAGGAGCCATTGATGGAAGTCAATGGGATATGGTACGACCGATACACACAGCAGCCTGGCCCGGATTCTGTTGGACCACTGGTGGAACCTCATTCCAGCAGCAGCCTCCTGCTCAGGGCCATCAGAACAGCTAGCAGCAGCGGCAACCACCCTAGTATGCCCACCAGCAGTACCAGTAGGGTCGTCCCTTCTATCAGGGACAGCAGTGGAGGCAACATCAGCAGCCTCACCAGACATACTCCCAGACCCCTCCTCACTTTTCACACCAGCAGAAGCCTTACTTCCAGCACGGGAACACTTCCGATTCTCAGGTACCTGTCTTCGAGAACCCAGCTCTAGATAACCTCACCCGCTTGCTTTCTGAACAACAGGCATCCTTTCGGCAGGAAATGGATGAGTTCCGGAAGTAGATGAGGGATATCATCAAAGGCGAGGCCGCCATACCAGCACAGATTGAGCCAAATCCGCACATCTGAAGAGGAAGTATGAGCAGGTACAGTTTACAAAGGATACCTCTCCTAGTGAATATTTGAGTGACATGTCTTCTTTTTGTGATGCTAATTTCGTGACTACTAGGAGCAGTAGGATGCCAGCTGGTGGCACCTAATCTGAGCGACAACCACACGAGGAACCATGTGTGCCAGAAGAGCAAAGTAGCGGTGCTGATGCCGCTCATGATGATGTTGATGACAGTGGTGTTGATCCACCAAGGATGGAAATCCAGATGACGGTGTTGAGGCCGTCGCGACACCCGATGCAGATGGTGGTGCTGATGCCACCATTTTACTTGATGCAGAGCCAGAGCACGGTGTTGATGCCACGAAGTCAGATGCAGTTGGTGGTACTGAGGCCACTAGTTCTACTTTTGTTGAGCCCCCACCTGTTGTGTTGCCACCTTTTGTATCCCTGGACTGTGGTAACCAGAAAAAGAACAAAAATATGAATAAAGGAAAGGTTTCTGTATCCACTTCGAGTCCATATGTGTTGCATGATGATCATTGTATGGATTCCATTCCTTCACAGGCATAGGAACCTCTTCCTAGTCCTCCATCTGAGGAGGCCCCTACCATCCCCTTCCCTCAAGCACTCTGCTTGGCGAAGGGGAATAAAAGAGAAAATCCAAAAAAGACTCATGAGGTAGAGTTCAGCAACCAGCGGATTGATAGATTCTAGATTCACTGACTCTACAGAAGGCACTTGAGCACATCCCCCTCTTCTAAAAGAGCTTGAGACAGAAGACTACAGTCTGCAGGAAGAGGAGGAACTGTAGAGATGAGATCCATGTGCTCACCCGTTCCACATGCTTTGCCATTCAGAATCGATTGCCAGCCAATAGACCTGATGCAGGATCTCCCTATGTCAGATGCGAGATTTAGGAGTAGCAGTTCGATCATATTCTATTAGACAGCGGCTCTTCTATCAACCTCCTTCCGGCAGCCTTACTTGATCGATTGGAGTTTGGACCTCTTCATCGTAGCAGGCAGTCCTTCAGTTTGTTTATAGATCGATTAAGAGGCCGAAGGGGTTGTTGAGAGACGTGGTCGTTACCATTCAGGGCCTGAAATTCCCCGTGGACTTTGTTGTATTGAACATGGAGATCCCTGAGTCGGTAACAGATACGCCCATCATACTCGGACGCCCATTCTTAGCCACTGCCAAGGCGGTGACCGACCATGATAGTTGGAAGGTGTACTTTCGCATAGAGGGCGAAAGTATACAAATAGAGACGATCGAGGAGACCAGAGCGAGAGATTTTGCATGCTCAGAGCCGTCCAGTGATACCGAGCAGATGACAGAGCTGAGCGAGACGTCCATCAGGAGTATGATTTTGTGATGACCGATGATGAATCCATTTGGACAGATCCAGTAGCACAAGCCATCGCCTTGCCCGCAGATTTAGCGTACTTACAACTTATGGCAGTTGAGAGTTTGGAGAGCACACCCCTGGCAGAGGACACCTTTAAGGCTGACAGTTGTGGGATGAGTGGTGAAGCAGAGTTTCATTCTTGTTTTTCTAGTTTAGATCCCTCGGATTCATACATTGATTGGGATGATTTTGATGATTACTTGTCATGTCTGATTCCTTTTAAGCCGACAGCTAGGACAGAGAGCGAGCTAGCACAGTTCACAGAGATACTAGCAGGGTTCCCTTCGTCAGATTTTCATGCACAGTGAAAGTTCTCCCATGCAGACTTGGTAGCCTTCACACAGACATATCAGAAGCTAGATCTGCGACCTCCCAGTTGTCCATAATTGAAGCCCTTACTGTAGTCGCTGAAGTATAGATTACTTGCGGGTGAGCCAGATATGCACCCAGTCATTATCTCAGCAGGTTTGACTGGAGAGCAAGAATCTCGTCCGATGGAGGTTCTTGAATGAAACCGCAAGGCGATAGGATGGAGTATAGCTGATCTCCAAGGGATTAGTCCAGCTATGTGCTCCCACTACATCTATCTTGAAGAGGATGCTAAGCCATCGCGTGAGTTCCAGCGACGGCTGGACTCGAATATTCGAGATGTAGCCATGAAGGAAATATCGAAGTGGTGGAGCACCAATTTTATCTACCCCATCTCCGACTCCAAGTGGGTTAGTCTGTTACATGTGGTACCCAAGAAGATGGGTATCACTACAGTTGTGAGTGAGTCTGGAGAGGAGATAGCTACCCGGGTACTCACTTCTTAGAGGGTCTGTGTGGACTACAGACGACTGAATCAGGCTACCAAGAAGGATCATTTTCCACTTCCATTCATTGATCAGATTATCGAGAGGCTAGCTAGGAAGAGTCGCTATTTTTTTCTTGATGGGCACTCCAGATATAACCAAGTGGCCATTGCGCCCGAAGACCAGGAGAAAACGACATTCACCTGTCCGTTTGGGACGTATGCTTTCAGATGGATGCCCTTTGGTTTGTGTAATGCCCCGGTGACATTCCAAAGGTACATGTTGTCCATTTTCTCGGACATGGTGGGTGATTGTTTAGAGGTCTTCATGGATGACTTCTCGGTCTATGGTGATGGGTTTGATGCTTGTCTTGACTACCTAGACCGTGTGCTTCAGCGCTGTATAGAGGTCAACCTTGTCTTGTCTTGGGAGAAGAGTTACTTCATGGTGACTCAAGGGACGGTCCTTTGTCATATCATCTCCAACAGGGGCATGGAGGTCGATCCGACTAAGGTGGATATCATTAGAAAACTCAATCCACCATCTAATATGCGTCAATTACGGTCTTTTCTGGGGCATGTCGGTTTCTACCGACGGTTCATTCAGGACTTCAGTCGTATTGCCCGAGCGCTTACTGATTTGCTGACGAAAGACACCGAGTTCATTGTAGATGTAATTGTCTTACGTCCTTTGAGACTCTCAAGAATATGGTTGTCACGGATCTTGTCCTTCAGCCACCCGATTGGTCTCTCCCATTTGAGATCATGATGGATGCTTCTGATTTTGCCGTAGGGGCTGTGCTTGGACAGTGGAGGGATGGATTGCTGTATGACATTCACTACGCTAGCCAAACTTTAGATATTGCTCAGCGAAATTACACCGTGACTGAAAAAGAGATGGTAGCTGTAGTCTTTGCTTTGGATAAGTATCGATCATATATTCTCGGATCTAGAGTGAATATCTATACAGATCACACCGCCATCCGGTACCTCGTGGCCAAGAAGGATGCCAAAGCTCGCCTTACCAGATGGATCCTTCTGCTCTAGGAGTTTGACATTGAGATTAAGGATAAGCCTGGAGTTAAGAATGTGGTGGCAGATTACCTCTCCCGCTTAGAGAACTTTGAGGAATCTGAGCCCAGTGCACCTATTATAGAGACGTTTCCAGATGAGGCGATACTCGCTATCACCTCGATTCCATGGTACGCCGACATTGTGAACTATCTTGTCGCCAAGACAGTTCCACAAGGTTGGCCCAAGCAGAAACTTGAGACCTTCCTTGCGAAGGCCAAGTTTTACCGTTGGGAGGATCCCGTCCTTTATCATGAAGGAGGGGATAGCATCTGGAGGAGGTGCATTCCTCAAGAAGAGCAGCATAGCGTCCTCATCTACTGCCACAAGCTTGAGGCAGGAGGACATCATTCTGGGAGACGGACAGCACAGAAGGTGCTCCAATCCGGCCTTTGGTGGCCTACTCTCTTCAAGGATTCCGATGAATTCGTGAAGAGATGTACTGACTGTCAAAAGATGGGTACTTGCGGACAGAGAGACATGATGTCCATGCAACCCATTCATTTTGTGAGGTATTTAATGCATGGGGATTGATTTCATGGGCCCATTTCCTAAAATTCAGGGGTTTGAGTACATTCTGCTCGTTGTGGATTATTTGAGTTGTTGGGTTGAGGCCATCCCCGCTCGAGCCGCAGATGCGAAGATCGTGTGTCATTTTTTGAGGAAAAATATCATTTCATGGTTCGGGGTACTTAGAGTCCTGATTTCAGACTGGGGGTCTCACTTTGTTAATGACAAGGTAAAATCCCTTACAGACGAGTTCAACATTGACCATTGTGTTGCCACTCCATACCATCCTCAGACTAATGGTCTTGCTGAAGTATTGAACAGGGAGATTAAGACTATTCTACAGAAGGTATTCCACCCAGACCAAAAGGATTGGTCATAGCTTTTTGACACGATCTTGTGGGTCCATCGGACTTCCTTCAAGACACCATTAGGGACATCTCCCTTTCGTCTCGTCTATGGCAAGTCGTTCCATTTGCCAGTGGAAATCAAGCACAAGTCACTATGGGTAGTTACAGAGTTATTGATGGATCCTGAGAGGATAGGAGAGCAGAGGAAAGCAGATTTGGCAGCCCTGGAGGAGTTAAGAGATACAACCTTTTCTAGCAGCCTACAATACAAGGAAAAAGTGAAGATATGGCACGATTCTCATTTCAGCCATAAACAGTTTGAGCCCGATCAACGTGTATGATTATTTGATTATAGGCTAAAATTATTTCTAGGGAAATTGCAGAGTAAGTGGAAAGGTCCGTATGTGGTCAGGAAGGTACATGACAATGGCAGCATTGATATATCCAAGTTGTCATCTTCCTCTACCTTTCGAGTTAACGGTCAGCGCCTGAAACAATATCTAGATCATGATCCGCCGACCATTGACGTTGCCCCCATTCATCTGGTATGAGATGTGCTCTTTGGCTCATATCACTTGCATCTCATACATGCTTATCACTTCCATCTTTCTCTGTATAGATCCATATGTCTATATCATTCTTTCATTCTCTCGTTATGTCTGCTACCCTGTTGTCATCCTATGATTTTGCTATACTTAGGACGTACTTTGTCCTAAGATTAGGGGGTGCAGACACTGAGCTGTGATCTGTTTATTCTCTTTTCTTCTTTTCTTCTTTTCCTTTTTTATCTTCTTTTGGTATCAAAAAGGTGTCGCCCCTTGTTGACAGTCTTCTATACTTAGGACGTACTTTGTCCTAAGTATAGAGGGTGTGCACCCCCATTTTTCATTCTTTGATCTTCTCCATTGTCTCCTCTTCTTATCTATACTTAGGAATATCTTACCCTAAGTATAGGGGGAGACAATCTGAGTACGATCTGTTCATTCCCACCCTTGACCCTCCCTGTTTTGTGTACAGTCTGCTATACTTAGGATTATTTGATTTTAAGTATAGGAGGACAGTCAACTTCTTATTCGTTCATTCATCATTTATTTATTCTTTAGACTTGTCTATACTTAGTACGAGTTATGTCTTCTCTTTTCTCTCCGATCTATGAGGACATAGCTCAAGCTAAGTATAGGGGGTCATATATACTGTGTATATACTTTAGCCATAACTCGTACTTTCATATTTTTATATGGCTAATAATTCTTTAAAATTTATTAAAAATACTTAATAAAAAGATGTTGATCATTCCTCAAATTATTTTTGTACTTACTAATTAATAAATAAGGTGAAAATGTTTTTTTGCAAAATGTTTGAAAATCTTTGTGAAAATCTTTTGAAAACTATTTGGAAAACGTTTTGTTACATGTTTTTAGACTTTGTAAAAATGTTTTGTTTGAAAATTTTATTTTCTTTGTGTGAAATAAGATGTTTGGAAAATGATTTGCAAATGGTTTGAAAATGGTTGCAAAAATATGTGAAAAATCTATAGATACTATTTGAAAAACCTTTGCAAAATGATTTTCAAATGTGTGTACATGTTTGTAAAATTGTTTGTAAAAATTATTTTGGACTATAGTTTTTCAAAAAAAAATTTGTAAATTGATTTTCAAATAAGTTTGAGGAATATATACATCACACCAAAATCTATTATATATATATCTATAAAATTGATCACTTACCCTTGTAAATTCTTAAAATCCATTCTTGTAAATATAAGATGCATACGTGTGTAAATATTTGTACCTTAGTTTTCATCCAAAAAACTTTTTGTTTTTCAAAAATCCCAAAAACATTTGCAATATTAAAATACCAAAAATATTTGAAAAATCTTTTTGAAAAATACAAAAAATGCATATGCATCATCTTTTCAAAAATACATAAAAAAGTTCAAAATCTTTGAAAATTGCATCACAAAAATATTTTCTGCATAGCATTTGCATAGCATGAGCATTTTTTCGGATTGAGTTTGATAGTTGAACAAGTCTAAATAAAATCCGGAGATTGGAGCTTGGTTGGACCTTAAAATCTACCTAATAACAGGAACCTTGTAGGAATTGGAATTGAGGTACTTCAGGTCTAGTTGACTTAATTCTTTGAGGATCTCGGGACTTGGTTCAATGGATTTTTGACTGCCTAAGTAGAGTATTTCGAACCACACGCACGACTCTTGTTGATAATGACCTAACTTGGACACCTGCACCTTTCACATGGCTCAACTTAGTTGGAGTGGTGAGGGGATTGGATTTGCCGGTATGAGACGCACACAAGTGGAAACACTTGTCCTCCTCTAGGGAGGGAAGTGCACCCCAACCCGTCCAGTGATGAGTGATGAATCTGTGATTCATGACTCTAAAAGTTGAAAATAGAGCTCTGTTCCCGAGTAATTAGATGCATATTTCCACTTATATTGCATAATTAGCATTCATGCATGCAAGCATAATATCTGCATTTTAGCATTCATATTTGCATTAAATAAGAAGCCAATTTCACTTGTAAAAATCGCCTGTATTTTCACCATATTTCACCTATTTGTATTTATTTTATACTAACTCCGAATCCAATAAAATCAACTATATAGTGTATATATGACTAACACTAATAAAGAAATAATATCAAAAAATACTAACTTGTAAAATTAACCAATAAAACCCCAATCCAAGTTTGAAACTAGGAGCCTTAAATGTGCATATCTCTCTCATACAGCCTCTGAATTAGGTATACTCACTTTTAAAGTAATATACATTCAGAGACCTTAGAAACAAGACCGATTTCATTAAAATCGAAGTTCGTATGCAAAACTTGGGTTTTGGGCCCTTTTGTAAATTGTACATAATGACCGTTTAACCCCTGTATCTTATCATTTCATTTTCTTAATTATTAAAAATCGAAAAAAAAATTATATTTAGTTGTAAATATTCTTCTCATATTTTCTCTATTTTTATTTTAATTTTTCTCTTTTTGAAAAATCACAAAAAAATGACAAAGGATAAAATACAGTATTTTATATCTATAAGGTACCACCCAAAAATACGTTTTATACAGATCACTTCCTTTGATTTTCGACCTTTCATGAAAGTTGTAGATCTCATCGAGAAGAGCAACTTTCGTGTTGACCACTTTTTGATTTAATCCTTTTTGTTATTTCTTTTAAATTTTCTTTACATTTAATTTTTGAATTTTCTAGGAGCGACATGTAATAGCTCCTTGAGCCGCTACGTGTCACCCCATTTTATTATTATTTTATTAATTTCGGATTTGTCTTATTATTTTCGGATTTATTATTTATTATTATTTTACTATTGATATTTTAATTATTTTAAGTAGTATACTATATTATTTTATTATTTTATTTATTTTAATCCCCTTTTACCTCTTCTCCTTTCTTTTTCCCTACTCCAAGCCACATCTTCTCCACTTCCTCCACCATTTTCTCCACTTTCTCCATCTCTTTTCCAACTCTCTCCTCCTCTTTATATTCTCATCCCCTCCATCATTATCAATCATCCGCTGTTTTCGAGAGAAGAGAGGTTCAAGCCCCGTTTTAAGTTGTGAGGTGACAGCTCCCCCTTAGACATTGAGCAACGACGACCTACAGGCGAGATCCGCAGCCTCACCATTGCCGCGTCGCGAGATTCCAATTGGACTCGCTCAGCTTCGAAGGACTCCGCCATCCTTCTTGAGGCCACGATGGAAGCTGTACGATGCGGCTTCACTTTCGGCGAATCACAGGTAAGTATCCCTCAACTTTTCCTTGTCAATTTTTTTTATCTAATATTCTTATTGTTTTCATTCCACATCATAAAAAAATCAAACCATCACCAAAACATATCTTCACAGCCACCATCCTCATCATTTCATCCACCACATCTCTATTTCATTTCTACATTATTTTTCCTGTTTACAAACAAAAGAAAAAAATTACATCGAAAAAAAAGAGAACACAGGAACGGGAGGAAGCAGCAGCAGCAACCCGTCGTCGCCGCCTTCCCCTTTGGCTGATGCCCGTACGGGAGCCCCCCCTAGCCGTCCTCCCTCGACGCCGTGCACGCGGCCTGCTGCCAGGACAACCGCGCACCCTCCACCGTTCGCCCAGCTCCTCCTCGTGCGGCACGCGCACAACCCATCACTATTCCCCTCGTCAGCGTGCCGCCTGACCGCCCTGCACGATCTGCGCGTGGCCTCCAACGCTGGCCGCCTCCCCCGTTAGCCACTCGTGCGCGGCCCGCATGACGTGCTGCCGCCCCTCCAGTGCGAAGCTGCCGCCCCGCCGCCTTCCTATCTCCAACACGCGGCCCCCGGCCACATCTCCTCCTCCTCGAGCAGCCATCCTCCGCCGCGTGCTTCCAGCGAGCACGCAGCCATCGCACTGCTGCGTGCGGCGCCGCCGCCCGTGCTCCATCTTCCCCCACGCTGCCACGTCCAATGCCCGCGCGCCCCCTGCCACACCCCCAGCTTCCGCGCGCTCCACCTTCAGCCCTCGGGTACCAACAGGCCGCCCCGTCCTCTGCACCACAGCACCTCTCCAAGCCAGGTGCGCCGCCGTCGCCTCTCTACAGGCCTCTCGCACGGCGCCACCTCACAGGTCGACCCCATCAATAGTAATACCCTACGCTAATCGCGGTTGGCAGCACCGCGCAGCGCGCGCCGCCCCCCCCCCCCCTGCACCGACCAGCCCCGCGCAGCCAGTGCGGCGACCGCTGCCTTCACGCAGCCGCTCCAAGACGTAGGAGCATCGCCCTCATCGTCGCGTTCCTCCCGCGCGCGGTCGCGGGCGTGCCTCCCGCGCACCTCCACCATCTGGTGGGCCATCGACGCTGACGCCGTCGCGGAATTCCCATCGCACAGCCGCCCCAGCTTTCCCCACGCGCGCCGCCATCACGACTTGTGCCCTAGCCGCCCCTTGCGTGGATTGAAGTCAAGAAGAGGTCTATTTGTTTATTTTTATTATCACTGTGAAAATTGCATTGCTGTGTTTCAAGTTATTTTTATTTATAGAAGTGTCCCTGTGCACTTTTTAATTTATTTCCTTCAATTCTATTTTACATTGACACCCCTGAGTTTGAGCATTAATTTGGACAGTCATTTTGCCTCAATTTTTAAAAAATAGCATTTTGCAGAGCATCTAATTGTTTACATTATGGCTTTTTATTTACATTTCGTGAGCATCCTATTATTTATTAAAATTCAGAGATTGAAAATCAGTGATATTTTGCCCATTTAAGCTTTGAAATTCACACATCTTCATTTATTGCTCCAAAAATTGCGAAAAAGTTGTATATAATGCCTCTAATTGTGTTTTAATTACAATCCAAATTTCGTCCAATTAGGAGTTGTCTTCTGCATAAAATAAATTGTAGATCGATTTATGTAATTGATTTTTAATTAAAACCATGAATATTGTTTTTGAGAAATTTCAAGTCTGTTGAATTCCTTGTTAAAATATTTATTTGAGATAATTTATTCTCTGGATGATTTGATTTCATGGATTTATTAAGAATTAAAAACTCATAGTCGCTCTATTTTCAGTAAAATATTCATAAAAAATCAGAAAGAGTCAGAAAATTCCCCAAAAAAAGTGTAGCTTAATCTCATCATGTTTATCTTCCACTAATTTTTTTATAATTTTGCCATATCATTTGCATGAAAAATTGCATAAAAATCCTAAAAAAGTTTGCATTTTTCATTTATATTGAACCCAAAAATTACAAAAAAAATGCATTTGCAATCATTATTGGATTAGGTTAATAGGAAAAATATAACTTAGTCGATTTGAATCAATTTGATATTAAAAACAAATTTGGCTAAATTGTTAATTTTCTAAATAACCTAGTTCATTTGCATCATTGCATTTGGCATTTTTATTGCATAAAAAAATACCAAAAAAATCCCACTTGGAAAATCGCAATCTAATTCATCTAACTTGATCTCGATTTGTTCCTTTGCCTCCTTGATTCGACCCAGGGGCTTGCCCAGGCTAAACAAACATAAACCCGTGCATTAAACCCATTCGATGAATCATCGATTTGTGCGGTTATTTTTGATTGACACGGATCTATCCGACTGCAACGAAACCATCAATCAGACCACATTAGAAGGGGTAGTCAGTGGCCCGTCAAATGGCGCCATTGCCGAGGAGGCAAACAACTTAGGATCACTTTAGTAAATTAGATTTACGTTTTTCATTCACTCGGGTAGTCTGACCCCCGAGCCATCTTATAATTATCCATTTCTTCTTTAATTATTTTTCTGACCATTTCTGTATATATCTCTCTCTGACATTTTTGCATCTTTTCGTGCGAGGGCCCGGTGGACTTGGAGCGGCTTTCTTGAAGTCGACGCATCTCGAAGTACGTCTGAGGCCGACGATTCTTGGATTAAGTCGATTGTTAGACGTCAAAAAAATTTGTAACTTAAAAAAAACAAAAGTGTCTGCATTTACAGCGGTTCCCGTTTGGGTTCTCGCGAGTGTAAACATAGTGAAACTGTGTCCCCGTCTGTTGTGTGGTTTGAATTTTTAGAATAGGCTTGCACTAGCGGCTCCTCGAGCCACTCTAGGGTTACTTGTGCTCGTAATATTTAGGACCACACTTCACATAAAAGACATACTTAGACCGCAAGACTTAGCCAAATATAATCGATTCGTCACTCGCTAATAGAACTGCCTGTCTAGGAGCGGCTTTTCTCGTTTGCATTTGCATATAGTGTAAAAGATCTCAATTTTTTTTGCATCCTGCATAAAAATGAAGGGATCACTGTAAGTATTCTCTACTCAGCATACGCATCATTGTTTTTCTTGCATCGGCTTTTCTCGATTTCCCCCTCTGTTTTTCAAACTTAAATTAAACGGAAATTGGGACTGGACGTTAGGCGTGCTGTGTGGTTGGACTAACAAGTGATAACTTAACTTAAAACCGGGACTGCTAACATTATTGACCAAAAAAATCAATAAAATTGGAAAAATTGTTTGCGGGAGACTAATCCCCGACCTTGTTTTCAGGCTGAGTGAGGGTACTTGAGTGTGTGTAAACACCTTAAGGCAGAGCCCAAATCCCGCCTTCCATATCACGTTCCGACTGATCTTACCAAATATCACAAGTTGAATTATTCAGTTTCATTGACTAGTACCAAGTAGCCTCCGCCTGTCTTAGGTAGATAGGGGCGAAATTGTGGTACTTCACGACAAGTTGCCAGTAACCCCCTGGGGTGAAGTTCCGGCCTTGTCAGCCTCTGTCTGCTTGCAGGTAGATAGGGGCAGGTCTTTGAATCCATCAACATGGGATAGGAGCGAAGAAAGGAAGGAGCGACGGTATCTTAGGCGACAGGTTAAACAGGGAAGACGCATCCGGCTTTGAGCCGACTTCCCTATAGGCCACGTAACCTTTGCTATCTTGTTTGATAAACTCACACTTAAAATCAACCAGATTAATCGGACTCGGTTTCGGGTCCTTCACCGTGTTGAGTGTGAACTCGGGGTTTGCTCTTGCGTTTGTCTTTGAGTCTGTTTGTGTGTGTTATCCTATGTAATTGCACATTTTCTACCTCCATCTGCTTACAATTATCCTTTCCTCTTCAAGATGTCGGGATATTGGTCCCCATACCCTGACACCTCTAGTCCTTCCTCATCGACCATATACCAATCATCTTCATCTTCTCATTCTTCCATGTATCCTCCGCCATCCACGGGAGATCCTTACCCGTGATCGGCTCCACTTCAACCGATTATGAAGTCAGAACTTCGACTGACTTCTCCACTTCTTCGCATTTCTCACCTACTCCATATTCCAACACTCCAGATCCACTTCCATCTTGGGCTGACTGTCCTTATTCTCGAGAGCTTGCAGGAATCAACGAATCAAATGAAGAGCAAGCCACTGCTGAGATAGATGATTGACAAAATTATATGCCGCCGCATACTTCATTCTCACCTCAAGTAGGGACCAGAGAAGAATTCACATATACACATCCCGACTTGACATTAGGGCATAACATGGTCGATCGAACATACCAAATGAAGAGGTCTGCACATCATGATTTCCCAGACTTGATTGACTTTAGTGATCAAGATTCCATTAACCAGCCTTCATTCGGAGAGCCTATACATTCACAAGATTAGACTCATGAGCTAGAATTATCAGTCCCCATTTCATCATATGAGGCTCCGAGCAGTATTTGCTATTTGGATGGTCCATACTCGACCCAGCAGTACATGCCGGAGTCTAGGTATGTTGAGTATGAGACGCCAACATCTCAACAGTCTCCTTTAATTGAGCATAACTCTCCCATGATTTGTCATGAGAACATTTTGGAGGATGACATTTCCAGACTTATTGAGAAAAATGAATCATTAGGTAACAAGTTGAGAGATGTCATAGAAATATTGCACTCAATTTCTGCCAGCTTGGGAATGAAAGTGGAAAAGGACATGAGTAGTTTTGAGGTTGAAAACAAAGCAAACATTAGGGAACCCACATATTTTGTACAACTGGAGTTCATTCTATCTCCCTCTTCTACTAAACCCTTGCCTTCCAATCCAGAGTCTGATCATTCATCCACTAAAAACACCAAAAAATTGAAAATGAAAAAGTCATAAAAAAATTGGATCCTGTCCTAAGGGAAGCACTCGATGAAGAATTGATTTTTAATCTTCCCTTAATAAAGGCCATAGATCACTTTCCCGACCTCAAACGATTTGTGATAAGTAAATTGATGCCCAAGAGGTCGGGCAATAAGAGGACAAGGACTGAAAGACACATAGTGTCTATGGCCACCTCCTTGGTGATGGGGAGAAAGACCAAGAGCCGCAGAGTGAAGCGTGCGCCATCGACGCCGATGCTGCCGCGGAATTCCCATCGCACAGCCGCCCCGGCCTTCCCCACACGCGTCGCCCTCACGACTTGTGCCCTAGCGGCCCCTTGCATGGATTGAAGCTAAGAAGAGGTCTATTTGTTTATTTTTATTATCACTGTAAAAATTGCATTGTTGTGTTTCAAGTTATTTTTATTTACAGAAGTGTCCCTGTGCACGTTTTAATTTATTTCTTTCAATTCTGTTTTGCATTGACACCCCTGAGTTTAAGCATTCATTTAACAGTCATTTTGCCTCAATTTTTAATAAAAAAATAGAATTTTGCAGAGCATCTAATTATTTACCTTGTGGTTATTTATTTACATTTTTGTGAGTATTCCATTATTTATTAAAATTCAGAGTTTGAAAATCAGTGATATTTTGCCTATTTAAGCTCTGAAATTCACACATCTTCATTTATTGCTCCAAGAATTGCGAAACAATTGTATATGATGCCCGTCTCTAATTGTGCTTTAATTACAATCCAAATTTCGTCCAATTAGGAGTTGACTTGTGCATAAAATAAATTGTAGAGCGATTTCTGTAATTGATTTTTAATTAAATCCACGAATATTGTTTTTGAGAAATTTCAAGTCTCTTGAATTCCTTGTAAAAATATATATTTGAGATAATTTATTCTCTGGATGATTTGATTTCATGGATTTATTAGGAACTAAAAACTTGCAGTCACTCTGTTTTTAGTAAAATATTCATAAAAAATCAGAAAGAGTCAAAAAAATCCAAAAAAAATAGTGTAGCTTAATCTCATCATGTTTATATTCCACTAAATTTTTTATAATTTTTACATATCATTTGCACGAAAAATTGCATAAAACCCCTAAAAAAGTTTGCATTTTCATTTGTGTATTTTAAACCCAAAAATTACAAAAAAATACATCTGCATTCATTATTGGATTAGGTTAACAGGAAAAATATAACTTAGTCGATTTGAATCAATTTTATATTAAAATTAAATTTGGCTAAATTGTTAATTATCTTAATAACCTAGTAAATTTGCATCATTGCATTTGGCATTTTTATTGCATAAAAAAATACCAAAAAATCCCACATGGGAAACCGCAATCTAATTCATCTAACTTGATCCCGAGTTGTTCCTTTGCCTCCTTGAGTCGACCCTGGGGCTTGCCTAGGCTAACCGTGCATTAAACTCATTCGACCAATCATCAATTTATGTGGTTATTTTTTATCGACGCGGATCTATCCGACTGCAACGAAACCGTCAACTAGACAACATAAAAGGGTAGGTCTGCGGCGCGTCAATGAGGAATTCTAAAGACATGAGAGTGTAGGTTGTAATAAAGCTTCAAAAGAGGGATAGTCTACTGGCTCAAGAGGAAAACTCCTTATGTAAATGCTGATGTATATCGTATTCAAAAAAATGTACAGGCCTGTACAAAAATAAAATGCCTGCAAAAGTATGTACATATGTTGTATAGTCAATAAGCAAGCTTGAGCTTCAAAGTCATATTATGTGAGCCTGCAGCTGGATGACTTGACTACACTTGTCTTGCATCCTAGGAAGGTAGCTACACTGGCTACCGTCCATTCTTCTCTTCACCCCCTCCTCTTGAGTTGGTTGCCACTTGAACTTAGAAGGGATTACCCCGCTCCTCGAGGAAGGAGTTATTGGATTGGGGAATCATTGGGTTGTCGTACTGGAGAAGTCAGTCTCTTTATATTCTAGTTGGTGAGAGCCACTATCACTTACATATACGAGTCAGATTCATAGTTGTAAGGGTTTGCGTATGAGTTCAGATATTTCTGACCTGGCTATTGAGGAGACTTGGGAAGAGTTTTGGGATTTTTGAAGGCTGTTGGATTTCAAGTCTGGTTCTCATTAAGGTTCCACCCACACTAAAATTCCAAAGGTCCGACTTAAGCTCCAAACTTTGATTTTGTGAAGACAAGTTTGATAATTAAACTTCATCCATCTTTCTTCTTTTTCTTATCTCTATTTTCTTTTCTGTACCTATTGCATAAGTGTTTGCTAGGGACTAGCAAAGGCAAAGTATAGGAGGATGATGAATCCACATTTTATCATCTTTATTCTATCATTTTGGTCTCAAAAACCCTAGCAAATGCGTGTAGATACCCTTAATTCGTGCATCTTAGCATTCATGCATGTGTTTGTAAATACTGTACAAAATACAGTTTTTAAAGCCAAAATAAAGAATAAAGAAAAGAAAAGAAAAAGAATAAAATATTGTAAATATTTTATGACCCGAAACCTCGATACCTAGGCATCTAGATGAATAGGTTGACAAGGAATAAAGTAGGGGGAGATAACGGTCTAAATACAACAAAAAATCCTTTTGTTTAATTCATTCTTTATCCAGTTTGGGACCTATTTTTGGTTCCACTTTTTATACCTCAAATAAAGAAACTTCGTACACGAAAGTTATAGTAATTAAATATAGAAAAATACAAATCTGATTTCACTCAAAAATAATGTACAGATAAAAAGTTATGATCTGAATACAATTCCAGAATCCCAACTTCCCATACCTGTATCTCCCTAATAAAAACTTGAAATGCATCAAAAGCACCATTATATGTATATAATTTTAAATAAGCTATTTAATGAAGGTGGTTTCGCATTTGGCAGAGCTAGGGTTTGAAAGTTGAGTTTTGGACCCCTATTATACACTTATACATCTTAAAATATTCATTTTTTTATTCTTCATTATTTTTATAATTATATATTTTTATAATTTTGTAAACATTATTTATAAAATATGTGTAGATTAAAATCAGAATAAAAACCTAAAGAAAATACTAAAATAAAATACCTGTATATAATACATAGGTATAATACCTGTGCATACAGCTATAAAATTAATACTTCTATTTTATTAAGTGCACAAAACACTTCAAAAAAATAAAATAAAATAATATTTAAGTCCATAAATATGAGTTACAAATTTATAAAATAATAAATCAAAATAAAAAAATTAATACACAAATAAAAATAAAATAATAAAATATATAGATATGTATACCTATATAGACCTAAAAAGGTAACTTGAATTTTTAAATCTCAAAAAAATAAATAAAAATCATAATAAAATAGTTCATAAAATAATAAACAAATTTTATTTTATAACCTAAAAATAATAAATTCATTTACTAATTTTAAAAGAATTTTTAGTTATTTTTTACAGGGTTTTTCCTGGTTGGTCCACGTGGACCAACCAGGTGACAGTCCACGTTGACCGCGGTCAACTGGCTATCCTTCCCCCTGTCCCATTGTCAGAACCACGTTTTAACCCCTATTCTCGATTTTTTTGAGGCAACACCTTGCACCATTTCGCGCAATGGTCTCCTTGACTTTTGATCATCGATCAATGGACGTACACGCCCATGTGTAATCTTGATCCTTGGACCATCGATTCTGCCGCTTTGCTTTGTTCTTCTAGCCCATCCATCAACCCTTCATAAGGAGCCCCGATTTTCAAACCGAGATTCGAGTCCCTTTCGGTCCACCATCCTCCTTCCTTTCGCACTCCATGGGTAGCTGGAGGTGACAGCTCCATCCCCTCGTCGTTACCCTAGTCGAGGACGACCAGAGGGGTCTCCACCACCTCCGCCAACTCCGACGTCAAGGTTCCCCCCTCCTCAGGTAAACCACCTTCGAAGTCTCTATTTTTCTTCTATTTTTCTGGCGCATTTTATTCCCCGTAGTCTTAGGATAAAAACCCTCATTTACCCTCGAGTTCCATCCATTGATTCACCCAAACCATACCCTCGCCGGAGCTCGCTCCGGCATTCTGTATCGCACTGTCGGTCCACGCTTCTATTCCGCCACCACGGGGTCTAGGATTTTTTCCATGGACCCTCTAATCCTTTTTGCAGGTCTTGTGCACCACAGAAGAGCTTTGGCTCGATTTTATGCCTCGTCGGAGTTCCAGGAGCCTGCCAGCTCCGTCGCCTCCCCAAGTGAGCTCCGGCCACCACCGGAGCATTTTGGAGTACCTAGGAGATAGAGGACACCCCAAGGAGTCGCTGGCCAATTTCGGAGCTCAAAGACCGTCGGAGCACCGAGATCTCGAGCGGGGAAGCTCGCCTCATCGGCGTTGCTTCCTTGTTCTTCATCCATGGCTCTCTACCGTTGGATCTTGGCCGCCCTCCAAATCGCACAGGAGTCGTTCGATCTTGCCAAGCGTCCACCGTTTGATCACCATGGGAGATCTAATCCTAAGCGTTGGATCACGAACCGTCATTGTCACGCGTGGGCGTAACGCGTGGCAAGTGGAGCGCCCTCATCCATTCGATCCACGCCTGATCTGGGTATTTTGTATCGCCACCCAAATACTTTTTATATTTAATATTTAATTTATAAACTTTCATTTGCAGTTAAAAAATTTTGTATTAGTTGCATTGAGACCCTTAGACTTTTCATATTTGCAATCAGGTCCTTGTCCACGTCACCTCACGTGACCCGTGCACGTGGGGTGGTGGGTATTTTGCAGGGGATCCCCTGAGGGTTTTCGTATTTCATTTTAGTCCAGGAAAAGGTTTATTTAGTGTAATATTTTTGGAAAAATTGCATTTGAGCCCCCAACTTTTTGTTAATTACACTTAGGTCCACCCCAAGCGCGTGCATAGCATGTGCGTGGGTGGGCTTTTTGCAGGAAAATCCTTATGGGATTGGCTATTTGCATTTAGTCCTGGATTTTTGTTAAATAGTTATATATTTTGTGGAGAAATTGCACATTGGCCCCTGAGATTTTGGATAATTACATTTATGCCCTTGCTAGTAGTGTATTTTCTATTTGTTGTCTCTATTTATTTAGTGCATCCATAAAATCCTAAAAATCACCAAAAAATAACTGAGGTTCTTGTTTAGTTGCTCTTCACGTCATACTTTTAGTTTGCATTTTTATTGCATTTTCATACTTATAAAAATTCGAAAACATGCATTTTTGCTAATGTTTTCACTAGAAAATACCAAAAAAATTAAAACCCATTCAAAAATTCCAAAAATATATATATATTGTGTGTTTCTGTATGTTTGAACTTCTTCTAAAAATCACTAAAAATTCAAAAGAAAACCACTAAAAATAGCAAAACTCCTAAAAACATTATAAAAATATTAAAAATTCCAAAAAAATCCTAAAAATCTATTTTTTGTCTTTAAATTTTCTCTGTTTTATTGTCTTTAATTTAAAATTAGTTTAAGGAATTTTGGACTCTGTTTGATATTTTTCTTCCTCGTTGTAGTTTCAGCCTTTTATTGTCTCCACTGTTTTCAGTATTTCAACCTTTAAAAATACCAAAAAATTAAGAAAAATATAAGAAAATCACAAAAACATTAGAAAATTATAAAAAACACAAAAATATTTTATTTCTTGATTTTTTTTATTATTTTTGCATATTTTTCTCTATATATTATATCTCCTTTTCCTTCTTTGTATATATACTCCTTTAAGGAAAAAGAAAATACAAAAACAAAAAATACAAAAAAAATACAAAATTAGTAAATTAAAAATCGAAATATAAAATTATAAAAATAAAAATAAAAAATAGAAAATAAAAAACCACAAAAATGGCACACTTGTAGGCATTTAATCACATTCACTCTTGAGCACTTTTTCGATCTATCCTGCTTGTTCCCTGTATTCGACACTCTACACGTACTTGCACTATACACTTTTGTTGTTGAGTTGTAATAAATTTTTACTCCACATCTTGCTTTTCATTGTTTGATTGTTGTTGTGGGTTAATTGTTGACTTAATCGGTATTTATGAGCGGTCAACGCATCGACTGTTGATCCGCCTTGTGGATCAATACGACCGCCTGATTTCTCAATTAATCAGCCCCTCCCTGGCATCCTTACCTAGCTTCCTCGTATGTTTTCCACCTGCATCACCAGGAACCCAAAACTTAGCTGTGAACCCTCCCCTGAAGTTCTTTATAAGGATAATGATTTTCTCCTTTTTCCTACAGTTATAATCGAACTCCTTGCTTTGCTCAATCCTGAGACTGACTTTTCTAACCTTACCATCCTTATACTAGTTTCCCACGGTACAGGTATGAGGTTCACTTTCACTTATAGTATACCCTAAAGCAAGCCTCAAGACCAGCGACCCTCACCAAAGGCTTGGTTGAATGCTTCAACAGGGAGATCAAGACTATCCAGCAGAAGTTTGTACGACCAGACAAGTTGAATTGGTCACAGTTGCTTGATTAATTTCGTTGGGCATATCGAACGACATACAAGTCTCTTCTTAGCATGTCTCCTTAGTGCATTGTTTATGGCAAGCCATATCACATGCCCATGGAGTTAATTCACACATCATTATGGGCAATGAATATATGCAAGTTGGATTCCGAGAAAGCAGGAAGGAACAGAAAAGTTTATATGAATCCTTAGCTAGAAATCAGAGATTACGAATATGACAACAACTTATGTACAAGGAGAAAGTCAAGAAATGGCATGATAAAAATATCCAAAGAAAGACTTTCGATCATGGACAGAAGGTATGGTTGTTTGATGTGAAGTCGAAAATGTTCTAGGTAAGCTAAAGAGCAAATGGACTAGGCCATTCATTGTGAAAATTGTACGTGACAATGGAAGCCTTCTAATATCTGAATTGTCACCTAATGTACATCTGTTTGTAGTCGATGGATAGTTGATGAAGCTATATATAGAGCATGATGCATTCATGTTTGTTGTTGACTCGATTCAAATAGTATTTCAAGATGAACTCATAGGCTCAGAAGGATCCGAAATTTGAGCTGGAAATCACATAACAATAATTTCTTTTTCTTCTTTTCTTTTCTTCTTTCCTTCTTTTCCTTTTATATTTTTCTAATTCTTCGGAAAAGGTCTCATCCTTTCATCAATGTTATACTTAGGATGTACTATGTCCTGAGTATAGGGATTGAGCACCCCGAGTTGTTCATTCGTTGATCCCTCACCTTTCTCCTCAACCCTTGATATTTCATTTTTACTTGGGGATATTTTACCCTAGTATAAGGGGACACATGTCGAGTAGATTATTTCGTACATTCCCACCCTTGACCCTTCCTACCTTGGGTATAGTCTTTTATACTTAGGATTATTCCATCCTAAGTATAGGGGGCGGTCAACTTCCCATTCTTTGACTCTTTAGTCATTGTAGTATAAGAGTTTCTATACTTAGTACGAGTTATGTATTCCTTTTTTTCTCTTTGATCTATGAGGATATAGCTCAAGCTAAGTATGGGGGGTGTGTATACGATGTATTTATTTTAGCCATAACATGTACTTGCTTATTTTTAATAACATGGCTAATTAATAAAATACACTAAAATTCTTTATAAATAGAAGTAATAAATTAGGTTAAAAATGGTTTGCATAATTATTTGAAAAATGGTTGAAAAATTCCTTGAAAAAACTTTTTAAAACTATTTTGAAAACTTTTGCAAAATGTTTTCAAACCTTTGTAAAAATATTTTGATGGTAAAAAATTCTTTTATTTCTGTAAATAAACTTTTTGAAAATATATTTGAAAATGGTTTGAAAAATGGTTGTAAAATTATTTTGAAAAATCTATATATATTGTTTGGAAAATATTTGCAAAATTTTCAGCTTTTTAAAATGTTTGTCAAATTATTTACAAAATAAGCTTTTAAAATATTTGAGAAAATGATTTCAAATGTTTTAGAACTTTATGTAAATAATAGATCAAATAAAAACATTAGAAAATTGTATAAAATTTGTGTATAAATATTGTAAACAATGGCAAGCATTCAACATGTAGATTCCCGGTGTAAACCCCAACTCTTGTAACTATGTAGTCTCGCATAAATAGTTGCACACATGTCTTTACTAGCCTTTATCCAAAAATATCTAAAAAGCTGAAAATCTAAAACCCATAAAAAATTGCAAAATCTTTTCGAAAATCTGCATAAAAAATTGCAATCCTTTTTCAAAAAAATCTATAAAAATTTCAAAATAGAAAATAGCTTCACAAAACTTTTTTCTCTTGCATTGTGAATAGCATTTGCATTTTTCAGAATAATCAAGAAATTGAACAAATATAAATTAAATTCTGAAGAATGGAGCTCGGTATAGCCCTTAATACACTTATTTTTAGAGGAACCAATTAAGGATTAGAATTGGGAGACTTTAGATTGCCTTGACTTAATTCTTTAGGTTCCATGAAACTATGTTCATGAGCCAATTCATTGTATGTAACTAGAACCCTTCATATTATCTGTAAGACTCTTGAGAAAATAGCTTGACTAGAACCTCTCACTTGATACTTATCTCAACTCGGATGGGTTGTCGAAAAATCTTGGAGTCTAAATCTGGATGATGCAACACCACTTCGTCAAGGGTGGCCCAGGAACCATTATTGAGGATTGCCAAAACTGGTACTCTAACCCTCCTCTTTTGGTAGCCAAGTTATTGAAAGATTGTAGACTGGATTAAGACAATGCTTCGGATGAGGAATGGTCTGTTGGCACAACTTTTTATAAGACCTCAAAACATGGGCGGATCAAAATATGATATATCTATCGGGGCAAAAATAAGAATGCAGAGCAATGCAAAGTCAAAGAAAAATCCAAATAAGAATCCTACACAAAAACTTCCACAAAAACATGAGCTTTCAGAAAAAGCCTGCTTCTTGGTGAAGATTCAGTTACATTGACCGTGCCTCACAAGGGAATGAAGACTACATTTGTCCATTCCCAGTTCTTTTCTCATTCTTCTAGCTTCTCCCCCTTTCTGTTGTAAAGATCAGCAGTATTAGACCTTAGAAGGAAATATCTGTCTCCATGAGTACGAGCTACCAGAAGAGCGGACTCTTTTATAGTTCAGTGGTTTTTCTGGGAAAAGCGGAAAAATTCAAACACATGGATCTATCATTTCAAGTAGCAAGAGTATGTGATTAAGAGGATGTCTCTAACCTAATTATGAATATAACTGGATGATAGGATTTTGTAACCTAAGGGTTGTTGTGTCACATTTCCTAACCATAATGTGGCTCCGAACAAACTAAGAATCCAAAGGTCTTAACTGTGCTCTAAACTTTTATTTTAAAAAGACAAGCTTAAAAGTTGAAAATTGTTCGAAGTTTTTTCTCTATCTTTTCTTTATTTTCTTTATATGTACTTATATGCATAAGTGTTTACTAGGGACTAGCAAAGGCAAGTATAGGGGGGTGATGAATCTCCATTTTGTCACCTTTATTCTTTCATTTTAGCCTTCAAACCCTAGTTAAATGCAAGTAATTAGCAATAATTTCTACAAAATATCCTTCCTTATTTATGCTTTAAATAGTGCATAAAATATAGTATTTAAAGATAAAAAAAGAATAAAAAAGAAAAAGAATTAAATACCTTAGGTAATTAATGACCCTAAACCCCGAGACCAATGCATCATGATGACTTGGTTGACAAGGAATAAAGTACGGGGAGATCAAGGAAAAAAATAACAAGGAAACCCTGATTTGTGGGACCTCTTTTATTCTTTATTATTTATACCTCAAATCAATAAACTTTGAAAATGAAACATGTAGATAAAAATACAAAGAAAAAAACAAAATTTATTTCATCCAAAAATAATGCATAGTGTGCCCTAGACACTCAGAATAAAAGGCAACAAGGAAAACTTCCCCAGACCTGTTTCTTCTCCATATGAACATAGAATTCACCAAACTCACCTTTATAATTCCTAAAAGTAATTTATCTTTTTAATGAAGGTGGTTTCATTCAATTTAGAGTTTAGCTGCAAAAATTTGGTTTTGGGTCATCATTATGTAATTTACTTGTATAAAATAATCAATTTATTTATTCTTTATATTTTTTTCATATTTTTATATTTTTCTAAAATTATTAATAATATAAATACATATACTTATATTAAATGAAATAAAACAAATAAAAATACATTAAAATAAATAAGTATATTATCATATATAAATATATTATACATATATATACATATATAATAAATATCCGTATTTATTTAAGCGTACAAATCCTTTAGAAAAATCTAACAAAAATATATTTATGTATATTTAAATAAGTTATAAATATATAAATTGTATATATGAAATAATAAAATAGAAAATACAAAATAAAAATAAAATACTCATTATATAGGTAAATATACGTATATTATTACATGTAAAAGTAATATACAAAAAGTTAACTTGAAATAGTAAAATACAAATCATCATAAAATACTACATAAAATAGTAAATATTTTCATGTTTTATAAAAAAATTATAAAATTATTTATTATTTCTTTTTGATTTATTGTTACATTTTATTTTAGTTTTATCATTTAGCGGGTGACGTGGCCCTATAGGGGGTCGGCCTTGGTTGACCCATCGGTCAACTGACCCCTTATGATTCTAGGGATGTCAGAAACCACTGACCTATCATGTTCCTCGATTTTTCTATGTCACGTCTTTCATCTTTTCATCATGATTCATTCTTCATTTTTGTTCCTCGATCTTTGGTCTTTCAGGCCAACGTGATTTCTCAATTGATGGATCGAAGCATCAAGTCATGGCCTCAGTCAAAGGTCATCGTGTACAAATAACTCCCACCCAGCTCCTTTAATTCAATCTCATTTTCCCCCTTAAAATCTCAGTTTTCTTGTGCTTGGGCTCTTTGGTGATAGTAGCTAGCTTGTTGGCCATCTTGGGAAGAGGCCTAGAATACAGAGATCTGAGCTTGTTGACCTTCTCATCTGAGCTCCTCCCTGGCTCCCTCTTCTCTGAGGTAGAGCCCTAGTTTCTTGCTTCTTTTCATTTCTAGGATTAAGGTTAGTGTGGTTTAGCATTTAATTTCAGTCAGCTTTGCTTTTTATTTTGTTAAATCGCTCGATTGTAGTTCACTAAAGCTCTTACTCTGACATCATTTCACTATCCTTCGATTATCCTCATCCACACCTATCTCCTCCATCATCCCTCTTCACTTCTATGACACCCAGCACTTCCACTCCCCGCGATTCACTCCAGAATCGAGAGAACGGATATCCACCTATTCTGCTCGTCGAAGCGTGCCACCCTGACCCAAATCCACTCCGTTTCTACCAAGTAAGGCCCCCAGGAACCCCCTATTTGTGTGATTGAGCTTACCTTGTAGGTTATGGAGGTCAAATGCCTCTTTGGAGGCGATTTTTGTCCATGAACAGGCATTCCAGGTGCTTGAACTTTGTAGGCCATCCAGGACCCCAACACGTTCCCAAACTCTTCTAGAACCTTTGGCAGCTTTGGGGAGCCTCCAGCTCCATTTTGCGGCCCTTGGGACGTCCTCAGATGGTCGGAGTTGCCCACCACCGTGGATCGAAGCTCATCCCTACATCGTGTTCTTCCATGTTCTTCCAGTGTTGTTCACAACCATTAGATCAAAGTCAATCTCTAGGTGCTCCAGTTGCCATCGGATTTAAGGACCATCAGACATTTGATCAACTTTTGATATCTAATCTCGACGATTCATCCATGAAGTGGTATTGGTCATTGAGGAAGCGATACGTGTCCAAGTGAGAAGACCATAGTCGTCGACCCACGTGCCTTTGGGTGTAATTTTGCAACATATACCCCTAATTTTTGTAATTTCTTTTCAGTCCAAAAACATTAATCTTTAATTATAAAATTTTTTCATAATTTACACTTTAAACCCTAGATTTCAGCTAATTGTACTTAGGTCCCTCGCCACGTCACCTTACATGTACATCCGCATGAGGGGGCGAGCATTTTGTAGGGACCCTCTTGTGGATTTTTATTATTATTTAGTTCAGAAATTTCTGAATTAAGTGTAATAATTTGTGGTTAAATTGCATATGTGCTCTGTAGTTTCTTAGATATTACAAAAATACCCATACCAAGCGTATTTAATAGAATATCTTTGAGATTTTTGCATAGAGGCCCTCATACTTTAGTCTAAAGATCTAGATTGCTTTTAAAGTTTAATTAAATTACATCTAGGTCCATGTCAGCTTATTAATTTTTATATCTTGTATTTCTTTTATTAAAAAATATCATTTTGCATCCAAAATTTGTAGGAAATTTATTTTAAGCGCTTGGACATTCAATAAATCACATAAATTATTCGTAACACAACAAATTTATTTTTCCATTATTTTAAAAATAATAAGTATTGCATTTATCTCATGTTTGCACTGAAAAATACATAAAATTATAACAATGTTTTGAAAAATTCCCCCAAAAACTATAATGTCTTTATTATTGTATTTTTGAACTCCGGACCAAAAGTCATTAAAAAATTCAAAAGAAAAACACTAAAATTTGAAAAACCCTAAAAACCTTATAAATATTTTAAAAATTTTTGAAAAATCCAAAAAGTATCATATTTCTATTTTTATATATTATTTGTATTATATATAATACATAAAAAATAGTTTTGGAAATTTTGAACTATTTACCAATTGTTAAATTCCAAAACAGGTCGACCTTATGATTTTATTCACTGTTTTGACATTTTTATTCAATTAAAATACAAAAAATGGCTAAAATTAGATGAAAATCATACAAATAGAAAGAAATATAAAAAGACAAAAAATTTTATTTTACCTAATTTGAGTACTCATAGATATATCACTATATACATACTATCCTATATTCTATATATAGCTTTATTTACATATATTATTTTTGTTGTTATTATTATTAAAGATACTATGTATATTTTAAAAACCCTTAAAAAATAAAAAGGACTGTACTTGGGATGTTTTTCTGATTTTTCTAAATTTTATATGTTTATATCCTATATATCTATTATATAATACATATTATCTATATCTACTTATATATACATATTAGATATATTAAAAAGGAAATATAAAATCATAAAATATAAAAAGGGACAAAAAATTAAAGACAAAACAAAAAATTAAAAATCCAAAAAATAAAATATAAAAACGCCGCATAAAATAAAAATCCCTATAAAAACACAAAAACATTTATTGCTTTTTGTCAATTTTTTGGTCTATCTATGCTGCTCCTTAGTGGCTCGACCACTACACTTTCAAACTATAGATATCATTTTGTAGGGTATAGTAAATTTTTGCTCCCATGTATTCATTGCTTGAACCTAGTCGTAGGTTAATTGTTGATTGATACACTTGAGTTGGGTGTTGAGTGTGAGAGTGGCAGATACACTAATTGTTGGATCCGGCTTATCGAACATCGTAGGCCTCCAAACCCAGACGTTAGACACTTCAATTTCAGTTTTCATCAAATGGTGCCATTGTCAAGGAGCAACACATAAGATAGATTTTGTGTTTATTTTCTCTTTCATTATATTTGCTTTATTTTTATTTTATTTGATATATTTGATTATCTATGCTAATCCTTTTTCTCTATTATTTTTCTTACTATGGACCGTGTGGTGAAGGTGACTTTCTCGGAGGTTGGAGCACCCGAGCTATGAGGAGAGTGTCCATTTTCTTATTGGCCACTTGGAGAGAGCGGGAGAGAGAGATGTATATTAGCATAGTCTTTTTCTTTTATTTTTGTGAGAGATAGACATCATTTTTATTTCCATTTATTATTTGAATAGTACAGATGGACGAACATTCGATCATATTTTACCAAGTAATTGTTCACTTGGGGGTTCGCCATGTTTCTCACATATTTCTTCGTCTTTATTTTCTTTTATTTTCCATGATTTGTGATTTCTACCTTCTTTTTTTTGTTTTCTGTGATTGAGCCACTAGCATTTTAGGATTGCTTGATCGAGTAACCTAGGTCCACACTTTGTTTGGATCTGGACAAACTCAAATTTTGTGCTTCGTGCTAATACCAATTCCTACTTAGGGTGATTTCACCGTCTACATTCTATATAGATTAGGTTTGTAAATTTTTATCTTGCATCCTGCATGGAGAGAGCTGGGAAGCATTGTATGTATTCTGACTGGGCATTTATCATATTGTCACAAGGGTGAGATTTCCATCCTTTTTTCACCTTGCATTACTTTACCACTATCTCCCTCTTATTTTGAACACTTAGGTTAAAAAGAAAATCCAAAAAAATCGTTAAGTGCTTACCATTGAAAATACTCTAAAATTGAAAACCAAAAATAAATAAATAAATAAGGTAATTGTTAAAGAAACTTTGACCCAGTTAAAATCTGTAACCAATGTCATTGTTTGAGGCTTACAAATACCTCATTGTATTCAGGTACGCTCTAGACAAAGAGAGGCATGACCCTTAAGGATTAGAGCCAAAAAACCAATTTGTAGCAGACTTAATTATCACCTGGGACCGGTGAAGTATTGGTGCTTCTATCATGCATAGGCGAGTAGGGACTTGTTGACGATGGTGCTCTCACCTTGTGTAGAGCATCTAACTTGATCTGAAGTATTGAGCATAGGCCATGCTCTCACAGGTGTGTTTGTCTCATCGTCTTGCTTCCGAGTATCTCATTTTTTAGGGAAGTAGTGGTTTCGCATGTGGGATTCCTCTCTCTATTTCTTTGGTCAAGTAGTTCTCAGGATCGATATTGACGATCTCAAAAAGTGTAGATCATAGGATACAGAGGAGATGGAACAAGTAGGGGGATACTTTCTTGGCAGTACACTCTCTCCTCTAGGGATAGCCACTTAAGGATGTGTTATAGTTTTTGCATGAATCACAAATCTAAAATTGAAATAATAAAAATAGTTGAACCATCACAGCTTCACAAGTGTTGAGTTGGTGAACTTGTTTTATTTGGGGTTTGTTTTGATCTAAATTATGATTCAAAGATAAAGTTCCGTGCACTTAAGCTATTTTATCATTTCTCATCTTTTTGACCCTTGCTCATTATGAGCCCTCTACTATTTTACACTCCTTTTATTTCTTGTTCATCAATGTATCTTTCATCTATCTCATTTTTCCTTCAAGATGTTGACACGAGGACGATTTGGTTGGGACTCTGCTGACACCTACATCGAGTCCATGATTTTGAAATCTCCAATATTTCGGGGCAATTCCTAAGTACTTAGTTCGGACTACGTGAACCACCCTCAGGACTCCCCGCTTTGTCTACCTCCCACAGATCGGGAAAACTCTCTTCCTGAACTCTACACTTTTTGGATGGAGATTGATTTCACTTCTTACACTTCTCCATCATTAATAAAATTCAGAATTGGCTAAATTATTCTCTACATATAGTGCATGCATGCAAATTGATCAAGGTATTTTCCCAATTGCATATTAAGACCTCGATCTGGAGCCCAAGTTTTTACAGTTCAAATAAAATATGGCTCCAACTGACAGAGGAAAGGGACGACAGCTACTGAATACAGAGCAGAACATAAAGCAGGGCATGAACCAAAATGTGGTGAACAACCAGGTTTTGTCGTCCATTCAGTCTATCTAGCAGCAGTTGACCAACCAATCCCTTGCCCAGGTCGCCTTTAAGGAGATGCTCAATGTCCTAAGGAGAAGGTCAGAAGAGAGATGAGGAAATCCATGAGGAGGTTTTGATGAACTCCATGGTGATGATGAGGACAATCACTCTGTACATGGACCTCGCATAAGCAAGGGAAATTGAAGGAGAGGCCGACCCAAGCCAACCTTGAAGCAGACATACAATCTTGGGGTCAGCTGCATAGTCGAGTGGATCCAGATTCTGCTGATCCATGGAAACTTCGAGTTGAAGCCACAAATCCTTTCTCTCCTATCCAGCTTTCAGGGTAACACGAATGAGGAACCCTACATCCATTTGCATCAGTTTGGATGCATCTACATCACGACTCATTAATCCAACATCCTGCTGGGGATAGTCAAAAAGGTTGCTTTGCCCTTCAGCCTTTAGGTCAAAGTTCTTTACTGGATCAACCAATTGGGGAAAGTGGTGATGACTTCAGAGGATCTGAAATCCACATGCTTGCACAAGTACTATCCTCTTTGTTGTCTCAATCTCATGTGTTCCATGATAGCCAGCATCTCCTACAGACATCAAGAGTCCATTAACGATACGTAGGAGAGATTCAGTTATCTAATTGAGAAGGGCCCCCTCGACGATATACCAAAGACCAGCTTGGTCCAGCATTTCTTCGGAGGACTCACAGAGAATAGTCAATGACTAGTTGACACCGCTTGTTCGGACGAGATCTTCGAGGGTCGGTTATTATTGATATAAAGTTGTCGTTGCAATCACCAAAATTCCTTTGGCTCAAACAAACAAATTTATTTTTTTCTTCTTTCTCAAGCCAATAATTACAAGAAAATGTGGCAGGAGAATTTTGCTACTTATCTATATGTATAGCTAATAGGATCGAATTTAGGAAGGCTACAATTACAGAGGGTTATTCAAATAATCGACAAAAATTAACTAAGGGAAAAAGGAATCTCAATTGCAAACTATTTTGGTTTGTTTGTGAATTTTTGATCTTTTTAAAAAATTTAAATTTTTTATTTCTATTTTTTTTATTTTCTGATTTTCAACTTTTTATTGATTTTGATTTTTGAAATCTTTAAATTTTTAAATAATTTATTTTCAAAATAAATTCATGCACAAAAGAAATGCAAAATATTTTTTGATTTTTCAAATATAACAAAATTGATCAGAAATATCCAAAGAAAATCTGTTTGTATTTTTATGAAATTTTTACTGTTTTTGTAACTTTTTATATATTTTTAGATTTTTTAAGATTTTTAAGTGAATAAAAACAAGGGAAAATGTAAACATTGAACAAACAGGACTATTTCGTAATTTAAAAATATGAAATGAAATTAAAAAGTTTGAAAGATATTTTTAATAAAAACTAGAGGAAATTATCTACAAATAGGAACTCCAATCATATTTTTTTATTTTTTACAATTTTATATAATTTTTTAAAGTTTTTTAGTATTTTGCAATTTTTTGGGTTTTATAAATAATTAATGCATGAAAAATGTATAGAAATTAAAACACAACAAAAGAAAATTAATCTATTATTTTGGAATTTTTGACGTAATATATGAATTTTTTTATTTTTCAAAGTTTAAACAGGGAAATATGCGATGTTTTTTATTTTTTAATAATAGAAAATAATGACAAAATGCAATGAAAAAATTAAACTATAAAGAGACACACATCAGAAGCATAACATGATTTTTTTCAAAATTTATTAACCAACAAAATATTTTTTCAATGATAAAAAGCATGCAAAATGAAGTCTGTAACATAGGGACTGAAATGTAATTTCTGAAAACATTTATAATCAACTAATAACACAGAAATAATGAAGGTGCATGCATGCAATTTTCACAAAGACACACATGCATAATCACGCGGTCAAACAACTCAGGATCAATGTGTAAATAAATATAAGTCTGGAGGAATATTTGAAATTTACCTAGTGAATTGCGTACAAAACACGTGCTTGGATAGACGGGGGTCTTCATTTAATATCAGGAATTCTAGCAGTATGAATGCAATTTTCTAATTTTTTTATTCTTCCTCTGTTAGGGTTCCCCCATACTATTCTTCAAAATTAAGCAAAAGAAGGGGCAAGCGACCCTAGTTCATTCTCCACGCCAAAGGGACGGTCGGCGGCGGGATGTGGCGATTCTGCGGTGGACAACGGATTGGAGGAGCGATTTTGGGCTTCGTGCGGGGGCGCGTTGGCTAGATGTGGCGGTTCTGCGGTGGACGGCGGGTTGGCAATTGGTCGCAGCCACATGCAGCGAAGCGGTGGAGGAATGGTGGTGGCTTGCACGTGGAGTAGGAGGTCGTCATAGGACTGACGGTGCTACCGATGGACGGGCAGTGGCGGTGGTGGTCGTGCCCTTCTTCAGGCGGAGAGAGGCTCTCGCGACGGTCTGCGTACGTGCATGGGGGTGGTGGATGGGCGGTGGCGGCATTCGCGACAGGTGGAGGCGGTAGGGCACTCTGGGCGACAAATGCCCTAAGTGTTTCCAAGCAAGGTAGTGGGGCGGCTGGGAGGCGGCGAAGGGCGGGGGGCGCCGCTAGCAGCTAGAGGGGCGACCGTGGCCGGCTACTGTTTTTTTTTGTATTTTTTTGACCTGCAATAGCAAAAAAATTGTATATATATATCTACTTTTCAATTTTTTAGTTATTTTTTATTTCCTACAAAACAAATGTTAAAAAACTATATATCTTTTTATTATTTTTTGCATAAACAAATGAGGATGCAAGCATGACGGCTTAGTCCCGATTATTATTAGAAAACTAAAATCGAGATGCGTGAGCGAGTGCGGCCCCGAGGAAAATGAAGGAGGGAATCGGATCTCCGACTACCGTGTGTGATCGGAGTTGGTAGAATATGTGAGATAGAATGAGAACCTGTGTGGATCGAGAAGATGAGATGAAATAATCGAATCGGATTTAGAGTTTTTGAGGAATGATTCACTACGATTAAGATCTACAAATTAAAATCGAAAAAAATGACGATTAAATTAAAAGTGCAAAAATTAGGCTACAACATGATGGCTCTCAGAGAATGGGCTCCTCTCACCAAAGATTGATCAAGAAAGAATGAGGAAGGAGGAGCCAATTAAATAGAAAGAATATACATTTGAATTTCAAAATTTCAATGGAAGAAAAATAAGAAAGGGAGTTAGTGGTAGAATTAAATAAATTAATTAAATTAATTAATTAAAAATGAAATTCGAAATTAAATAAATTAATAAAATAATTAATTGGTAAAAAGTGATTAGCCACTGTAATTATGGTCATTTAAGGTACAAATTAAATCTTATATACATGGTGAGTTTTCAAATCATATAAATAAATAAATCAATCAATCAAAATTTCATAATTATATTAATTTAAATAATCAATGTTAGATATTAATTTTTTGTGGTTTTTATATAATGAAGTTAATTTTATACATATTATATATTCATAATGTACATTATACACACGTACAAATAAGGAAATAATTTTATATAAATTTTTTATTATTTTTTTACTTTAAATTATAGCAAACAATATTTACAATTATTAAAAGATAATACGTACAAAAAATAAAATAATAAATACAATAAAGTGGTAAAATTGCACAAACCAACTCAGAAAATTGGTTTTCAATCGTAACTCCAAAAATTATGAAATCACAACCATTTTAAAGATAATTTAATTTAGAATATAATGGAATGAGTTTGACTTAATTCGAGTTCATATGGAGCCAGAATTGGTCTTTCAATTATTGCTTTACGGCTTTTTCCAAGTGCGGTTGCTTTTATTCTTTACATGATTTTATTTTGCAATTATTTTTATTATTTAGGAAACATTTTTATTTGCAACTATTGTTTTGAAAATTATTTAATTTGAGGTCAATTTATGTACAAAATAAAATAGTGCAAGTATACAAATATACACAGAAAAAAATTTACAGCATATTTTTTGGTTTTTCTGATTAAGGACCCTATCTCCCCCTACTTTATTCTTGGTCGACTAGGTCAAGTATTGACCTTCTCTCGGGGTTCGGGTCATCCTATATCTATTACATATATGCACTCTTCTTCTTTTTCAATTTTCTTTATTTTTCCTTTATTTCTTTATTTATTTATTTTAGGTTAAAATAACAATATATTTACAATATTTACACACAGATGCAAGTTAGTAAGAATATGGAGTTAGTATTATATACAGGTATTTTACAAGGGATTAAGCTAAAATAAATGAATAAAGATGATGAAATGCATATTCATCATCGTCTGCGGAGGTTATCATTTCAACAAGGATGAGGATGCAGTATGGCAGAAATTCGAGGAGATGGTCGAAGAAGAGGTTGCACTTTCCTCCTATTGTTCCTTCCAAGTTCAACCACAGCCGCAGATCCTCCGCAAAAATATCAACATGGTGGATACTCATGAAGTGGACAGGTGTGATAACTCTAACCTCACCATCATCGGGAGTCACCTATCCAAGGTGGATATCATAGAGAAGATATCTCAAGATCTCGAGAAGCTCGTCGGGATCGAGTAAAGGATGAAGGGTATGGACAAGCTCGACATCATCACTAAGCAGCTGGAGCAGTTGATGAATACCATCTGTGCCTGTAACGTTGTAACAGCCACCCCAGATACTCTGGCTAAGAAGAAGGAGCAGACAGTGCCACAACCACCTCAGTTGAGTCCCAACCAGCCTTTGGTCCAATGCGTATATTACGTGTAGGATTCTGAGTAGTCGCCGCCACAGCTACAGACGTAGATGATGGTCCACTAGCCACCTGAGTTCCAGCACTAGGCCGCATTGAAGAACTTTAGATGTTTCCTCTTTCCTAAATGGTGTTCTCCTCTAGATTCTAACTTGTGACAATGGTTCAAGATACTCATTTACTCATCCTTGGGAATAAACCTCTGCTATATACATATGCACCTTTATAAAACAAGTAGGGATCCTCCCATTGATTTAAACATATCTCTCATGAACTTGTCCACTTTCATCTTATGACAATCTCGTGGAACTTCCTTGGAGACAATGTAGTCCACGATATTGGTGTACAAAGGGAGTGAGGTAACTGACAATATGGCTTCATCTAGAAAGTCTCTTTAATCAGAATGTTATCTTGCTCAGGAGTCTCAATCTCAATAATTTTGGAAAGGTGATCTGCCTCCACATTTTTGATTCCAGGTTTATGTTTGACCTTGCTCCTAGAGTAGAAGGATCCAGCAAAGTAAACGTGACTTTGTATTCTTCTTGCTCTGTAAGTACTGGATGGAAGAATAGTCAGTGTATATAATCACTTTTGGGCCGAGCAATGAGACCTGAATTTTTTTCATTGTACAGACTATGGCTAACAACTCTTTTCCTGTCACTGTAATTCCTCTGGATTTCATCTAGAGTTCTGCTAGCATAGTGAATATCAAACGAACATACATCCTATCAATGTCCCCAACACGATTCCAATAACATAATTAAATGCAGCTGTCATGATCTCAACTGGAAGAGACCAATATGTTGGTTGTAGGATAGGATCCTGACTGATTATTTCTCTCAACTAATGAAAGGCATGGAGTATTTGAACATCTACAATAAATTCAGTGTCCTTGCCTAGAAGTTCTATCAACGGTCGAGCAATCTTATTGAAATCTTTGATGAATCTTTGGTAAAAATTGACATGCCCCCAAAAAAACCATGCTTAATTTAGAGAAGTAGGTGGCTCGAGTTTCGATATTACATCCACCTTGATCGGATCGACCTCCATGCCTCCCTTGAAGATGATGTGGCCCAATATAATGCTTCAATCACCATAAAGTGACTCTTCTCCCATGAAAGCACAAGGTTGACTTCATAACATCGTTGAACTACTTGGTCTTAATATTTCAAACACTGATCGAAGTTGTCTCCTTAGACCAAAAAGTCATCCATGAATACCTCAAGAAAGCTACCCACCATGTCAGCAAATACAACCAACATACATCTCTGAAATGTAGCGGAGGCATTACACAATCTGAATGGCTTGCATCTGAAAGCATACATCCCGAATGGGCAGGTAAAGGTGGTCTACTCTTTGTCTTTAGAAGCTATAGCAATCTGATTGTATCCAGAATACTTATACAAGAAAAAGAAATACTCCTTTGCCACAAGTCGTTCAACTATCTAATCAATGAAAGGTAAAGGAAAATGATCTTTCTTGGTCGCTAGTTTCAGGCATATGTAATCCACATAGACATGCCAAGATGTGGGTACTCTAGTCGAAATCTCCTCTCCTTTATCGTTCATTATAATGGTGATCCCCTATTTCTTTGGGACCACATGTAACGGACTTACCCACTTTGAATCTGAGATGGGATAGACAAAACATGTATCGCACCACTTCGTGATTTCTTTCATCATGACCTCTTAGGGATTTGGGTTCAATCGATGCTAAAACTCACAAGAAGACATGCAATCATCTTCAAATAGATGTGGTGCAAGCACAATGAAAGGATTATCCCATGTAGATCCGTAATTTTCGAGCCAGTTGCCTTCTAGAATAACAAGCAAATGAGATTATTAGTATGCAACTAAGAATTGATGATGATCAGGAAAATATTTTCCTCGCCCATAAGGAAGGCGTACTTCATCAATGAAGGTAACGGTTTCAGCTATGGAGGGATTGGTGTCAGATCGGTGGTGACTTCGGCAACTGTGGTTAGTTTTAGCTCTATCGATTGTGCTTTCTAGGGAGTCCTCCTTGGATAGGAATTCGTGTGTTTCATTATCATTCAAGAACAATGTTGTGTATATGTTTTTGTCAAGAAAACTGTAGTCTTCTGTCTCTTTTCTAATTTGCTCATCTCATCCAACATGGATTTTGTGAGTTTGGGTACCTGGATCGTTTCGATGAGGACCTTATCGTAGCTTGAGTGAAAGGTGGTCTTTACGATGACATAATAAACCACTACTTTGGCCTTTTGAAGGAATGGACATCCCAATATGGTCGAGGTATGAATAAGGGGTGTCGAGGTGTCCATATCAAGTATAATGAAATCCACAGGGAACAACATCCCTTGGATTGTAACAATGATATCCTCCAAAATTCCACTTGGCTGCTTCATTGAGGTATTTGCGAATTGTAGAATCATCCTTGTATATTTTAGCAGACCTAACCCAAATTCCTTAAGTAGTGATGTAGGCATCAGATTAATGGATGGTCCACTCTCAAGGAGAGTTCTTTTGAACTCCTTGTTAAACATCTCACATCATATTTGAGGTGCTCATTTGTCCTTCTTCATACTTGTGAGGTTGTTGATTGCATTTACAGTTTCCATGGTTAGAGTATGTTTTTTGATCTTCGACATATGTTTTTAGGGGTTGTCGCATTGTTGTGCATACAAACTTCAATCATTTCTTCATTACATGCATGTACTCCATGGCTTTGAGCAAAGGTATCTTCAACATAATGCTTTGCAATAGTTCCACGATGTTGGGATCGGACAAGGTTATTTTTAATTTTTTACGTTTTTTTATTTCAAAGCATTTGAAAATGAAGATGAACATCATCAAAAACCCCTTCTTATTTACATACGGATGGTTGAGCATAGTCTAACCATCAAAAACATAAGGTACAAAAAAAGAAAGAAACTCAGTTGTGTCGGCTTGCACAGGATCGATTGTTGGCATAGACTTCTCATTGGATGCATTGTCTCGACCATGGTTGTTATTGCTTGATTTTGATTTTCTCCATTTTTTGTGTTTTTAGTGATGGTGGTGGTGTTGCTTCTCCTTCTTCATTAGATTCAGACTTCTGCCCAGCTCAGTTGATTGTGATGACGACTTGCCCATAGAAGCTTGACCTTTCCCCTTGGCTGTAGTAGTAGGTTGTAGTGTTGTATCGCTCCTAATATGAACAACATTAGATAACACAAAAGAGTGTATACCGGACTCGGGATGTGTTGTTGCACTACACTCTACTTGCTCCTTTCTCCTGAAGTTATTAGAGTTTGTCTCTACCTGCCTGGTATAACTGTTTTAGTCATTGTAAGGTCATAAATCTTCTAGGTCATCTCGTTCACGTTCTTAATTAGTAGCTATGCCAAGAAGTCCATGGCATGGTTCATCGAAGAAGCCTCTGAAGATTTTGCAATCATAGGGAGCTAAGGTTGGTGGTACTGCGACTACTATTGGTAATACCAAGTCTGATGAGAAGGGTATTGCAGTCGTATGCAGAGATGATGGAAGAAATGGTTCTGATATTGAGCAGTAGAGATGATGTTGATGATATGTTTGGTGATACATTGGCTGCTAGTACTGGTGCTATGGTCTATAGTTGTTGCCTTGGTGCAGATACTGGTGGTGATGCTATTGGAAGTTCCGTCCACACAGTTGAGGAATGAATGGCTGAATAGTTGTGCTCAGACCCTAAAGTTGACCTCCAGGATGGATCGAAGCATAGAAAGGCTCGGAGTAAGCTTGAGGTTTCGGATGGTACACCAGCATGTGTTGTTGTGGCGACGAAGTTCTCTGGTCCGGTGTTTTCACATAGTATGCGTGCTGAACTTACTGGGGTGACCCTTGACTATGTTGATAGGATGGCTCCTTTAGTTCAGTAGAGTGCTCAGTTGGTTCCATCACATACTGACAAGCATGAATGGTGCTCACCAGAATCTCATGTTTCTTGGATATTTAATGGATCTTGTCCAGAGACTTAGTTCTTTATTCAGTCACTTGTAATTTATCAAGGTCTTGTGATTGTTTTTCAAAAATATCAACTTTAGAGAGATGGTTCCCAATGATGTTGAGATTGGAACTCATGTCTCTATCTTCTTCAGAGTAGGATGCCACATTAATAGCATTGTACAGGATCGCTGGTGATTTTTGAAACACATGGGATGAAGATAAGGTGGTTGAGCCTTCAACCATTTCCTCGACGATCTTCCATACAACATCTTCATCCTTTTTGAAGTGTGATCCTCCACATGTGGCATCCATGAGCCATTGTCTTTCTTGGTGGAAGCCCCCTAAGAAATTATGGACGAGGATGGTCATCGATAGTTCATGATGGGAGCACTTCTCCATATGATCTTTAAAATTTCCCATACCTTGTGAAATGGTTCAAGGGACATTTAGGAGACTGATCCAGAAAAGAGCCTTATCTTGAAGGCTAAATGGGAAGGTGGTCATGTTTACTACGTCCAATGAGATGCAGGGGTAGTGCATGGTACTATAAATCCAGTTAAATTATTGCAGGTGAACATAGGGTTCTTCATTTATGTTTCCATGGAAGATCGGCAAGAGTGGGAGCAATGAGGGCTTCAACTCAAATTTCCCATGGATTGTAGGTATCCGGATTCACTCAGTAACCTGGCTAGCGCCAGGGTTGTATGTCTCCCTCATAGTTGGTTTGGGCTGCCCAACTCTCTCTTCTCCTCCATGGTATCCTGCAAGCCGGTTAACATCATTTCCACTATGATGTTCTTCATCCGTTCCTTTTCAACTCTCTCGATCCTTCCTTAGATGGTTAAGCATTTCTCTGAATGCAAGTTGGACAAGAGCATGGTCTGTCAACTATTGTCGAAAGGCTTAGACTAATGCTAGTTGTTGATTGTTGACATCGTTCTGGTCTACTGTCTCATCCGAAGTTGGTCCCTTATCACGTCTCTAGGGAGCCATCTCAATGTTCAACTGTATCTCATGCTTCTAACTGGGTGAAGAATTGACATTGGGAAATAAGGCATGATCAATCCTCAAAAAGAAGGAGCAATTTCAATACGAGAACTTGTCTCGAACAATGGATTTATTAGTGAATGAAATGTGGTGAAAGGGGGAAGATCGGGATAAGAGTCATCTCGATCCTCGAAGCGGGTGAAATCGGGGAGTCCAAAGAGAATTTTGCAAGGTCCAAACTCAATTTCTGGAAATCACCTCGCATTATTGAAGATGTTGGCATCTAGAAATTGATGTAGGTGTTCGCAAGGTCCGAACAAAACCATCCAAGATGCGACATCTTGGGAGAGTATAGAAATAGATGATGGGTTCAATGAAGGAAGTGAAGAATTTCAAGATGGAATGAGAAGAGAAGGCTCATAAATGAGCAATGCAAGAAGAATAAGCGAGAAAAGAAGTTTGAGATGAAAGGAGAAAAGGAGTGATACTTTTGATCTTGACCTATTTAAAACTAATCAATCAAACCACAAAATAAGGGTCAATTCACCAACTAAAAACAACGAGTCGTAAGAGTTCAACAATTATATTTTTCACTTTATTGGTTGTATTAGGCAATCTTATCAATTAGTCCTTCGATGGCTAGCCATATAGGTGAGTGAGTACTGCCAGAAAAGTATCACGTACTTCTCACTTCCTTTCTAAGTAGTAGCATGTACTTTTTGAAGGTCCTTGTTATCAGATCTGGACCACTACACATCAAAAGATGTAGAGGGAGAAGCTGATAGGTGAAATCGATACTTCAGACCAAGTTTGAAAGTAGACAAGGACCTATTCGAATGCGAGATAATGTGGCAGATACTCCCATGAGGTAATGGCCTATGCTCGATACTTCAGACTATGTCCACAAGCAGACTAAGCCCTACTCGTCCAAGTGCGATAGAAACTCCAATACTTCACGCATCCAGGTGATAGACAAGGCAGTACCCATGATGGGATTTGGGCTCTATTCCTTAAAGATTACACCTCACTCTGTTTGGAAGGTGCCTAGATACAATGAGGTTGTTGTGAACCAAATATAATGAGGTTCAATTAATCACTTTTAACTAGGTCAAGGTTTTCATAGAAGTCCCCTTTTTGAATTTTTCTGGTTTTCACTTATTTTGCGTATTTTCGTGCAAAGGCCTAATGATTTGATCAATTTTTTGCTTGGCCTGTGTGGTCAAAAAATGAGGGAAAAGATGGAAAAGCAATGTAAGTCAGAAATTAAATGATGTGATGCTTAGTAAGAAGACTTACATTGCTTCCCAGCTTTCTCAATGTGGGATGCAAGATAGAAAATTTAAATCTTATCTAAATGCAATGCAACGAAGAAATCACCCTAGAACATGAGCTTCTACTATGTGTAGAAATTGTTCCATTTGACTATATCCGATCGTGAAACTATAGGCACAGAAATTCTATTAGAGATTTGATCCTAATTTAATTGAACATACACTCTTGATGATCTAAGCTCTCATTCCACAAAATGTGAACAAAAATAAAGCGAAAAGAACAAATATTGGAAAAATAGAAAAAAGGGGAAAATAGGCATGAATAAAGGTACAAGGCGATGAAAACATGGAAAATCGAATAAGTCCCCCAAGTGAAAAATCACTTGGTGAAATGGACTTGTGAAAGTTTGAATGTTCAAGTGTTTAGGAACCTATATTATTACATAGTATCAAATGAATCTCCCTCCCACAATAATTAATCTACTTCTATACTAAGGAAATTTTGCATGGCTTCTTATGTCCTCTGCTACTCTCTCCTACTAGTGGGCAAGAACCATTAGTCTCCGCGGCTCTCTCCGCGGCTCTCGGGTGTGTCAAATCACCAAGGAAATCCTCCCTCTATAAGTAGGCCCTCGCATCAAATTCAAACAAGATGGAAGAATGATCTCAAATAAAAAGTAAAATAAAGAGAGAAAAAAGACAATCAAATAAGCAATGGAAAAATGAGCTAACTGTTTGCTCTATGCTCTACAAACTGATGATCCCTGTCAACGGAGGCATTTGATGGGTCGGATCTATGAGGTGCCTAACGTCCGGTCTTGGAGGGCCTACGGTATATGACAAGTCAGATCCAACAATCATTGTATCAGCACTTCTCTCAGCTCTCGGCACTCAACAACCCATGTCAATCAATAATTAATCCACAACATGATTAAGCAAGTAAATATAGGTGAGCTAAAATTTATTATACCCTACAAAAATGTGTATAGTATGCAAGTAGTCGGGGTCGACAACAAATGCGCACACGAGGTAGAGCAATAAAAATGAATTGACAACTTAGGATTTGATAGGTTTTTATTTTTTTTGTTTTTGTGGGTTTTAATTTATGAGTATTTTTTATGTTTTTACTTTTGTAAATTTTTTATTTTAAAGGTAAAATATAGACTAATATCTAATATATAAATATGTATACAAATAATATATAAATAAAAGGAAAATGAAATATTTAGATTTTTCAAATATAACAAATAAACTCAAAATTTAGAAACATAATATTTTTGGGTTTTATAATCTTTTCTCTATTTTGGTGATTTTTCGATAATTTTTGAGATTTCAATGGATTTTTAAATAAGGAAATACATATAATAAACAAAATAATAAATTAGGGAACTTTAAATGGTCCTAATAACTGTACATCAAATCATATTGAGCCCAAATTCAATATTCCTGAATACTAGAAAATACAAAGAAAAATCAGAAACTTAAAATATATTTTTGTGATTTTTTATGGATTTTTAGAATATTTTTTTTTGTGTTTTCAATATTTAGGAGATTTAAACAATATTTTGCAAAAATACTTGAACAAAAATTAAAATATGCCTAAATAAACATATAAAATTCTTTTTGGAAATTTTAAAAATATTGTATAATTTGTTTTTGGATTTTTAAATGTTATACAAAAGAAAATGATATTTTTTTGCTTATTTATAAATAATAAAATAGTTTTAATTTCTTTAAGAAAAATATGTGAAATATATTATGTTTCTAGGTACTTAAGATAATTTTCCTATACTTGTTAGATGCAAAATGTTAATTTTAATAATTAAAATACAAATACAAAATTAAATCTGCAATATAGGGACATAGTTGTAATTCCCACAAAGTTTCATGGTATTTAATAAGATTTGAATAAAGTTCAGGGGCATAGATGAATTTTTTACGCAATTAAATACACTATCCACACTGGTGGGGGTACAAATGCAATTCTCCGGAACAATATAGCAAAGCATTCAAATTTACCAAAACATTACAATTGATATTTAAAGTTTGAAGATCAAATAATAACATCCTATCCGAAGGGGGTCCATGCAAATCCCCCCTCATGCACACAAGTACGTGAGGTGACGTGGAATGGACTAAAATGTAAATTTGTGAAAGCTTAGGATCCTTACTACAAATATTATAAAAGTATTACAACTTCAAATGAAAGTTTATGGACTAAATATAAAACACAAAATGCGTATGGGAGGTTATGCAATATAGCCCTCAATAGGCGCTAGCAGACGGCAGATGGAGTGTCACTTATCTGTGTGGCGGTAGATGAATAGTCGATGACAGTTCGTGAAAGAGAGGTTGAGAATAGATCTCAACGTTTGATCTGATGACGGTATGGATCTCAATCGAATGGCTATTGTTGTACATGACACTTGTTCTTCATCTAACGACTAGGAGAGGTCCTGGAAGAGCAGGGAAGAGGGCTCAACTGGGCAAGATTTGATCCAACAAAACTCTTAATCCAGTAGGTCTCTTGTGCTATCGGTTGGCTTAAAAGGTTCCTTGGTTGATTCTGAAGGGGCATATGGTCTCAGATGGATCCAAACCTTGATGATGGAGGTCTAGAAGCTCAATGAAGCTCAAGGACCTGGATCTTCTATCCATGGATCATTCTATCCCTAAAAGAGGATCTCTACTGTCCCAACTTGCACAGGAAGACTCCCGTGTCAAGGACGAAACTACTCGACCTGTTAGCTACTCAAAAACCTATATTTACATAATTTTATTTTATTTTCCTGAGTTTATATTTACACTTAATTAAATATGAGATGCATATTATAGGTATGGGATACCTATATCATTTAGTATATTATTTATTTCAATTAATTTTAAATGTTTCTTTCTATATTTATATTTATAATGATTGTATAGTAATATTTACAAGCATTTTAAAAATATAAAAAAGAGTGACACTATGAAGAATGAATTAAATGAATAAAACTATATAGGTATATAATACAATGGGACCCTAAAAGGCATCTTTTGTATCTTAACCTAAATTTTAATGAAATTGCCTTCTTTAAGTAGATAATTTATATTAAAGTACAGTAAAGGTGAGTTTGGTCATATTTGAGTTTATATGGAGAAGATATTTATCTATAAAGTTTTTCTACAACTTTTTCATATGTGTCCCAGTTACATAGTATGTTATTTTTATGTGTACATATTTTGTATTTTTCTATGTACATGTTTTTGTAGAAATTGTCTTCATTTGAGGTATGTAAGAGTTTGTATAAATTGGTGTAATTTTTAGCTATATACAATGTATTGGGAACCGAGGGTTTCCAGGTGACAGAGTTATTTTGATTGTATTTATTTGCTCTTATCTCCCTCAACATTATTCCTTATCATCCAAGTGAATTCAAGGTTTAAGGCCAATCAGTATTTACAATACTTCCTTTATTTTTCTTCATTTTTCTTTATTCTTTTATTTTATGTTTAAATACAGATATTTAAGTACTATTTACAGACAATGGTCAGAGTGTTAATTTTTACAAGTTAATTTTATTTACATGCATTTATCTAGGTATTTAAAGACAAAATAAATGAATAAAGATGAATGAATGGGTATTCATCACCAAACCATTAGGTTGATGACCTAATCAAGGTCTATACACCTGAGAGATTGTGTACATTCGAGGGCACATGAGTAATACGATTTCACAAAAGGGATCATACAAGTTCACTACGAAACTGGAAGACATAAGCTCACTCATGAGGAATTGGGACCGATCAAATTCCATGCATGGTCCTCTTGCTTTGGAGGCATGACCAGAATTTGTAGATATGATATATGCTTTTGGAAAATATATGATCTATACCATCTCCCAATGATTGAATGAAAAAATTAAATGATAAAACCTTGAATAAAAAAGTCTAAATATGATCTAAAACTCCAGGTTTATTTTAGTTCTTCCAGTATGTAGGATTTAAAGATATTAAGAATACTCGAGGGAGATGTGATCGTAAATGATTGTATAACCCTGACACTTCCATTCCGAGGGAGTGATTAAAGAGGTTTGGATTTTAGAGTTTCTCTCAATTGATTAGTGATCTTATATTAGTCCAATTGTTGGACATTGATTTGAATGTGATTTGGATGCAATGTGAAGATTAGATTTACAGTTTGATTTAATCAAACTTCTTTGAGAGGTCCCCTTTGATCTGGATATGAGATATGATCTCAGTATCCAAGTCACTATACATGGAATGTACAATCACCATGTCCTTATCTCCAAGTACCTATGGAGAAAGAACATTATTCTTGAAAGAGCTCAAGAATTATTCTATTGTTTATTATGTATTTGAGCATTAGGAAATTGATCACAGTATTATTTAAATTATAATGAATAATATGAGAGTAATTCATATTATTTGGACACATGAAAATAGTCATCTAAGATAATTAAATATGATTTAATTATCCAAGATATGATTAATGTGAATATCACTACCTAGAATAATCATAAATATTGTAATTGTGATTTATAATATGATGGAGATATTTAATTGTATATATTATTTACGAACTAAATGTTAATGTGAATTGGATTCATATTGAACAGATAATTGTAAATACAATTTACATTTTATATTGGATGTATGATTATGATTCATTATTGTCAATGGCGAGATTGAAATTATCACAAATAATTTGGAATTATTTTTGTGGATAATTTTGTAACAAAATTTGCTTCACATGTGGAATATATGATGAGATATGATATATCAACATAATTGGAATGAGAGAAATTCCTTACCATACAAGGAGTGGACGACACCTTGAGTCCTAAATCGTGATGGTCATCCACCCTATGTATGGAAGGAGACTTGCTCTCCTTCTAAGTAATTCCATATTTGTTAAATTAATGTAAATTTAATTATATTGATGGATCTTTAATTTATTTAATTTATTTTAAATTAACTATTTTATTGTTGCAGATTTTACAACAAAATCATGGCCATTGATTGAAAACACGAAATAATCTACACCATTGATTTATGTGTGCACATGGATTAAGATCCATGGACATCCAATATGTTATAAAAAAGGATAGACCTAGATCTTTCTCTTCAACAATTGCAAGAGCAATAACTCTCTCTCTCTCTATCATTCTCTACTACACATTAAAGCTTCTTTCTCTCACTATATATTGTGGTCGTCCATATATTTTGTTGAGAGACCCCGCAGCTGCCGAGTAACCATTGTGTTGTTGGATCGACTTCTCGTGGATCTCCGCCTTCTTCAGTGCATCTTGCTCATGAGAAAGGCTACCAATTTTGTGAGATGAAATCAAAAGGTTCTACACTCAAATCGTTATGGTGGACAGCGAGGGGGCGACGGTGGCTCTTGAGAGAACGGATGGGGGAGGTGCTGCGTCGAGTGGAGGAGGTGTGGTCTGGGCTCCCCACACAGAACGACGAAGCAGCTATTGCACGGAGGTGAACAAAATCGGTTCATGGCGGAGAGGACAGTGGGTTGAGGGGGAGACACACGCCCCGCAGTATCGACGAAGATGGTTTGTGGAGGTCTGACGGCGCAAGGGGTGTGTGTCATACAGGGACTTCGCAACACGGCAGGTTGCGATAGGTCAACGAGGGCTGAGGATGTGCGTGCACGACGGGTGGCACGACCTTAGGGCGGTGATTGGAGGGCTACGTGATGGAGGTGAAGCGGTGTGGGGGTGGTTCCAGTGCTGCCCTAAAAATTTTTTATGTTTTATTTTTTTGTTTTGACCTACAAAAGATGTCAAAAAATTGTATATATATTTTTTATTATTTTTTTTATTTTATCCTATAAAATAAATGTTAGAAAAAAATAATATATATTTTATTTTTTTATTTTGCATACACAAATGAGGTCGCGAGCACGACGGCTCAATTCTAATTATTCAAAGTGCGAAAAAATAAAATAGATGTGTGAACGCGTTGCGGATCCGGTGAATGGTAATGTATAGATCCGGATCTTCGGCCACCGTGCATGGTCGGAGGTGGGAGGTCGTGAGAGATAGAAATGAACACGATGAGATCATAAAATGTGAGATGAAAAATTTGGGCCGGATCAGATTGGAAAATTGATTAGAATAATTCACTATGATTCAGATCTACGATTAAAAATGGATAAAAATTGACAACAAAATTAAGTACAAAAGTTGATCCTAAAATTGTCTAATGAAAAGATTGAAATAAAAATTGGACGA